>OX101812.2:62976080-63576080 GCA_944452925.2 Chrysolina oricalcia
CAATTGTATATTTTAAAATTCGTAAAAGCATTATCGCGTGAAAATTTCATTAAATAATTCATCACACATTGTGTCACAACTGTTGAATTATTGCAATTTTTTATTCCGGGATGGAATGCTGCAACGAAATAATTATTTTCAGTAAATGGTGCAGTTTTGATAATAAAAATTGTTCATGTACAAGCGAGTACGTGTACGTCTATTAATGAATGTGACAGTCAGTAGCTGCAAAAATTTCAATCACTAATTACAGTTTTGGCTCGCAGATTTCAGGCCCGTGAAGAATGATGGTAAAAGCTACTTTCCCAAATGTGCTGTACCTGACCTGAAAACGGTGTTCTACGAATTTTCCTTGCATGCACAGACTGCATTTTAAAGTCTGATCAAAAGTTGAAAAACGTGAAAAATAGAGATAAAGCTCCTAAAAATGTGAGCGATCCCTCATTGGATTTGGAATGACCACTAGAAAAATAGTTTTCATGAATTTTACCGCACGGAAAAAATTGCGATCGATATTAACAAAGCAAGATGATAAAAAAAGTTGGTTTTTTGTCAATAACTGAAAAACTATGAATAATTAAGAATTTTCTTAAAAGATCCATAAAGAGAAGAAAATTTTCACAATAGCTTAAATTATTTCCGGAAATATTTTTGAGGGCACGAATATTTTGAAGATTAATTTTCTTAAAATATTCGTGCGCGAAAGAAAATTTCCAGGAATAATTTAAGCTTGCGTGGTATTCAGTAAGAAAATTTCACACCATAATTTGGAAAAAAAGTTATTAATACAATCTGACGTTTTAAATTAATTTCGCTGCTTGTCAAGTCCACCATATTTCGTAAAATAAAAAATATTACCAACTTTAGTTACACCAAATGCTAAAACTCAGATGGGTATTAGATCAGTCTATCGCCCTTTCATAATTTTAGATTACTAAAGGTGGTAGAAATGTATTTTTTGTTAAAGTAATCCAATAATGAAAAAAATCTAATATTAACATGGTTTGTTGCAGTAGATGGCCGTGATATAGGCGGCCATGTTTTTTTTTTGACAGATGAGGTTTGTATTGGTAAATTACATTGAATTACTGTATAGTAAACCAGCAAACAAAGATATTCTTATGTAAAACATTTCTTGTAAGCATTTGCGTTAAGCTTTGAAAAGTACATTTTATGTAAATACTGCAAAGAGTTGAGTCAAGTGCAAATATGTCATCCAAAATTAATATATTTAACGAATTTAATGGAAGATTGCGACCAGGAAGCGTTAGAGTCGAATGGTTTGTTTACGAAAATCCAAGAAAGTCTGCTGCAGATGTCAAGTAAATATGGCCTTTTGCGTAAAAGAGATTTGAACAAAATTGTTTCGAAATATTACATATATGTCATAAAACACAGACATAATTAATTCGTCACTTTCCTATTCACCATTAAGAAGAGAGGATGGGTTAGAATTCAAGCAACATTTAAATCTTACTATGTTTGTAGATCCTACGTTTTTTGAAAAATAAATTGTTAGTGCATAATAATAAAACAAATTTGTGTTTTCTGTTTAATGAAACTTTATAGCGAATAATAAATAATAATGTTAATTCTTATAGAAATTTTGCATTATTCACAGGTATATCTACAATATTTAATGGTTGTAGATCATATGTTTACCTTTTCAACTGTCAAAAAAAAATTCCACTTAAATATCGTGGCGCCACGAAAAAATTCCCGGAAATTTTTTGAGTTGCCATGGTAACTAATTAAGGCATCTTATTGGTTAAAGAGTAGAGGTGTGAAATATTCAATTAAAATGTCTAGACCCCGGAACTAAATCTCCAGTATCAATAATTTTCATTTAACGCTGAAAATAGTGCTCCGCGAGACCGTTACAAAATACAGCTTATAAAAAAATATTTTTTTCTCCGATTGGCAGCAAATATTAATTTTGCTGACACATAAGTATCAATCAGCAAAGTGTTACTTTTCCTGCCTAGGCAGCAAAGTGGGTACTTTGCTGCCTAGGCAAAAAAGTGATTATACTTAATGAGAATAAAACATTTGACGTAAACATTTATTATGGACATTTCCATAGCAACCAACCATTCCAACAACTGCGAATTCTATCAAATTTTATTTCAATTGAACACTACAGGAAAAATAAAGAGATTGTGGAAATTGTAATAATTTGCAAATACAATATCCTCCTATATCATTATGGACAATCGGAGAAAAAATTATATGTTCAACTCGGCAGCAAAGTAGATTGACTGCCGAGGCTGAATTCATAGCCGAGCCTAGCGAGGCTAGGAATTCAGCCTCGGCAGTCAATCTACTACTTTGCTGCCTAGTTAAACAAATAACTATTTCTTTAGTATTAAATGTAAAGTTGAAATTTTGAATAAATTATGGTATTAGGTGGACACTTGAAAGAATGAATCCCCATTGGAAAAAAATATTTGAGTCTATTTTCTAATTAAATTCAAGTAATTGACCTATAAATTGTTGGCTTCCTGGAGCCCTTCCAATATACCTACTTAACAAGATCACACGATAAAAGTTTTTAGAAGTTTATTTTATTTATTATAATTTTTCATATCTAAAGAAATATTAAATATCCAAAAAAAATTTTTTTGACGAATGTTCTGTTATTGATTGCTGTTTTTACATCTAATAATTGCAGTATTAAATGCTGGTTATTATTTTTTGCCGTAATTTTTTTATAAACAAATAAAATACTTGAGACTTTTTTCCATACTGCTGTCCTAGAAAAACAATGAGTTCAATATTTTTTTCTTAAAAAAATTTTTTGATTGTTTATAATCGTTTTTTTTTCGATAGTTCACCTATTGAGAAGTACAAATTATGATTTTTAAGAACTAATTATTTGAACAATCGAAATTTAAAAAAATGGTTTTAAATAATCAAAAAATTTATTTGAGAAAAAAAATATTGAACTCATTGTTAAATCATCATTTTCTAGGACAGCGTTATGGAAATAAAAATTTTCCTAAATATTATATTTGTTTATTTGGTTATAACTAATTTATAAACAAATGACGTCAAAAAATTGGAACCAATATTAATCTCTGACATTGTTAGATGTAAAAACAATAATAAAACAATCTCCAAAAAAATATACATGGTGTTAAAAATTAAGTCGGCACCATTGTCAACTCCGTTATTATTGATGCTACCAATTCGGTTAAATGGGCAACCTAATAGCATTTTTGATGGCCTTCTCGATGCCGAAAACAAAAAAAAATTACTGTCGCGTTTTCAAAATATTTCATGAAATGATATTTTTTTAAAAGGAACACCCTATATTTTATTGCATCTTATGATTCTTCCTGAAAAGCTGATTTCATCGATCTATCACAGTTGGGGTCTAGCTGAAATGATTACAGAGATATAGGGTGTGAAAAATTGAGATCATTTCAACTTTACGAATTTTTCCCGGCTTAGTCCGGTAAGTACGTACTTCCCGGACTAGGCCGGGAAGAGCTACTTTCCAAAAGAAAAAGTGTCCGCCTGTCCGGGAAGTGAACACTTCCCGGATGGTTGCCGAAAAAGTACTTTCCCGTACCGTTTAGGTCCGAAAACGGTCCGAGAAAGTTCGTTGCTTAGCAACAAACTAAAATACTAGATTAGCGTATTTTGAGGCCTGAAGTTGCTGCGAGAAAGTGGCATTCTTGAACGATTTCAGAAAAATCCATCAATTCAATAAATCAGTTAAAATAGATAAACTACCGTTTATGGCAAGAAAGATCTGAAATACCTACTTCAAACCAGTTTAGCGAAATAATTATAGATGTCGCATCCGCATTCTGCGCCATCTATAATTGTTGGGTTGAACTGATATAAAGTATTTCAGGTATTTCCTGCCACAACTCTATTTTAACTGTTTTCACATTACTGATTTTTGGGCAACAAATTTGGTTTACTGATATTCTCTAGTGGGCGTAGTTTCAGAATCAGAGAACTAGAAATGGCGGCAGAAATCAAAAGTTCCATAACCAAGCGTGTTTACTCATCGCCACAATGCTGAAAGCATCAACAATAGTACCATTGTTTATATAGAAGATAGTCAACCTTATGGGATTATAATAGAGGACTTCGGATAACGATTCAGTCATGCCACCACACAACTTTTGGCTTTAAACTACTGGCATGTTTTTCGGCATATTTTTCTTCATGTCAGGGTTCCTGGCACCCTCAGGAACCCCGTAATATGATTGAAATTGTTCATAACGACAGAAATATTGAGATTTTCCATAAAATACAAAACTCTATGGACTTTATTTTTTTTTAGGGATTTTTCTCACAAAATGGCGCTAATTTCAAAATATATCATTTTCCTGAATTTAAAAAAAATTGCGTATTTCACGTTTCCTAGTTGCCAAATCGTTGATCGATCTAGAAAATATTCTGAGTGGTAACTTTCACGGACAAACAAACCTTATTACCTTTCTGATTAAAATGCTCTTGACCTGAATACTTTGAGGTTACATCACTGAATTTGTATTTTGTTTCAGTTTTGTGGCTATGTGTTACATTTTAATCATAACTGTTGAAATGGTTGAATATCATGTCTACTTTTGAACTTTTTCATGGAACGAATGTGCACTGACAAAGAAATAACCCTACACTCAGTGCCGCATTTGCCAACTAGCATGCTACCAAGTAGTCCAAGTACCAGTTAGCAAATTAGCCAGTAAGTAAATGCTACGGGCCCCGCGCCTGTGCGCAAAGTAAAAAAAAACTATCAAGTAAGATATGTTTTTTATACCACCTACAGAAAATGAATAAAGTTAGAAATGGGAATAATAACTATAGTGTGGAATGAAATTCTAGAACACTTGCAAGCGAATAACGCTTCGTTGCAGTCGTCCGATCAAGATCTGAAACACGAGGTAGGTACGCTCTTTATAAATCATTACAAGGCTACTTCCAAGCAATACGATCCAAATGTTCAGATATAGAGGCAAAAGCCAAAGCCCTAATACGACCATTTCAGCAGCAGCTCTACTCACAGAGACCTCATAAGAAGAAGTTGTAGAACATCAAACATCTGGACAACGTTTTGAAATTCATGTTTTTATTGTTGTAATTGTCTGCATTAGCTAAATGCATGGAAGCTTACCATCAAGAGACTAGTGTATTTGGAATACTTCGGCAGAAAAGATCTTAAAAAGAACTATCGTCAATTATTTCCTAGACGATGTGGAAGACAGTCTGGGCAATGAACTGGTGCAGTTTGCGAAGCTGTTGAAAACAGATGTGGTTGCTGATATTGACAGCATAAAGAAAAAGCACGAGGCTCAGGAACTTCAAGTTTATAAACTGTTGACATAAAATTCATTGGAATCGTGTTTCCCAAATGTTGGAATAGTGTTTCGCATTCACTTGATTTTGATAATCACCAACTACAGCGGAGAATGTTTTTTTTTCAACATTTAAGCGTTTTAAAAATGTGTTAAGGAGCACAATGGGACAAGAACACCAAACGACCTCACTATAATGAACATAGAAAGTGATTAACTTAGAAATATTGAATTGATGAGTGTTATCTTCAAATTTGCCCAGATTATATCACGGAAAGTTTTTTTGTAAATGTGCTGTTTTATTTCATATTCTATACTTTAATACTTAATGCAAATCAAGGGCCTCTTGTTCACATTTGCTACGGGCCCCACGGTGGCTTTATCCGGCACTGCCTAGACTACACATTGCCTCTTTCAATAACAATACTATTTCTCTAGTTTTGAATTTAGCGCCATTTTAAAACAAAAATCCCTAAACAAAATTAAAGTCCCTAGTGTTTTGTATTTTATGAAAAATCTCAATATTCCGTCGTTATGAACAATTTTAATCTTACTCTCAGTATATAACTCTTGTCTATGATCTTATTACGGGGTTTCTGAGGCTGCCAGGAACCCTGACATGAAGAAAAAATGCCGAAAACGTGCCAGTAGTTTTTAAGCCAAAAGTTGTGTGATGGCATCACTGAATCCTTATCCGAAGTCCTCTATTGGATCAAAATGGATGCGACATGTAGATGGCGATAGTGAGGTCGCATCCAAGTCGTGTCGTAACTTCAGTGATCTGGCCTCTAAGTCATGTCGAAACTTGATTGAAACAATGGGACAGCATTAAAATCAGGGTTTTTTGAAGGAATCTGCATTAAAATGACGTCAAATATTCATGTTTGTAGCTAATCACGCTAGATGACACTCGCGTTTGTGTCCAACACCAAT
Organism: Chrysolina oricalcia; assembly: GCA_944452925.2. Lineage (NCBI taxonomy): Eukaryota > Metazoa > Arthropoda > Insecta > Coleoptera > Chrysomelidae > Chrysolina > Chrysolina oricalcia. Next base: position 62,982,326 of record OX101812.2, read on the forward strand.
TACACAGGCATTGACTATCTTACTTCTATCATGGTGGATTTATGCAGCAATCATAAGTCATAAGTCTTAAGTCATAAGGAAGAATATTCGTCAATGATTGGTTGGAATATACGGACCAACCAATCATTGACGATTATTCTTCCTTATGACTTAAGACTTATGATTGCTGCATAAATCCACCATCATTGTTTAAATAGAACATAGTTAGTCAATGCCTGTGGAAAAGGTATTGGACACAAACGCGAGTGTCATCTAGCGTGATTAGTTACAAACATGAATATTTTACGTCATTTTAATGCAGGTTTCTTCAAAAAACCCTGATTTTAATGCTTTTCCATTGTTTTAATCAAGTTACGACATGACTTGGAGGCCAGATCACTGAAGTTACGACATGACTTGGATGCAAGCTCACTATCGCCATCTACACGTCGCATCCATTTTGATCCAATTGTAATCCCATAAGGTTGACTAACTATATTCTATATAAACAATGCTTCTATATAAACAATGATAGTACCATTGTTTAAATAAAAGTAATATAAGATAATGTCAATGCCTGTGGAAAAAGTATTGGACCCAAACGCGAGTGTCATCTAGCGTAATTAGTTGAAAACATGAATATTTGATGTCATTTTAATGCAGGTTTCTTCAAAAACCTGATTTTAATGCTGTCCAATAGACGAGGAAAGTGTGTCGTCATAAATGTCATTCTTGTCAAAAACTGATTCCAAACAAAGAATTTTAGGTGACTTCCTCTGTTGATGATTTGCTGCTTTGCTTATTAGTTTGTGTTTGGTTGTTTAGATTTTGTTTTCTCAAGCGAAAGGAGTTGAAAAATCTTTACGGAAACAATCGGACAAGCTGATTTAAATTTGACGAATGTTTGTTTGGAATCAGTTTTTGACAACAATGACATTTGTGACGTCATCACTTTCCTCGTCTATTGTTTTAATCAAGTTACGACATGACTTGGAGGCCAGATCACAGAAGTTCCGACACGACTTAGATGCGAGATCACTGTCGCTATCTATTTGAATCCTATATTAATCCCATAAGGTTGGCTAACTATCTTACTTCTATATAAACAATGATAGTACCATTGTTTAAACAGAAGTAAGATAGTCAGTGCCTGAGGAATCGGTAATGGACCCAAACGCGAGTGTCAGCTATCGTGAATAATTACAAACATGAAAATTTGACGTCATTTTAATGCAGGGTTCTTCAAGGAACCCTGATTTTATTTTAATGCCGTATTGGCTAAAATCTTGTTTATACCCTAGCGAATTTCACAATTTTTCTGCGAATAAAATGGCTGCCAGTCATGCCGGACCAATCTTCGATGAAGAACCATATCGGCAGCCATTTTATTCGCAGAAAAATTTGCGAGGGTATGAACAAGACTTAACGATAGTACCACTGATGAAGTTTCTTGACATGATATATCGTAAGATATATTATTGAGTTCTGTGGTCACGTGAGATTGCATTTTCAACTGAGCTGTCTTGTCATTTAAACTTCCCGCCATGGCAGTAACCAATCACAGAGCGCTCATTTTGTGCACTTTACTTTCGTCTGATGTGTGTTTCTTGCTTTGTATTTCTGCCATTGTCTTGTCTATGGTCTATGCCAAAATATTTGAGTCTGTGATCTGTAGATAACGAACTTTTAAAAGGCGGGAAAAACATTCTTGAATAGAAAAAGAATTCGTCCGTATTAGCATTATTTCTTTTAGGTTTTATAAATAGCACAGAGCTCCAGTTTGTTTTTAATTTTTCTCATTTGATTGAGGTTAGAATATTATTTGATAAAACTATCTGAACCACTTGTTCATATTTTTAAGAATAGATAAAAATCAAAAAGGCATGTACACGTCCAACACACTTTTGTCTTTTATATTTTGAGTAATTTGATAAAAATTTGTTAATGATGGATAATAATTGTGAACACTTTTTCTTTCCTCGAAGAGCTTGAACTGTTTTCTTTTTCAGATAACAGACTGGTGAACTCCAAACCAGCACAAAAATGTTTTTTGATATGATAATACTGAATCCCCAGCATCGGGGCCACTTCTCCCATGCTTGGCTTGCAGCAACCCGAGGAGTGAAATTCATACCCAAAGGAACAATAAAAGAGATTGATATTGCTGCACTATGGTAAAGTTTTTGTTTCTTAATAAATTGTTCAATTTTCTCAACCACCTACACTCTTACAAGAAATCTTCAGAAGTCTTCCAGAAACTTGTATGAACTAGGGAAAACGTGTACCTTACCTTTTGACGTGCGATCACAAGCTCTTCTCCACTACTTAAAGTTGTCTTTTCAATTGACTTTCAGAAACAAAAATGATCTCGGAGTAATTTTGTTAACTTCTTGACTATTCATCAAGTGGTGTGATCACTAGCCGCAAAAGGAAGATTTCTGCATCTAAATTCTCAACTTATTAGTCATTTGTAGGTGTGGGTCTCACACTGTTACTGTCGTCACAAAATATGTTTACCAATTGTCTATAATATCATACAATTTTTTTCAAGAGTACCCGACATATTGCAAGTATGTTTCAAGGAAGTGTATAGTTGAGAAACGGATCTTCCTTGCTCGCACAAGCTATGCTTCTGAGGAGTTTTCTCCGAAAACCTGGGAGATTTGATAGAACAAATTTTACAAAAAAATATATACATATTTCCTCTGCCACAGCTTTAACATATACACTGAGCATAGAGTTTTACATGGTTCGGTTGTTTTCTGAAGTTTTTTTGTTGAAAAGAGCAAAACCCTTAGTTTTCCCTGAAAAGTATCTGCAGATTGTGTAAAGCAAGTAGTTTCAAAAACCAGTCAAACCATCAGGTTATTCTCCCCATAGAAAATTACTTTCAAACAACTAAGACCTTATTTCTGTATCTCTCCATTATTTTGTGTAACTGTTAATTTTTCTTGTTCCCATTTATGTAGTAGACAGTATTTGGAACTGGTATTGGAATTCTTTAACTACACATTTTATTTATTTTCATCCAGCAAACAGTTGGCAGATTTCATCACAACTTCAACCAAAGATCCGAAGAAACGCTTCTCATTGCGATTATCAGCCATACTGCTGAATGGAACAATAAAAATTTATCGAGAGAAGGTACTCATTCTGCAAGGTAAGACAATCCTTAATAAGATATGTAAGATAACATCTATAGGTTGTTTTACACTTAGTAAAGATTCATTAGGAAATTATTTGTCTATGACCTTTGTTCAAAGAGATCTTTATGCATGTTTTTCTGTGAAGTTATTAGGTAATATCTCCTATTCACTGATTTACAAAATCGAGTTTGTGTAAACTCAATTACCTTTGACAAGCAGTTCGATTTTGTGGTTAATTGATAAAAAGAAAGGGAAACTAATTTCAAAAATACAGAAAAAATAACAATGTAAACTACTTTTCATTAAAAGTGCAGTCAAATTAATTGACAAATTACCAAAGGAAATGAAGAAAGCTTTGTAGAGCATTGTAAGGTTTTTTGGTACTCAATGCTTTCTATGATATTTTTGCATTGGTCTTTTGAAATTTATCATTAGTTTTTCTTTTCGTTATTTTGTTCTTATCAGTTATTGTCTTGAATCTGAATTTTTAGTTTTTATGGAGGGCTGTATTCTCAGTTTTTATACTTTTGTGTATTTATATAAATGCTTCCATGAGAATTTTCTAAACAAGTGAATGTAACTATTATGGAATGTTTTGATTCGAAGCAGAAACGCGTTCAACTTATGCCTAGCAGGGAATTGGACAAAGGAAAACATTGTGTATATCTGAATAGGTGGATTTATAAACTCAAACTAAGAATTAAATTAACAACTAAGAATTAGGAAAGATGAATACAAGAAAACACCCAAGAGTTTATATACCTTCATCTGTCAAATAAATTAAGAATTAACAACTGAGAAGATAGCCATCTTTCATCTTCTCAACTAAAAAATAAAATAAAGCTTTTAAAGCATGCGTACACGATATTTAAGAAATTTAAAAAATGTATATAGGTTCTGTTGTGTGTCTTGTGCAGTGTTCTTCCTGTTCCTGTAATACGCCTCCCTTATTACTGATGTCAATATAAAATAAAACAGGGTGTTCCGTTATTGCTTAGACCTTTATTGGGTATCATGTGGTGACAAATAACTCCCCTTTTATATACTTAATTCATAAAATCAAATTTTTCTTCTCCATAATTTCTCAATTAGCTGATGATGAACCTAATAGGTTTGAAACATGTGGGTACTACCCACTGATATGGTTTAACTGATTGATAGGCTCTGCCGTTCCACCATATTACACAACACTACACCTTTTTCAATTGTAATTCAGAAAGTATAACATGTATTTCAGAAAGTATAATTTGTTATTCAGAATAGTAAATTGTAATTCAGAAACCGTAACATGTAATTCAGATTAGTAAATTGTATTTCAGAAACCGTAACGTAATTCAGATTAGTAAGTTGTATTTCAGATTGTGTAACTTGTAATTCAGATTAGTGAATTGTTAATCAGAAAGTGTGACATGTAATTCAGAAAGCGTGAGTTGTAATTCAGAAAGAGTCAACTGTAATTCAGAAACCAAGAACAACCCGTATTAGACGGAGAGCTGACTACGTAGAAATATGGGTGACTCGGTGCAAAGTGAATTTTAGCATTTATAGGTTCGGTTGTCACCAACGTAGCGTGAGACGGGCCGCCAGAAGGCACCCCGGAAGAATAACGCGAGGGTAGAGGGTTAAATATGCATTTTTTTACGTAAAATAAGTCATGAGGTGCAAGGCTGGAAATTGGCAGAATAATCGGAAGTTATACAAATAAGGGGAGAAAAAATTGCCAGAAGACTAGGTGGAAGATAAAGGCCCGCCAGAAGGCGCTAATGTCGTGAAATTTTATATTTTTTTAAATATAAAAAAAATTCATACGTAGTTTTTTGTAGTACTGAGTTAGTACAATGAAATTGTTCGTACAAACTTTTCGATATCTCGTTTAGTTTTTAGATTTTGATGCTTTTATAAAAAAAGTTTCCAAGTCCCGTTTTTTTTTTTTCGATTTTATTTTTCCCCCGCTTTGTTAACGAATTCTAAAAACTGAAATTTGAAGAGTAGGTAGATTTTGTCAAAAGGTATTTGCTGCAAAAAAAAAATGTATTTTTTTCAATAGTTTGGGAGATCTATCGATTACCCGTTTTTTTTGGAATATTTCACGGTATATTGATTTTATGGAAAAAATTCATTCACATTTTTTGTAGATTTTCTGAAGGCAATCAAAAAAGATATCCTGATAAATTTGGAAAATTTTGAGCGTTTCCGAGATATTTCGAATTTTTAAGAGAAGGGTTGCTAAATACACCCCTTGGCTCCCTCGGGAAGTCAAATTTTCTGATCAAACAGTAAAGGAGAAGTGTTGTGCAACATTTTGACAAAATTTATTGGTGCTCCGACGTCGACTTCATTCATATTTCGAATTTTTAAGAGAAGGGTTGTTAATTACACCCCTTGGCTCCCTCGGGAAGTCGAATTTTCTGATCAAACAGTAAAGGATTTTCAACATTTTAACAAAATTTGTTGGTGCTCCGACGACGACTTCATTCATATTTCGAATTTTTCAGATAAGGGTGGCTAAATACACCCCCTGGCTCGCTCGGGCAGTCGAATTTTTCAATCAGAGAGTGAAGGAGAAGTGTTTTTCAATATTTTGACAAAATTTGTTGGTGCTCTGACGTCGACTTCATTCATGTTTCGAATTTTTAAGATAAGGGTTGCTAAATGCACCCCCTGGCTCCCTCGGGAAGTCGAATTTTCTGATCAAACAGTAAAGGAGAAGTGATTTGCAACATTGTGACAAAATTTGTTAGTGCTCCGACGACGACTTCACTCATAAGTCGAATTTTTAAGATAAGTGCTAAATGCACCACCTGGCTCCCCCGATAGTAGGGTTGAAAAATCGACCCCGGGATCCCAACGGAGGTCAACAATTCTCTAACGGAATGGTCCTTTTACAACAAAAAATGGACAGTCAAAAGCTGTTTATGCCAATTTAACCAATTTGAAATGAATATTCAAAATTTTAGAGTTGAAAATTTCAACCCTGAATCCCATTATTCAGTACTTAAAGAAAATTGCATATTCAAAATATCCAACCCTAGTCCAAAAGCGAAATTATTTTATTACAATACCTTGCCGGAAGTCATTTTACGCTACAACCGGATTATTCACCCACCCAGTTTCAACCCTGTCGTCAGTAAAGTTATGCAAAAGATCCACATACTCTATTTTGTAGATATTTGTTATTATTTATCATAATAGCAATCTTTTGGTGTCTCCGGAGTGTCTCCGGAGATTTCGGCTGCTATCTTTGGTCGCTCTTTGCACACCGGTCAGATCTTTGATGGTTTCTGAATTACAAGTGATGGTTTCTGAATTACAACTGACGCTTTCTAAATAACAATTCACTAATCTGAAATTCAAGTTACACTTTCTGAAATACAACTTGCTAATCTGAATTACATGTTACGGTTTCTGAAATACAATTTACTAATCTGAATTACATGTTACGGTTTCTGAAATACAATTAACAATTCTGAATTACAAGTTACGTTTTCTGAATTACATTTTACTAATCTGAATTACAAATTATACTTTCTGAATTACATATGAAAAAGGTGTAGATGGTGATATTAAATTGTGGAGATGATTTTGAGTTTTTTGCATCATACATAGTTATGTACATTTAAATTCGAATCCTACATTTCAGGATTACTAACATTACTGTTATCAAGTACTTACATTTATGAAGTTTTTGTTAGAAAGAGATACGAAAGTCAATATATTGCTAATTTTAACATTATCTTACAAAAAAAATTGAGGTAAAATTGTCACCATTGTTTTCGAACCGGTAAGTTTTTTTTTTACCTAAAAAATGCCAATTGCTATTGACGGTGGGAGATAAGGGAGTTGTTTACCTCCCTTGGGAAACAATATAGTTCAGGACCACTGAATCAACATGAAAACATGACATAACATCTATCAATGTTAAAAAATTACTCAGTGTCACTGAGTAAATAAATTGATTAAGAAATATGTATCTTATTTTTCTTTGAATGAACCATATATAAATTTGGAGCAGATAAAATGTTATCGCCACATAAGAGATAAGTACTTGAACTATTTTTGCCACCCCTCGCTCGCTTAGGAGCAAAAGCGTCCTCGACTGGTAAAAAGTACTTACCTCCTTTGTAGTGTAATATACTATTGATAGTATAATGGTATTATAGTCCATTCGCATATAATGGCCACTTACTTTATATGTTTTAGTTAACGTCATAACTTTTTTGCAGCCCAAGTAATTTCTGCTTCACAATTTATTCGCATTCCAGCTGTTGTTAGGTAAGGTTTTTTTATTCAAACATTGTATTCAGAAGTATTACATTACATATATTTCTTATAGGCCGACTTCAATTCATGGAGAAGAAGGTAATCTTTTAAAAATTATATACTAATAAAATTTTAATTTTTTAATAATATCCTTGAGGCTTCAATATGATTTCCGAACGACAAACCACATAATGGATATGCAGTATGAGGTCATTTTATTTTAAAGGTGGAAAAATAAACTTTTTTCTCCCATTTCTCATAAAATACTTTACATTTCTTCTTTTGCAATTGAAATGTGTTGACTTTTTATTATTCAGTTCTTGGTCATATTTTTACTAATATAAGTTAATTTATACTGATACTCCATAAAAACATTTACAACATTACTAGAAATTGTTCAATGCTCACAGGACCTTTTGAAACTCCTCCCACACCGATAGCAAAAGTCAAAACTAAACGAGGCAAGAAACAAATTGTTGAAACACCCACCGCAGCACTACCGCCACCAGATGCAGGTTTCCGAGAAGGAATGTTGCAATTACCAGAAATTGAGGATATTCTCCAACTTCCACCCGCTACTAGCGACATGATTTCTCTGAGAGAAGAGGCACCTCGGAGAACTGTAAGTAATTCATACATTCTTTGGAAACATTCTTCCTCAAAAGAAGAAAAGAATATTTTCTCACCAAATATCCGCTTAATTTTTCAATAGAAACGCCACACCAATCTGTTGTATTGATTAATTTTTTCTTCTTTTGTATTTGCTTATTTTGAATTTGCTACCTCTATTGAAATGAGATAAAAACATTTTACTGTATTTTAATTAACATACATTTTTGCCTTTTTGCTCTAGCTCGTTACAATATTTTTAGTTAGTCTACACACTGAAACTGCACCTCAAAATACTCAATTGTTCGGGTGATGAAAAAACATATTAATTTGTGCATTTATTATATGTAGTTAATGTCCGTTCAAACAAATATTTTTTGACAAATTTATTGTTTGGCAACATTGATGTATAAATAATTCTATTGATTAAAATTATGTTCAACAGGGAGAACCTCTGTTAGAGGAGGAAGGTTTTGGAATATTAACCGGAAAAGAGTTGGAAATGGAGATAGAATCACTACTTCCTAGGTAAGTAGATTTTGACCAATTAACTTTGACTTTAAAAAACCATATCCCTTTAGAGATAGGTAGGGATTAGGAAAACCTATCTGAAATCACAGTAAATCACGTTTTCTTATCATTAAACATCAAGCAAAAGCTTTCAATAATAGAAAGTGAAGACATTTGTCCGACTTTCAAAAATCCATTCTTGGTTTCAAAAATTATTCAAGTACAAAGAGATTTAGATAATAACATATAATATATAGTGTCACCGCTAAACTAAAGCACGCATAATATGGGAACCACCCTCCGCTGACACACGGTATATTGATATACTCTTGTAATATTTCTTCATACCAAATAAACTTTAACAGATTTGGACTGGACTAACCTTCAGCAGAAGGTCACGAAGGTTCTAAGAGCAAGATTAGGAGCAGTAATGTAGATATGTGGAGAGATTTAACAAATTTTTAGTTTTCACAGCCGGGAATGACGTTGACAGTTTTTTTCAACCGATCGGCTATACCTGTCAAATTGTTAGGTTGTGTCTCTTAATTTCGAAATTTGTTTCTTTTTTTAGTTCCTATTCTGCTACCAAATTTTCAAATGATTCGAGTGATTTTAATTTACTCAGCCTTCCAACTTTTGTGCTAATTTTTTTTTTTGTTTTTTGGCATCGACTGCTATGGTCATTAGCCACGTGTTCTGGGTAGGCCTTGTAACTAACTCCATGCGCCACCTTAGGAGCAGCACTGTTAATTGGAACGCAACAGTGAATCGTGCAGGACTCACCCCAGTCGAGCCACAAGATTTAGATAACTGGGGCTCGAACTCTGGACCTTTCGACTCAGAGTCGGACGCCTAAACCACTAATTCAAATGAAAAAAAAATCCGAAAGAACCAGTTTAGATGTAATACACTCGATAACTGTAGGGTTTTTATTTCAGTTCGAAAATGTTCCTAAGTAGATAAAAAAAACCTTCAAATTCATTCAACATTGCCAGGTAAAAAGAAAACCAAAGAATAAACAGCTTTTTCATTTGACATTTTGAAACTATTTGTAATATTAACAAAGAAGTCAAATTCAACAAGTATAGGCGATAGAAATTTTTTTTTGTCATTTTGTGTTATTTTGAAAACTCATGAACTCTGAATTTGCGGAACTGAATAATAAATAAAATATCCCAATGATACAAATGTTAACGGTGACACTGTATATACACCTCTTTCCATTCTTTGTCTATCTCAATCTATTTCAATCAGTCATATCAATACATTAGGTATATAAATCAATTTAAAATGCCTTCCTTCATTACATTTCTAAATTTCATAAAAGAATTGTGTATTTTTATCCTATCAGATACTGAATCGTCATTCACTATAATGCTATATACAGTGCGGCTTTTTGTAGCACTCCCCCTGTTAACTTTTTAACGGTTTCACCGATAATCAGGTCAAGTGTTACATCGTTGAAAAGAGAATTCAATGTTATCTATTTAATTTTTTTTTATTTCGCTAATATTTTTTCTACAATATGCATTCGAAATATCAAGAATAAGTGCGGATCAGTAAATCTTGCCTCGATAAATTTCAGCAGTTTGATGTAGAATTGGACAAAAAAAAATTTTGAATAGTATTACCTATACTACTTTTTGAGATAAGGCACTGCAATTACTTGACAGATAGCGCAAGGCGCACATCAACCATAGAAATATAATACTAGACTAGAACGCCAAACTCTCCTTCCGAGATTCAGTTAAATGACCCCTCATAGGGAACGATGGCAAACTATCGCACTTGCGCATTATTGCTTTGTCTGGTCACGTCGTTGCCAAGTTGTTTTTTATTTTTTCGTGTTCCATATGAAGTTCGGAATATCGTCAGTGGTTAGGGCAGGTAATTGTGGGAAGTCCAGCAGCAACACTGCCTTAAAATCCTATCGTGACGTATCAAGCGAAGTGTCGGAAGTGTCGGCTTCCGAGATTTGAGCGTTTGCTTTGTTACTTGTTAGGTTTGAGCATTTGCTTTATTACTTGTTAGGTTTGAGCATTAAGCAGTTGTTGATACCTAGGTAGTTTGTTTTCGTTGCCATTTGTGTTGATTTCTGAGTTTTCCCTTGTTGTTTCTGACGTTCCTGTAGTTTGGTTGCGAAGTTTTACTTCCGAAGTGCTTGGACAAATAAAAGAGACAAAATGAATGAAGTGCATGGTTCTCTGTTGTGAAAATAAAGGAAAAGTTCTGTTATAAATATTTGTATTTTCCTTGAGAGAAAAATCCGGCAAGTTCTTGCGATTACTGATAATTTTATGCCAAATGAAACAAATTTTTTGGAAACCTCCATTCACCAAACTTCCACAATATTATTTCAGGATGAAAAGTTATTCAGCTCAATAAAAAACCACATTTTCGATATATCTGCCTATGAGGTGAGTCACAAGATGAAAATAATAAAAGCAATAACAAGAATTTACACCAGAATTAGATTTTTCAATATTGCGATGTCGCAAACTGAGAAAATTAGAGGTGAACTGAAGAGGAAAACACTCACAAAATTAATTCTATTTTCTCACCAATAGATTTTGAAACAAAATGCAATTTACGTTTGATAGAAATATATAGAATAGAAGTAAAATGTATTTATTGAGAATTATTATAGCCCTTTTTCCTCCAATCCTACCATTTCTCCTTATTTAAAACAAAGTGAAACAAATATCCTGTAACATTTGACAATTTGAATTTTTGACTTTTCATATTTATTTCTCTCAACATTCGATAATCTACTTCTGATTACAAAAAATGCCATATGAATTTAATGCGAATCAACAACATTTACAATGATAAATGAAAACCTCTAACCGAATGCAAAAATGTAGTATTTTACCAGAGAAACTATATTTAGCCGATTTTTACCCAATTTTATATCCAATCAATAATATTTCTGTTCTTCAACAAAAATGGTTGAAGAGTGATAACAAGAGTCAACAAGTAGAACTCATGTAAAAAAATATTGTAATGTCTTGTCAATAAAAGCCTTCATTATTATTATTATTATTATTATTACATACTTTTTCGCATTAATAACTAATTAATCAATTTGTAGAAGTAGATTCTTTCATCACATAAAGTGATTCAAAATCACCACTTACATTGGGTTCTTAATTGATTCAACTCACATCATTATTCATAACAAAAGCATCTGTCATCTCTTGAACACAAAGGCCTCAATACCCAAATTACTCAAATATTCATAAAAATCACCTTCAATATTCAGAATTTCGAAAATCAAAAATATGCCTACCTCAAGAAAGTGTTCCTCACTATGATTTGGATTTCGAGTATAATGGACTCAATGGTTTAGGCGTGAGGCCGATGGACACACAAATTTAGTTTTTTTCTGATTTAGTTTTTTTCTGAGTGGAATAGAATCAATTCTTATCAAATTTGGATTTTTTGACGATCACAATAATTTCTCCCTGCTTGGTCGCGAGGAAACACAAAATTGAAAACCTACACTCAATATTTATATTTTAAAGAGTCAATTATTGGTTTTCTGTATATATCATTAAAGGAAAACTGTATTTTATTGCAAATGCTTTTAACGAAAACTTATACCAGATTCAGGAATAGGAAGTCAAAAATCCTAATACCGTCCCTGGCGACACTTGCGCTCTATTGCGCAAACTCATGGATTGGTGTATCTGCCGTAGAGGGACCACGTTATTCTGAACTAATTGGCGTTCTAGTCTAATATTTCTATGACATCAACTGGAAATTTTCGAATAGCCTAGGATTGATATTGTGAAAAAACGTGAAATTCGAAAAAATGTATAATATGGTTGAATTCAATTACTTTTTCGACGTTGTGTAATTTGACCCATCATGCTATTTGAAATTCTTAAGTTGTTATGCCCCCCCCCCTTCCCATCGCGGTATCTGTCGAGCAATCATGTCTTTTATTTCAAAAGGTAGTATCGGTGATACCATTCAAAGTGGTTTTTGTCAAAAGATGACAGGGGTAGCGGCTATAAAAAGCCGCACTGTATAAAAAATTTGTTTTATTATTCTCATTCAAAATTTGTTCATTAACTGCTAACAGGTAATGATATTTTCTTCTGTTTGTTTTTTCTTCATACTTTTAAACTCTTATGTATTAAAAATTCGCATTATGAAGGCTTTTCCCATGTTCTTTCACAAAATAATTTTAGGAAACTCTATCTTTTCTTGGTTATTTTGAATAGCATAAAATTTCATTAAACCACATCTGAGTTATTCATATTTGTGTTGGTCTTTTCAAAAACGATAGATAAGAAGAGAAACCCTTCACTTTCTAAATGGAATTATTGCAATTGCTATTTTATTTTTCGGTAAATAAATTCTAGAAAAAATAATTATACACAATAACGTGATTTTAACAATAATTATCTGCATCAAGTGACTTCTGAATGGATTTTTAATACCCAGTTATTACGATTTCCTTTCTGTCTGCTCACTGCATGCCTATGTTCATTTACTACCTAACCTTATTATAAAAATCCTCTTTTTTTCAGAGTTATTGTTGGATTTATAAACTCAACTACACTAAGAATTGAATTAACAACTAAGAATTAAGAAAGATGAATGCAATAAATCACCATAGGAGATTTATTTACTTTCATCTGTCGATTAAATTAAGAATTAGCAACTAAGAAGATGGCCATTTTTCAACTTTTCAACTAAGAATTACAATTAAGCTATTAAACGCATGCTCACACGATATATTTACGACATTTCAAACTTTTTAAATAGAATATGTTGTGTCTTGTGCAATGGCGTTCCTGGCTGCATAATAATACATTTTATTGCCATTTTTTCTCATGTGTGCACTGTTTCCAAATTTTATGAATATAAAAATGATAATTCAAATTCGCTGTGAGTAATGTTGAAAATGTCAGAACATGTCATCCTGAACGTGATTCTTAATATTTCAGATGAAGTTTATGAACTCCTTCCTAGTTGCTAATTATTGTTAATTCCTATATTTGTTAATTCTAAATCATTAGTTGAGTTTATAAATCCACAATGAAGTTTGAAAGTCCTATTTCCATTAATCATATCTAAGTTGTTCCTAACATTCCAGATCTCGTGTTGAACCAGTTGCTCCTCTAACCACCTCCTCACCATCAATCCCTCCTCAAGTTATGGAAGTTGTTGCACTTGTGCATGCTGGTAGAGGTATTGATTTCCAAAGAAATTTTCCACTTGAAATAATTCTATTAGTATTTCAACTACTGCTTCAATAACATAATATAACTTCTAGTAACTGCTCATGAAACTTTTTCAGTAGGTTACATCCTAATACAAATAATTTTTGTACAAGCATGCGTGATTCACCCTATACCCGCACGCAATTTAGTTTGGGAAGTGTTATTTTTCCGCACTTGTGCTGGAAAAATTTCCCACACTAATTCGGAAAAAATCCCCCTGTATACACTCAGATTGATCTGATATCCGTTACAACATAAAACGTATTGTTGTCATGCCAATCTAATCATAAATTTGTCTTGTCAAAGTGACAAGACAAGTTGACAAGCGTTACTTATCAAATGCGGGAAAGCACTCTTTCCGCACTTATTAGGATAATAACTATACTATATTACTATTGATTCAGACTATAATGCCCATATTTCATCATCAGCTGCGTTATAAGAAAAATTAATTTAAAAAAAAGATTTCAGAGACATATTGATGATGAAAAAGCCGAAGATCAGCGGTAATGGTAGATACTCCCAATTGCTGCTTTTCATCTTGAGCTCATTAAAACAAAAGTGATGAAATAACATGCATAAAAACCATCTCAACAATGAAAAAGATCAGTATACAAACAGAAGAAAGGACTGTTGTTTCCGTATTCATAACTTTGTAATTGAGAACATGCGGGTAAATATTAGTATAAAGTGCACAAGTTAGCATTTAAAGCACCCGCAACGAGTTTAAGGGCACAACGCGAAACATTTTTGCAAAATACAATTGTGTCCAGTGCTCCAGATCATGTTGGTCTTAAATTTTTCAATAATCTTCCACAAAAGCTGAAGAATATGATTAGAATGTCTTTTTTAAATACGAATTGAAATGATTTTTACTCGAGACGTTTTTTTATAGTGTAAACGATTAGCTGTGTAATGGTATACCTCTGCTTGTACTTTTCATTGATTCATCACTTCATAATTTTTTTATCTTGTATATTTTTATCTACTCATTGACAATTCCAAACCATGTCAACTATATCAAAAGTAAATAAAGATTGATTGAATGACACTGAACTGAAACTATTGATTCTCTATCCATTGAAAAAAAGAACTTCAGCCCGCTTTAAAATCGGTGACACTGTATTATACAGTGCGACTTTTCCCATTCACAACGGTTTTTGTCTCATGTGTGAACGTCGAACCGTTCAAAAATGTTAACAGGTTGGGGACAGGGGAAGGGGGCTATAAAAAGCCAAAAATAATTCCCTAACATACTAGTACTTAGCAGTGCAAGGCTCCAACCGAAGAAGTTTTTTGATTTTCGCTGTAGATTATGTAACATTTACAAAAGCGTAGGAGGGCCAAATAAGTATTTTCATCACATATTTTTTATCCAAATTTCGGGAAAAATGTTAAAATTTCGTGAAAAATGTTAAAGTTTCGTCATTTAAGTTGAATTTTCAACATTTAAGAGGAACGGAGATTATGCTCTTCTGGGCCAAAAGATTTTGCACACTTAGGGCGGGTTGTACAAAACAAGTTCATCAACAGTTTAAGTTAACTCTCTTCAGTTGCTAGGGATTAGCCAATGAAATTTCTGGTACCTTAGCAAATGAACTCAGTTTAGTTGAACTGTTGGTGAACTTGTTTTAGGGCGGGTTGTACAAAACAACACGTTCAACATCAGTTCAAGTAAACTCGGTTCAGTTGCTGGTGATTAGCCAATGATATTTATAGTTCCTCAGCAACTGAATTAAGTTTAGTTGAACTGTTGGTGAACTTATTTTGTACAACCCGACCTTATAGATCTAAAAAAAATTCTCAAAATATTAACTTTCCAAATATTCCGGAACATCTTCAAAGAAGTTATTTCACAGCAGAGTTTGTGACGGCAAAAAATTATAAAATGGACATTTTGGCAACACAGCAACACATGTCGTATCCTGAGGTTCGACGTGATAAATACATAGGGATAATGCTGAACGGATGAAGTACAATAATATGGAATTTTAAAATCTGTCTGAATGCCGCAAACCTCTATTATATTTATATCACAGACACAAACTCCCCATTCACAATAATTAGTCTATAAAATAAACAAAAAGCAGTGTTGCCACTTTGCACTTTTATACAATAATTGATAAGAACTTATTAAATAAGATAACTCATTCTGGATTGGAAAAAAATGTAAAGGTATTACTACTTCATTCATTTTTAAGCATTTAAAAGAATTTAAAAATGTTTCAAGAACCGTCCAAATTTCCTTATCAAAAGCATATCCTTCTTTCCATAGAAATAAATGAATTTTAAGTTTTTGTAGTTACAATAATTTCCTCGAACATTGCATAAATATCAGTTTGATATAATTCAATACCCGTTCCGTTATTAACCAGAGAAGTAATTGTTTTATAACAGATATTTGCTATTATGGCTCACACCGTAGATGGATGGTTAAAACTTTGGTCGTTAACGAACATCGTTATTTAGGTGCCAGTTCACTTTGTTTTTCTTTTTTCTGTAACGGATTAACCAGGTCATTCAAGTTTAAATCACACCTTGTGATTATATGATCAGAGGGTACTAGGGACTGATTGGTCATATAACATCTTTGACCGTTATGCATCTTCTGTTAAAAATTGACCCACAATAAACCTATTTGTCTTCCACAAGAGAAACAGGTAAAAAGATGTGTTCCTGCTGCTCGAAAGTTATTGAAGTTGATTAGCGTAACATCAACAGATTTTATTTGATTTAATTTCATTGGGTGAATAAAAATGAGTTTATTATTTGAGTACATTCTAGCAAGCATGAGCATCTACAGTAAGTTCATGCTCATATGCATAAGAATAAACGCAGATGAGTCCAAACATGTATATGTTTTCTATTTACGGAGTAAATGCTATCATACTGTAGTACTTGTAGTTGTTAGGTTTTGGAAAGGCAACATTAGCCAAGGTGAAATTCCATATCACATCATGGCATGGTTAATCCGGAACTTTCTCTTAGCAGTATTACAAATCTATATTCTTGAATCGTGGACAGATCCCAGCTAAGTGGCGTCCATGCTTGTGAACCTTTCATCAGAGTTATATGTTGCAAGTTCAAGTTTATATTTGTCATTTTTTATACAGAAAGTATAATGACACGTCAATTTTTCATAAACACACACACACACACACAATGCAAACATAAATATTATCCAGTAAACAATCAAGAAACATTCTCATACTCTCTAAGGGAATAAAAACAACTTGCTAGTAGATATTCTTTGAGATTTGTCGAAATTTCATGTTGTTTTTGTCTTCATATTTTTGGATAAAGAGTTGAAATATTTTGTTCCTGCGTAATGTGACGATCTTTTATTTTAGGAATTCTTACATTTTATCAAGGGGAAGTCATTTCTGTTATTTGTCATTTCAATGAGTTTTAGTGAACATAACTAAGTGTTTTATAAAGATATGTACATGGCAATGTGAGAATACGGTTGTTTAACTCCATTTTAATAAGAATAAAGTATAAACTCATTTTTATTCTTAGAACCCATTGAATTCCTTTTAATCGCGCATACATATACAATTCATTAGGTGAATTCCTTGAGAAAGTTGCTGCTGCTCCAGATGTTGAAGTGTCTAGAGGTCCTGGTGTTGAGGTGGCTGAAATCGAAGCGCCCATAGTTCCTATAGAACAGCCAACCCCTATGGAAATTGTCGAAGGTGAAGTTGCTCCGACAATAACTGCTCTTGAAAAACGGATACCGACACCTGAGATTATCCCTGTTGCTGCCCAACCTCCTGAAAAATCACCTACCATTGCTGTCATGCCTGAAAGGGCACCGGCTCCGGAGGGAATATCAGTTGTACCGGAAATTCAGCCAGTTGCTGAACCTGTTGAAGTAGGAAGAGGAAGAGCTGCAAGAGCAAAGGGACATGAAAGGATAGTAGAGGATGCAAGAAGAAAGGTGAGACGTATTTTGGGTTCAAATGAGAATAATTTTTATTTGAAATTTTACTGGAAAATGTATTATTTATGAAAGCAGTTACAATTCTCCAAATGTCCAATTCTTCTTTTGAATATGAGGGATGTTGATTACTATATTAAAATTACACCAAACAGTTGTTACAGGAGGCGGCTAACAATTGAATGAGGTAATTAACAATTGAAGGAATATGCAAATGTGAAGTCACAGACACCTGTTACCTGTTCCAGAAATAGGTTTTATAAAACACCTACTCGCCCCCCCCCCCCCCCCCCCACAACCGTTGAATTATATTTGTTATATTGTTGGCAAATCTTCAAAAACTGCTTGGTAGTGTTCCGTGAATCTTATAGCCAAACTTACCTACATAGGGGTTTCATTGTTATCCAATCATCACTGTAGACTATAGCTCTGTAATTTAATCTCTAACTGTATTAACTTATAATATATTTGTTTTCCAGTCGACATGTATACAATGTATAGGAATAGTCAGAACAAGTATATAATTATTATAATCATCTATCAATAAAATATTTTATAAAATACGGACAAAACCTACGCTGTTGGTAGCAAAGTGAAAAGGGTTCATTAGCATGAAATTTACAATAAAAATAATATAGAACATCTAAATATATAAAATTACATAGTTGAAAGCATCACCACAAAGGGGTCGGGATGGGGTAGTATTGAATTTTTTCAGGTTCATCCGCCTAGGGCGAATCCTACAATGTTCGTAGGTTATAGATGCTGTATGTCTATTTGATGTTATTTGTCCTTGCCTCTTCCTTGTTGTTTAAGGGGACTTATTGGTTTATATGTAAATCATTAGGTTATCTTGAACAGTTACTAACATCATTGAGTTTTTCGTAGACGGCCCGGAAAAACATCGAAAAAACGGATGCTTGGAAGTACTTTAACTCATGAATGAGAACAAATCCTATGCAATTTTTGCTAGACAAGATATTTCACAAATAATATGTGTATGTACTTACATGTACTCACATGATTTCAACCTCATTTTCTGGAATGAATCCTTAGCACGACAAAATTTATGGGAACAATAATTGACTCCCATTTTACATAGCGAAAACATGTAGAGTTCACAGCTTGGAAATTGAATCAATCATATTACCTTATTAAGTCTCTGGAAAATAAGCTAGATACTAAATCACTGATATAAGTATATTATGCTAAGTTTCAATTCTATCATTTATTACAACATGGAGTTTAGGTACTGAAATAAATAGAATTTTTATAAAGCCAAAATCATTGTTGAGACTAATTTTCAATCTGGATTACAAAACGTCATATAAAGATAGTTTTTGTCAACATAAAATGTTAACTGTGCAATTATTTTCATTCTGAAAACATTAATGTATATCCATGAAAATAGGAGACACCTTTAGTCGAGATTAGAAGTTCATATACTTACTTTACCAGGAATAACAATATGCTAACTACCCAAAAACACCATCATGCAAAGTATGGTCTCCAAGGTTTATGGGTATCCGTTTCTATAACATGCTGCCGAGAGATATGAAGACATTGTCGTCTCAATTTTCCACAAAGGTGCTAAAACTATTTCTGTCAGAGTAGATAAATTTATACTTGAAGTTGGTAATGTCCGATCACTTTTATTATGACGAATATATTTTAATATAATTTTTTTGTTTGATATAGTATCCCACGTCCCATACTATCAAAATGTTCAAGTTACTACACTTATACTGACCAGCCAATGATATCCTGTCAAATCTTTTTATTATTTATTTTTTAATTTTTTTTTTTATATATTAATCTATTGAATTATATTATTTATTATAAAGTTATTATATGTTATTGTTGTACTGACTTGTATTGTATTGTATAATGTGTTCAATGATTGTATTTATTGTATAACCCAACCAGCCAACCACCCACCCACCCACACACATGGCTTGCCCTCAGTGGGATACCAATTTATTCATCTATACTTTATTGTATTTTCGTATTTATATTCAATGTTATGCTTTAATTATACTACTTTACCTGTATATCGTGAACCGAAATGATGAACAAATATTATTATTATAAACTATACCTTTACTGATATGACCTGTGCCATCTACATAATGTCGCACAAAGGATCAATTTGTGGTGTTTTCGGAAAGATAAAAGAGAAAATTTGATAATGACAATTATTTTGAAAAAAAAAAATTGTATAAAATATATTATTCAGATTAAAGCAAGCATGTTGTTGTTTGTTTGACCAAAATAATTCGTTTTCCTACAAGCGTGCGTGATTCACCCTCTACCCGCACGCAATTTTGGAAAGTGTCGTTTTCCCACAGTTGTGCGGGAAAAACATTTATATATCCTCGTAAAATATAAGTGGTGGGTGACAAAATATGAAAGTTCAAGCTTTTTTGTTGCAATACTAAGTGGGTTTGTTCAAAATCATCCATCATTTTGCACTATTTATTGAAAAAATGAACAAATATTGATAAATAAAAATGTATTGTTATGAAAATCACCCTATATATAGGCTTTGATTGATCTGATAACGAGTAGGTAACAATTGATGTTGTCATGCCGATCAATACTCAAATTTGTTTGTAATTGTCAGAGTGACAGACAAAGCGTTACTTATATAAAATTTTCGATTCAGTGAAATTGCCACAATGGATTATTCATCTGATGAAGAACTTCCACAAGAAATCGTGCAAGCAGCTACAGATGCGAACTTAGAGTTATTGCCAACGAAATCTAAACAAAGGTATGAGACTCAATACACGAGTTTTATTGAATGGTGCAACAATAAGAAAGTGAAAACACCAAATAAAGAAGAAGTATTCTTGGCTTATTTTCTAGAAATGTCTAAAACATGGAAGCCGAACACTTTATGGGCAAGATA
The DNA here is from genome assembly GCA_944452925.2 of Chrysolina oricalcia. Classification (NCBI taxonomy): domain Eukaryota; kingdom Metazoa; phylum Arthropoda; class Insecta; order Coleoptera; family Chrysomelidae; genus Chrysolina; species Chrysolina oricalcia. Next base: position 63,002,915 of record OX101812.2, read on the forward strand.
TTCAATGTTGAAGAGTGTATTCAAAGTAAAGCAAAATTTGGATACTAGCAAATTTTACAAAATAATTGCATTCATTAAAAGACAGAATGTCGGTTTTCGACCGAAAAAGGCCAAAATCTTCACTCAAGAGGACGTTTCAAAATTTATGACTGAAGCACCCGATGACATATACCTCATGATTAAGTTAGTAGCAATTTTTGGATTAGCTGGTGCTTGCAGACGAGAAGAGCTGACAAAACTCACCATTGACGACATAGACGACAAAGAAAACCTGATAATTGTTAATATCAAGGATTCCAAAAATCATTCCTCTAGATTCTTCGTGATATCTGAAGAAGCAAATGATGGTTAATTTTTGAACGTATACAGAAATTATGTACATTTACGTCCAAAAGAGACTCCTCACCGTCGTTTATTCTTGTATTACAAAAGTGGAAAATGTACTGTGCAATGTGTAGGAATCAATACCATAGGAAAGATACCCTCCGAAATAGCTATATCTGCGCCTTCAAAATCCAGAGCTTTACACTGGTCACAGCTTCAGGCGTTCCTCAGCCGCACTTTACATGCTGACTGTGGTATGGGTATAACTAATATCAAACGCCTAGGATGATGGAAATCGACTTCAGTTGCAGAGGGGTATTTAGAAGACTCCACCAATCGAAAAAAAGAAATGTCCAACAAAATTCTCAATTTGAACACTACATCGTCTTCCGGGTGCATTTTAGAACCATCCACGTCTATATCGATTCAAAAAATATGCTGGCTTCCGCTATAAATTTACATAATGCATCAAATTGTACATTTACAATAAATATTACGAATAATTAGTGGATAGAAAATGTTACTCTTGTTAGTTGTTTCCATTTGCATGAATAAATAATTGAAAAAATGAATTTGTTTCCTACGCTTGTAGAAAAAGTATTGTTCCTAACTCATGCGGAAAGTGTCTTTCCCGCACTCGACTGCTCACCCGAACTCCGCTCCGCGTCGTTCGGGTTAACGGCAGTCGCGTGCAGGAAAGCATCACTTTCCGCACTTGTTAGGAAAATTACTATTACACATATTCAGGTATTGACTTCTTTACAGGCTAGGCAAGAAAGAGACAAGTTATTCCTTGGAAACAAGAGGAAGGTCTTTGTTCGAATTAATAGATGCAGAGTGAGTTTTCATGGATTTAATGGATGAACGGGAAGTAATAATTCTTTTTTCAGGAGAATGAAGGTCGGTTTGTCGATGTAACCTGCAAATTACCGTCGGCTTTCAAAAATGTTCACAACGAAAATTTGTACAATATATTCTGGTTTGAGGAGGATGTTGATGGAGTTAGAGCTGGTTCGTCTTCTGTCAGGTAAATCTTCAGTTGATTGTCTCGAGTATGAAAAGTTACTTTGAGAAGGAAACATGTAAATTTAATCATTCCTGAATTAAAGAAGCCAAATATTCATTGAAAACCGGTTAAAGGGACATTGTTTCAATCACTTTGGCTGGCAGTCGGCGATGGTTCAAACCATGGCGACTGCAAATTTTTTTCTGGTGACCCAAGAAAGTGCTAGGAATCGCACGTAAAAAGGTAAGACCACGTTAATCCTTGACTCGCACAAGTTCCGACTTCTGAGGGCTACCGTTCGTAAAGGGACGACAACTGGTTAACGGAAAAAAAAATTACAACTTTTTTAAATGTTATATTACACAATTGAAATTTACTTTTCTCAACGTACTACACGTGTGTGTATAATATATATAGTAGTTCAGAAAATGTGAACTTTAGTTGATGGGAAACTCCAGTTTCAATAAAGTGCCCATTCTTTATTTGCTCCTCATGAATGAATACTTTTGCAACAAAATTATTTTCTTTGAAAGGTAGTTCAAGAGATTTGTCGGTATTTTTGAGGCCAGCAGATATTGATCGAATAGAAGAAATCATCGATAATCTAGATATTAAAAAAATGAGGTTGCTTATATTGCTAAAATTGTGAGAATTGTAAGAAAGAAACCTAATTTACTTGATTCAGTACAATACAATACAATACAAATCTTTATTTCCATAGACTTTGCAGTATTGGATAATGTCAATATAAGTTTTAAAAACTTTAGTTTACAGTAAAAATTAACACAAATAATTTATAGAATACAAATAATACAAAGAAATTTTACAAACAAATAAAAAAGACATCACAACAAAGTAATAAATGCGAGGTCAGAGACGTTGCAATTAACAAAATCAATAGAATAAAATGAATTCTTAATTAAAATAACTTCCAGAGTATTTTTAATTTATGATTATTTGAGATTTTCTTTAATTCAGTTGGCAGTTTGTTGTATAATTTAATTGGTAGCACGATAGGACTGTTGGCTACCTTAGTCAATTTGTGCTTGGGTAAAGCCAAATCCATGCTTACTCTAAGACAATATTGATTTTTTCTAGAAACTAGATAGTCAGATAGGTTATTTTTGACGTGCATTATTGACGCAAGAATGAACAGGGAGGGAAATGTTAGTAAATTTAAATCAGGGAATAATTGTTTACAAGAATAGGAATAAGGTTTAAATGACATAATTCTAATTATTCTCTTTTGAGCTCTGAAGACCTCATCAGCCCTAGAACAGTTGCCCCAGCATAAGGTGGCATAAGAAAGGCAGGATTGAACATATCCAAAATAATATAGTAATAAAAGATTAGCGTCTACTTTCTCCCTAAGCTGCCAAAGAACGTAAGTGTAGATTGACAGTTTTTTTAATACTGCATCTATTTGACACGACCATGTCAGATGCTCGTCTATAAATATACCAAGATATTTGGTAACCCTCGTTTGTTCAATAGTTTTGTTGTTGAGTTTAACAAACAGCCTTTTATTCAAATCTGTCAGGCTAAAAAGTATCATTTCAGTTTTAACTTCGTTTAACACAAGTCCCTTAACATTGCAGAAGTTTATCATTCGATTAACCGCACTAGATGACATTTTAGATAGTATATCTAGATTGCTGTTAGAAGTTGTAACAACAGCATCGTCAGCGAACGCTGCTACATAATGATGAGGAAATTCCTGCATAAGGCTATAAAAAAAAATTATAAATAAGAGGGGTCCCAGTATGCTACCCTGAGGGACGCCACAGGTAGTAGAAATGAAACTGGAATGAACTGAAGTGCCGTTAGCTTTTAAGTTGTTTTTTTTTCCTATTGGTGAGGTAAGATTTAATCCACGCGAATGCCAAACCACGCATGCCGCATCTGTAAAAATTATCTAGCATTAAATCGATGTTTATCACATCAAACGCTCTTTTTAAATCAAAAAAGAGCGCTAAGGACTTATTATTTAGTTCAAAATTAGACATAAGGTGAGAATATAAAGATATTATAGCATCTTGGGTGGAGCGACCCTTACGGAAACCAAATTGGTAACTGCTGAAAAAAATTTCTTTACTTAAGTCACTAAGAATTGGCTGTGTCCCCGTTGAAAGCGGTAAAAAAAGATAGTGGAACGTAACTATCCAAAATCCATATACTAGCCTGCTGTATACAGCTAATAAAGAGATCAGTGGATAGGACTTGCAGACAATTTGTACCAGATGGTGTCAGAAGTGGGCTGGTTTTCTAAGAATTTCTGAAGATTTTCATGGTCAATACAAGATTTTTAATGAAGAGTAAACGGACTTAACTCAAAACACGTTTCAAACAGTGTATCAACGTAGGCATTATAAAATAACATAAGTAGATCCCAGATACCAAAATCCTAGGATGCTTTCTCTGGAGCAACTGAGGATTTCTAAAATGTTGTTGATGGAATTCGGGATTTAGAAATTCAGAGGATGCTTTTTATCGTTAAATTCTAAAAAATCCTTCTTTGAGAAAGAAGAGCTATTCAGAGCTGAAGGAAATAGTATGGCCATACAGCTATTGTTTCGACCACCATCCAGAGATTGCGATGTTCTGGACCGAGATTCGTTGAGATTCGTGATATCCGACATTACCGAGCAGACAACAGACGTTGCCAGTCCCATATAATAATAATAATAATAAAGTTTATTTTCAAAAATTTTAAAAATATTACTAACACATAAAAGACGATGATAATAAAACATGAGCAATCACAGAAGCTTGCAAGCTTGTGCGTGATATGCTTATAGATATAGTTGTCTGGATGATCAGGAATTTATTTCTGGGGGCTCGCAGAGGCTTGATAATGGTGGAGGTAGTTCAGAAAGCAGCAGGAGACTAGAAAGATCGAAGATGGAACGTAAAACTGAGGAAGAACCATTGAATGTCAGTGAAGCTGGCTCAAGAGGAAATGTTAAAGGATGTTTGTGCAACAGGACAGTAAAGCCGGTTCGACCGCTAGTGATCATTGTCAGAAAGTCCAGCAACGTGAGGAGAATTACTTTGGATTCCAAAAAGGTATGAACTGCCATCCAGCTTAGAGTCCGTCAGCCGAAAGACAAAGACCAAGCACGAAGAGGGAATATTGACGGATCTTCGTGCAATAGAACAAAAAAGCCAGAGCCGATCGATGGCGATAATTGTCAGAAAGTAGAGCAACGTGAACTTTGGATTCCAAAAAGGAAAGAACTGCCATCCAACTTGGAGTCGATCAGGCGGAAGACAAAGACCAAGCTCTATTTTTGCGTTTGAAAGAAAATAATTCATCATGGCTTGTCTGGGAGATTGGAGGACTCGGAGGGACTCAATGGTTGTTGAGAATGAGTCAGTGAGAGTGCTGGTGGAAAGTTCCTCAATACAAAATTGGTAGTCTATAACGAAAGGTATGGTGTATATTTGGAGGTGAATGAAACTCTTATGAAGGGGATAAGGCAGATTTTCTAGGATGAAGCCAGCAAAGGAAGAACCAAATACAGCTGTCGATGTCAATTCAATCCAGTCCCAAAGCCAAAATGAAAGTTCGAAGGCCTACCATGGAAATTTCGAATCAAATTGTGACTATTTTTGAACGAACAATACATAATTTCAAAAAAACTTTACATTATGATAAAATCAATCAAATGTAAATTGAATGCTGAGAGAGTAGGTCCATTGGTCTGCTACAAGGTGTAGTATGCTGTAGTGGAATGTACACTACACTTTGAATAGTAGAATATAGTACAGTTACATTAATTCAAGTACTGATGACACTTTCACTGCTACAAGATAGTGAAAATGTCTTGAGCAAGAAAATCTGGTATTTGACTACAAATAAAAGTATGGCTCACAAACAAGTTGTCCAGTTTTCAAATAGATCAATAGATCAAATATTGAGTCGTCTAGGAAGGTAGCTAAAGATACAGATGATAGTTTGTTCACCTATGCTTTGCTTTAATTCTGGTGGAGAGCTTATCAGCGATATTTCTGTTAACAATCAGTCATAAACTCAGTGATCAAAATTATAATTGTATCTTAGAAAATTAATAAATTACTGCTTCTGAAAATGTTTCAATTACTTTTATCCTAATTTTCAGTTTATGGCATTTTAACATAATGGTTTATCATATTTTTCAGGAGAAGTTCAAGGGCCTCAATTGTCTTAGCTAGAACACCTGGTCAGCATACAAGGTCCACGCTGGAAAAGGATTTGACTGACTCTCTGGGGCGTCCCCTATCCGTGATAGAAACTCCTCAAAAAGAAATGCAATCATTAGGATTAAGCGATTTACCGCCTGCTTCTGAAGAAAGACCAAGGTATGTGTTATCATGTATGACTCTGATTATTTATATCTGAGTTTTCGAAATGTTTAGACAACTATCAATTGAAGAACCGCCTGTACCAGTTCGTCAGCCTAGCAGAGAGCAACAAAGGTGAGTGATTTTCGATTTATTTATTCCTTTTACATACAATTATTTTCATCGATAACTAATAATAAAAGTTACCTTCATCAGTAGGAATACTAAACTAACAGTAAATATCCAAACCAGTCCTTTAAATCAAATAATTCATTACTATGAATTAATCTTGATATGCAACTTGAGTGGGGTCTTACCTGTTATCAAATCTAATTGATGTGATCAGGTCTGATTTCGCCCACCCTACCGATAATAGTTTAGAATTCAAACAGCATTATCATTATTGAGCAAGGGCTTATTCAAACCGTTCTTGTAAAGTTGTAGCACACACACATTCTTTCAAGAAAATCGTGTGTTACATGGAACTACTGTAAAAATACTGCTGTATGAAATAAACACCCTTTTTTTTGTAAATAGCAATACTTTCATAACAATCTAATTTCCGCTGATCATCAACCGGTTTTACTAATTTAACATTTTTATTGTTAATTTTATTGTTTGTTTCTAATAAGATTTATTTTCTCGCGAATATTTAGCAAGGGCCAAATGTTCATGGAACCGGACATTCGTAGATCTCTTGGTTTGACTATAATAAACTTTACCGCAATTTTGACAACTAATTTCGTAACTTCCTGATCTATCTAAAGTTGTGATTTTGTTTTTCGGATGATCTAATAACATTTGGAGATTGTTAGTACTGCTATCTACAAGCTGAAGGTTTGCGTCTCGGAAGATAGAACTGAGACCTCTCGTAAGCCGTGTGTCGTGTGTAATTTTTAAGGATTTATTGTTATCTTTAGGTCGATCCAGTGTGAACATTTTGAACTTTTTCTTTTCCAGCTAATTTTCTATTGTTCATAGCTATCTCCTTGATGGTTTTAATTTCTTTCTGAAAGCGTGGCAAGCTCAACGACCTGTGAACTAGGAAATTTAAACTCGTCACCTTGTGCTGAATGTGACGGTCATTTGTTCTTATAGAACAAACAATAGGCGTCCAGTATCCCATTTTCGATAGTATTTCTATCGTGTTTTGTAACCTGTGGATCCAGAATAGTTTTTTTTGTCATTCGGCCAGACACCGCTAGAGTATGTAGTATATATGGTTTCAAATAAAATAAATATAAGAACGTACAACAGGAATAGACAGGTACACACGCTTCAGGTCAAGGGGCCCGTTGGGATCACTTTTTTCTAAGACATTCAACAAATAGACCACGCAAATATACGTATATGCAACACAAGGCTAGGTCTACACATAGATGGAAACTCTAAGATCTGCTTCAACTTGACATTTGTCTCATTCAGGAATGCAATCAAACATTCATACAATTTTATGTTGTTTGAGGCTAAGATCGACATGATATTGAAAGGATTCAGCATATTTAAACTACAAAGTTTGTCTTACAGTTCATTCGACTGATTACATATGTAATATCAATATTTTTTGTAATTGTGCCATGAAAAGTCTGAAAGATATTGAACTCTTCTATGTTGCCAGTTGTCCGTAAAAATGGATTGTTCCATCGCGACTGGTGGGCAGTGTATATCACTTAGGCCATCACCATTGAACCGGTAGGTGCATTTCCATAATTTCCTTCAGTCCTGAGAGTTTCATCATTCTATCTTGATAATTACGGAAGTTACGGGGGTGCTTCCTTGAAAAGTGAGACAAATTCGGATATTTCAGGACTGAATAATTTTCAGAACTGAATTTTTTTCAGGAAAAAGGAGTATCTGTAATAAGGTGGGGGTCCTGCTCACGACTCTGATGGAATTTCGCTTCTATTTTGCCCCCTAATATGATTTACCGTAAAAATAGGTTGTTCCATCGCGACGGGTGGGCAGTGTATATCACTTAGGCCATCACCATTGAACCGGTAGGTGCAATTTCATTCAGTCCTGAGAGTTTCATCATTCTACCTTGATAATTACGGAAGTTACGAAGGTGCTTCCATGAAAAGTGAGACACACTGTAGTTTTTACATATGTCAAAGCTGAAGGATCTCTCAAAAAACTGGGTGATGAAAATGGGTGGAGTCAAAACAGTTTTGAATCTAATATTTATATTATGAATATTAGTACGGTATGTAATTTTTCTATGTAAATATGACGGCATTTTACTTTTCACGATTTTATGATGTAGAACATTAGCGTGTTCAGCAGATGATTGCTTAATATTTTTTGCAGACAACAACACATTCCATTCGCAACAAATCTTTTTTCATTTCCGGCATGAAGAATTATAATTCTTTCTCCACTAGAACATGGAGCTTTCAAAGTGCACTTGTTGCTTTTATCTACCCAACCATATTGGACGACATCATGGGTATCAAACCACGTCTCGTCAAGACATATTATGTCTCCATTCTCATTTCGATATTTGTTTATTTTTATTAAGTAATCTTGTCGATGGACGACGATTCGTGCTGACTCCATGATAACCATGCGTTTATCCAATTTTTTGTATTTGAATCCGCAACCGAGTGTAAAATATTTCACAAAGTAACTAACGAATTATAAACATAATCTGGATATTCACGTAATTTATCATTAATCATTTCTAATGTCGGCACTTTATTTTCTTGATGAAACTCATACACACAGCCTAGCTGCATCGCACTGTCTAGTAAATGAATCCTCTAGCAATTAGAAATAGAATTCGGTGGCGGCGGCTCAAAGAAGTCCGAAGCAGTTTAGTCTCTGACCAATTAGAATTTGACAGCGGCCAATCAAAGGCTTTCTGGCATTTCGCCCGCCGCTTTCATGTGACAGAATACATTATCTCCACGTGGACTGCCAATCGAGTTTAGACGAGGAGCGTTATATAATAACGTGTTATTTATGCCTATGATCGCTTGGTTGTGTACTGTCTCAATTGAGTTCGTAAAGACTATAACTACCACCATTTATCCACAGTTTTCAACTCATTGCTAAATAAGGAGCAGGAATGGTTTGTTGACGATTTGGAGCAGTATTGTATTTTTTGATTTTTGCTTCAAAAATTGAATTCTGTTGTTTTGTATTATCTTATTCACTTCTTTGATTTTTCTCCTAGCATACTAGAACAGGAGCAGTTTGCTGTTGCCCTATCAAAAGAACCACCAGTAGTACAACCGACAGTCCTAGAAGAACTTCCATGGGAAGGTGTACCGCCTCCTACAGAAGTATCTGTACCAATGGAGACTGCACCATCTCTTACAGCAGAATTAGCTCAGTTTCCTGTGGAGGAGTTACTTCCACCAACAGAAAAACTCGTTACTCCAACAGCAGAAAGAAAAAAGACGAAAAGGTAATAGATCTTACCGTTTTTTGGCTTGTCTATTGTAGGCCTTGTACATGTACTGAAACGACCAAAAATACTTTATATTAACTTTTCAGGGTTCCAAAATCACCAGCAGCAGACTACAAATTGAGGTAAACGAAGAATTTCTATTCTTTTTCGTTACCAACTGACCTTTTCATTTTCAGGCATCAGAAAATTATTGATTTTGTTAAAGCATGGGATTTTAGTGAGAGCTTACTCACTATTGAAGATATTTGTGAAGAACCAATTACTAAATTAACAGTGGCTAGAGCTTTCCATGATTTACTAGGTGAGCAAGGCATATTGTAGGTTTAGTTTATACCTAAAGATATAAGCAATTATTTGCCAAAAGTTTATCAGTCATGAATTTACTATAAAGCATGAGTTTATTCATTTCCTTCCTAAAATCAGTGTAATATCGAATCTCTCTGAGTCTTGAAGTTATAGCAAAAAGGGTCCATGAGGGTCTACTTGCCTGGCTGCTGCGCGGCCTCCCCAAGTACTAATACTACTACTAGTCTTAGGTGTGTGGTTGTACATTTTCTACTATCACCTGGGCAGTAAACGAGTTCAACCAATATGAGGCAGCAGGACCTAACTGAATTTTCCCGGCAATGCTACAGAGAGGCCTGGAATTTGTTACCCCAATCTTGGGAATGATATTCCGGTCCAGTGTAGCGCGGGGGTACGTTCCAAAGGTCTGGAAGTCAGCGAGAGTTGTCTTTATCCCCAAGGCGGGGAAAAGAGACTATATACATTAGCAAAGTCCTTCAGACCCATCAGCCTAAAACCGTTCCCGCCATAAACGCTGGAAAAAGTGGTGGAAAGATTCCTGTTGGAGAGGCCCCTAAGGAAATACGTTGGAGTTTCGCACAGGAAGCCTAATATGTCATACGGACGGTTCGCGTCTGACTGACAAATAGGCTTCAGGTGCAGGCTACCTTTAGGGAAGAGATTACGAGAAAGCTACAGTTTTTCAAGCTGAATTGTTCGCCATTCTAACCGTAGCTACAAGGCAAGAGGTGAAAGAAGGCACCGAGCAGAGAAGTTATATCTGTCTGAATATTCAGACGGCGCTCAGAGCCATCTGTCATCCTAAACCAAGCTCAGCACTTGTACTATAAGAATGCGGAGATGCTCTCGAGAAACTAGCTGAAACGAAGGAATTTTCGCTGATCATTAGGAGCTCACAGAAGTTCGAAAAGGAAGATTAGGGGGGGGAATGTAGATAAGTGGAAAACAGGGGATGGCAAAAAGGGTCCACGGGGGCCTAATTGCCTGGCTGCGGCAGTGGCCTGCCCAAAAACGACTACTACTACATTTTCTTGCTTTGTGTAGGTGCAGATGCAGGTTTACAAAGGGATATAAGTTTAGGACGACGGGCACTAAATGTGGGGGAACACGAATACTGGCCGTTTTTTGTATTTATTATGCGAAAGGTACACTGTTTCCAACCTAAGGATACTCACCAAAGTCCCGGTACCTGCCCTTGCATATGTATCTCATGGCTAGTTTTAGTTGAAGCTGTAATTCAAACACATACTCACCGCCACTGTCTCAGCCAAATACCCTTGAACTGCTATTGAATTAGGTAGGGGGAAAAACCACTTCCAACGTTTTAAGCAAAGCGCAGACTGGCGCGATCGCGGCTGCGATCACGATCACACTGGCGGCTGATCGCAGCTGTGGAAAATAAATATCGTAACTCATACCGGCGCGATATGATTCCAGGAAATGCGCATCCCGGCAGCGTTCTAGGAAGCGGTGGCGATCAGTTGTGACTTGTCGAATTTGGCCGCATGATCGCAAGAAATTGTATAGTGTTTTGTGTGAAATAATTCACAAAATATGGACTCTGTTACTGAACAGTTGACTGAAAATATAAAAGAACAGAATTCTGAATGATTTATCGCACCCTGAATACAAAAATAACAAAAGCAAAGATAAGATATGGGATGAGATAGGAAGTTTGCTTTATATAGACGTTATGTATGTACATATTTTTAACAGTATATAATCATCAGTTATAATAATGAAAATAGGAATGTTCAGGCCTATAATAGTCATTGGGTCAAAGTAACTATAGCCCTTTTTGATTTCTCTGCAAAAGAAGCAGTATTTATCTTAACGTCAGGTTCATACATTGTATAGAAAGATACTACAAAAATTATTACATATTAAAATAATTCACCAAATTTTCTCGTATCTGAAACGAATAGTTTGTCGCCCTTCGGCCGTCACCTGGGAGAACATGTAAGACTCCTATTACAGGCTCTGCCTCGTCTAAGAGATATAAGAAAGGTTCATCTGTTTTTTCCGTACGCAAATAGTTATGTAGAATGCATGTAGCTTTGACGACCTTCATAGATGTTTCTACTTCGAGTTTTAAGGGCCGGTAGAATAACCTCCATTTCTGAGCCAGAATGCCAAAGACATTTTCAACTACTCTCCGTGCACGACATAGGCGCATGTTTCTGCACCAATTAAGTGAATTTTTTTAAGAAGCACTGATTAACAATGATATATCAATAAAAAAGTTTTATAACAAACTGGCTGAAGATGGGTCTGATCGCCACGTGATCAATTTGATGTGCGTCAAAATGATCGCTTATGATATCGCGGCCGCGATCGCGCCAGTCTGCGCCTTGCTTTACCGTGATCCATACGATGTTTTCACTATAGGATTTTCTTCTTCTTGGAAGTCGGCAGATTGAAAAATTAACATTTATGACTATTTGATGTTTTTCAGTTTTGTCTGCAAAAAAGTACCTGATTTTGTGTTCTGAGGATGATTCGTTGCAGCTAAAATGTATCAAAAAGGGGCCAAGGCTGGAAAGTGCCTGAAATATACGTTTTTGCCATTTAAAATAATTACAAAAGTATTCAATTGTTTTTAACTGTATATTATTTGTTTTGTTTCAAAGATTTCTAGTTCTTAGGGTAGGTCAGTAGCTGTAAGCATACATACATTTATGTAAATTTGGTTGTTTTCAAGCTCCAGAGATTATTGAATATTATTACACTCAAAATGTTTTTAAAATGTTCGAATAAGTTACTATTAAGTGAATCTGTACTGAAAGAACAAATTTTAATAAATTAATTTGATAGTTATAAGATCATTTCTGGTGTCACTTGTCTTTTTATGCACAAGTGCATGAAAATTACCCACAATTATGCAAGAAAGCGTGTTATCTAAAAATTGCCAATTTCATTTTTATATTTTACCGAAAGACCCCGAGTGAAGAAAATATGAAATAAGCAAGTGCAATTTTTATTTGATAACACGCATGAATTTAAAATTATCTGGTCATTTTTATGCAGGAGTGTAATTCATTGGAATATTTTCACGAATAAGGAAATATTGTTTTTTTTTTCTGAGAAATATTAATGTACTGACAAAGACTGAACAAAATTTTGCTAGACACGCAACATTATTCACTTTTTGACGTTTAACTGATATTTTTCAGTATTGTTTTTGGTGTCATGGCGACGGGATGTTTTCGCAGTGCAATTATCGCTCTGCAGTGCAATTATCGCTCTGCAGTGCAATTATCGCTCCGCAGTGCAATTACCGGGGGTAATACCACAAGTGCATTGAAAATTACCGATAATTCTGAAAAAAACGTGTTTTTTTTAAAAACTGCACGAGTTTATTTTTTTCGTTGTTTCAAAGCATAAATTGCCCGACTCCGAAGGAGGAAGGCAATTTTTTTAAACAACGAAAAAAATAACAGTGCGGTTTTTAAAAAAAAAAATACGTTTTTTTCAGAATTATCTGGTTAATTTTCAATGCACGAGTGGTATTCGGTAGGAAATTTCACACCTCACTCTTTAGGTAGATGACACATTTGAAGTCTCACTTCTGACATTAAAATCGCGCGACTTCACTTGAATTGGCATTCCTCTTATGGACGTTTTTACACGTGAGGGAAATTTCCCCTGTAATTTTTCGATAATTGCATTCTTCTCATGAGAAATTTTTATATGTATTTGAGGGATATATTCGATTATGCACAAGTGCACAAAAATTACCGACAATTTTGCAAGAAAGCCTGTTATCTAAAAATTGCACGAGTTTATTTTGATATTTTGGCGAAAGAGCGCTCTTTTACAAAATATTGCAATTACGTCTGTAATTTTTCGTTAATTGTATTCCTCTTATGAGAAATGTTATATATGAGAACAACTTGAAAATGGCGTTAGTGACTAACATACAAAAATGTTTGAAAATTCAAGAATACCCGAAACTGCTGAAGAAAAAAGAAATATAGTTCTAACAGTATCAGTTAGGCAAGCTGATTCGCTACTCAAACTTTGCAATAAGTTCAGTTCTCTGTTGAAAACTCAACGAATTGTAGCATATATTTTCAGGTTTTTTCACAATTCAAGAAAGCGAAAAAAGGCATTACTTGGACCTTTTTCAGTGTCATAATTGGAAAACTCTTTGACTCAGTTAATTAAATTAATGCAAGCTGAAGTATTTTCAAAAGAAATTTATCTTCTGAAAAATAAGAAACCTCTTCCCAAATGTTTCAGAAAATTGACCCCTTTCTTGGATTCTGAAGGGGTGCTCAGAGTGGGCGGACGACTTACTCATTCGGCTCTTTCTTTTGGAGCTAAACATCCTATACTTTTACCCCATTCACATAGTCTCTCCTAGCTAATTATTGAGTACACTCATAAACGATTTCTCCACCCTGGTTTGCAGACACTGCAAAATTTACTTTTCCAAAATATTGGATTTTTTCAGCAAAACGCGCCATTCGATCCGTGGTTTCGAAATGCTTCAAGTGTTTTCGAGCGAATCCGCTCGCACAACCTATAATGGGTGATTTGCCTTCCGTTCACATTTCTCAAATAAAACCCTTTTCCCATGCAGGAATGGACATGACAGGACCCTTTGTAACAACTGCAAGGAGAGCAAGAGGGGCTAAAAGTTTCAAATCATATATGTGCCTTTTTGTATGCATTTTCATATTGAATTGGTATCTGACATGTCTACAGATGCATTTCTTGCTGCATTTCGCCACTTCATAGCACGCAGAGGCAGATGCTCTCATTTGTATTGCGATTCAGGAAGTAACTTCCTAGGTGCTTCCAACTACATTTCCTCAATATTGATATCTGCTGTTAATACAGAGCAGATTGAGTTTCATAAAGGACCCCGCAAACTCCTTATGGAATTTGGGTCCCGGTGGATTTTTTTGAATTTTTTGTATGATGTAGTCCATGTAATTCTTAACCAATGTTACCATTGCGCCAACCCAAAAATATGAGCAGTTTTGCAGCTAGGGGGCGTTGAAATCACCCCTTGCGCAGATTAGACTATTTATTTTTGAATCCGGTAACAATAAGTTCACTTGTTTCATCGTTGCTAATGTTGCACAATGTTGTGCTGTTTTATAAAAAAAATTCTTACCCCGTCCCCTTTTTCCCCCAACTCCTATTACGGAACGAAAAAAAAATATTTCTCGAGTTCCTTCAAATGTATCGTCGAATGTTTAAATATGCGTAAATAAGGAAAATATCAGTTTTTTATGATTATCCCCCCACCCCCCAAATGACACAAAACGAAAAAAGTTCGGTGGATTTTTCTGAATTTTGGATATGATGCAGTTCAAGTTATTTTGAATAGAAATAAATCGGGTGACAAACCCCAAAAATGAACAGTTTTGATGCTACGGAGCGTTGAATCATACCTTGCTCAGAATAGACTACATTATTATAGGCGGAAACAATATCTCTACGTATTTTTGTTTCATTTTATGCCGAACAATTGTGTAAACTTTCATAAATTGAAAATCTAAAACCTCCCCCTTACCCCCAAACCCTATTTCAAAACACGAAAAAAAAGAATTCAGGCACCAACTCAAATTCAAATTGTGGATGTTTAATTATTATTTATTTTCAAGATATTCGCCCAATTGATTGATATTCAAAAATCATGAACTACGCCCTACTAAGAAGTCAGCAAACTCCATCAATATTTTTCTGAAGGGAGGGAAAGGTGATATTAAACAACTGTACGATTTCCTCAATTTGAGCTGATTAAAACATTTATTTTGATAAAGCATTTACAAGTAGTTGGGAATACATTTTTTCGTGTTTTAAATTAAGGGTAGGGGGTGAGGGGGAGGTTCTAGATTTTCATTTCAGAATTCATCAGCATAATCTAAACTAAAATACGTAGAGCTATTATTTCCAACTATAATAATGAATAGTCCATTCTGAGCAAGGTATGATTTCAACGCCCCCTAGCATCAAAACTATTCATTTTTGAAGTTTGTCACCCGATTTATTTCTATTCGAAATAATTTGAACTGCATCATATCAAAAATTCAGAAAAATCCACCGAAATTTTTTCGTTTTGTGTCATTTGGGGGGTGGGGGGATAATCATAAAAAACTGCTATTTCCCTTATTTAGGCATATTTAAACATTCGACGATACATTTGAAGGCACTCGAGAAATATTTTTTTTGCGTTCCGTAATAGGAGTTGGGGGGAAAAGGGGAGGTGGTAAGAATTTTTTTTATAAAACAGTACAATATTGTGCAACATTAGCAACAATGAAACAAGTGAAAATATTGTTACCGGGTTCAAAAATAGATAGTCTAATCTGCGCAAGGGGTGATTTCAACGACCCCTAGCAGCAAAACTGTTCATTTTTTTGGGTTGGCGCAATGGTAACATTGGTTGACAATTACATGGCCTACATCATACCAAAAATTCAAAAAAATCCACCGGGACCCAAATTCCATAAGGAGTTTGCGGGGTCCTTTCCCCAAAGCCCCGAATTTTGGCGGTCTTTGGGAATCAGTGATAAAATCCGTAAAGTCCCATTTATACAGGGTGATTGGTACCCAGATTCTTACCTTTGAAGAACTATACACTGTTCTCGTACAAATCGAGGCCGTATTAAACTCTAGGCCTTTGTGTCAATTGAGTTCAGATCCGCATGTTTTGCAGGCATTAACTCCAGGCCATTACTTAACGCTTGAGACTTTGAATGCACTACCTGATCCCGACCTTGGCGAAATCAAGTTGGGGCGATTATCAAGGTGGCAGCTGTTAAATCACATGCATCAATCTTTCTGGCAAAGGTGGCACAAGGAATACCACCACACATTACTGCAAAGGAGTAAATGGACTATCCCATCAACTCCGATTTTACCAAACACCCTAGTCATCCTCAAAGAGGACGGCACTCCCCCTTTGAAATGGAACATAGGAAGGATTGAATGCATTCATCCTGGAGCAGACGGTGTGACCAGATTAGTCAGTGTAAGAACTGCGTAAGGAACTTATAGGCGGCCTACAAGTAAGGTTTGTCCCTTACCCAACAATAAATTTTTTTCTATCCATTTCTTTTTTGGGTATACTGATCTCAGTTTGGTGTGCTTACTGATATAAATATTTTATTTTGATACTATTTTTCAGTTTTCTTTAATGCAAGTTAATTTTGTTGATTTATGATATCGCTTTCATTTAGGCAAAATAAATCATTTTGAGTGGGCGGTATGTCAATAAAAATATAATTTTTTATTATACAGGGTGTTTCATAATAAATGCGCAGGACGTGATAGCTCCTTCAAAAATATGAAATAAAGTTTCTATTAACTTACCCTCTAAAATTCAACATTTTCGAGATACAGGGTGTTGAAATTCAAATAAAATTATAGTTTTTTGCGAATATCTCTGGAACCGTTTATCGCACAAAAAACGGATTTTGAATGCATTTTCTACTCCTAATAAGCCATGTTTTGTGTTGATTTTTTATTTTTTTAAATTCATAATTGGTGAAGATTTTGAGGGGGTAGTGGGTGTTTTTTTCTCCACTTCTACGCCACTGGAAAAAGTATGATTTTGAGCCGCCTACTTGAACCGCCAATATTTTCTACACAAAAAAGGTACTCTTGGTCATAAGTTCTAAAGTTGACCGTTTTCAAGAAAAATCAACTTTCATGTTGAAATAATTTTTTCCATAATTATACAAAATTTATTTAAACGTTAGAACAAGTAACAAAACCAAACGTTGACTTCTTAATTGCAAAACAATAAAAAAAACAACAATCATATTCAGTTGAATTGTTGGAAATGTCCGCCGTTAGCTTCAATGCACGCAGCAATTATTAGAGGAAAAAACATTATTTAAACAACATGAAAAACGTGAAAACATGAAAACGGTCAACTTTAGAGCTTATGACCAAGAATACCTTTTTTGTGTAGAAAACATTGGCGGTTCATATAGGAGGCTCAAATCTATACTTTTTCCAGTGGCGTAGAAGTTGGAGAAAAAACACCCACTACTCCTTCATAATTTTCACCAATTATGAATTTGAAAAAATAAAAAATCTGCACAAAACATAGCTTATTATGAGTAGAAAATGCCTACGAAATCTGTTTTCTGTGCGATGAACGGTTCCAGAGATATTCGCAAAAAATCTCGAAAATGGTGCATTTTAGAGGGTAAGTTAATATAAACTTTTTTTCATATTTTTGGACGAGCTATCACATCCTGAAGTCCTGTGCATTTATTTTGTAACACCATGTATACTTAATATAATCCCAATCCCTGTCAAAAGAACTGAAAAGCATCTCAGGATTAAAATTTGGCAACTTATTTGGAAAACTCTAAAATCGGTTTCAGAGCACACCTCTTTGGTGACTCACAATGTGTTTCCCCTTTACCACACACTTTCAGGCCTAGAAGTTTTAGATTCTTTCTATTGTAGACAAGTAGGTAACTTCAACTTGGTACCTGATGATCTTTCACTACACAATGAGTAAAATGTAGAAATTTTTGGTATGGAGCAGGAATATCAAATGAAAGTTTAACTGAGCTATTGATTTATTCACACAGGTAGAATTACAAAGTAAATATGGATTAACCAGACAGGCTTGTGCAATGATGAAGAAGCTTAACTAAAGGGTAGCTAATAACAATTAAATGGTGAAAATTAGTTTTAAAAAATGCAATCGTAGCTACAATATGGATTCCAAAAAGAAGTTAGACTTGTTTCCTGGTTCCCTAAACATGAGTGTACATGTGGATATTTATTTATGTATTGATTCTAAGAAACTTTATTGTTTATAGAAGGGTAAGAAAAGAGACTGTACATACAGAGAAATCCAACAAAAATATATATCAATGAAGGTGAATTTTTGTTTTTTCAGAATTTGTACTTTGTCAATCAGCTGCATTCTTACAAGAACCTCCAAAACTTCCTGAGAGAGACTTGTGTGAGGTGGAGATGACAAGGGTCTTATATGCAATCCCAATATGAATTACACCGAATGAAACAATTTTTAGATATCTCATTGACATAGTTAAATACCAAATAACAGTAGAGTTGGAAATTATCACTTTAGATCAATTCCTCAAGTTCATTCTTGAGTTTGGTGTTGTTCTGTTTTTTTAACAGGTTTATTATAGATTTCCTTCTAATATATAGACGCACTTACAAAATTTGATTTATTTAAAACTTAATGAAATTATTTCATATACATGACCCTAAAACATAAAATACAAATTATAGCAATTTTCCAGCCAGAACCTGGCAAGGTTGTGCAATCGTAAAATGGTTCAATTGTCTTATATAACTAATACGTATTTAAACTTGGCACCCAGGCAGCAGGAGTTTTACTTCACACCTTTCCAGCGAATCCTTACAGTTTGCTTTTTCGACTCATGAATTTCATCACAGTCTCCATAAAATACTCAGAATTAACACACTCTTTCAGCTGCTCAAATTCCCTTGTACAATTATCTGTCAAATGATTCTTCCAGTTGCTCATAACCACAGCTTTATTTCTGATCAGATTGGCCACAGGAAGGGTTCCATATTGATGTAAATTGTTAATGAATCTGTCCAATTCTGAGTTCGGTATCACTCTTGAGACTAATCCTAGTCGATAAGCTTCTTGAGCAGATAATTTATGGTTCAAAAACAATACTTCAGAAGCTTTGCTTCTCCCCAAGGCATATGGGTACGTGTAGCTGGAACAACCTTCCACACATAGTCCCATTCTCACAAATGGAGTGTCAAACTCTGCATTTTCCGTTGCATATACAATATCACATAAAGCTGGTAAGGTCGCTCCTATTCCAATTGCTCTGCCATTCACAACGGCAATCAATAACTTAGGGTAATTTATAAATGCATTGATCATGTCCTCTACAACTTTCAAGTCCGTTATCGTACCTGTTTCCATTGAACTTTTCAAGTCATTACCGCTACTGAAATATTCGCCAACTCCTGTGATTATGGTTACAACAATTCGGTCATCTAGAGCATCTTTTTTCAAAATGTTTGTAATTTCCTCATACATGCTTCTGCAAATTGCGTTTCTTTTCTCTGGTCGATTGAATTTAATAGTTTTAACGCCATCTCTGTAGCTCTGAATTAGAAACATAATGGAATATGGAATCTACCGCAGATTTAATTTTTGTAAGATAATTAAGATAAATTGATGAACAATCGCAATTTGCATGGATATCTTGGAATGAGGGTATCAACTATCAAAAGTTCAATGTTCAATCGCAGACCGCAGTCAAAGAATTAGTATCAAAGAGTATTGCTAATCTAATCTTTGTTAGTATACTCTTTGGTTTGCCGCAGTATCCGAGTGCAATTTTCAGTACACCAATAAAATAATCGCTGCAGCTCTGCTCTGACAGAGTGACAAACACAATCAAACAAATAGTTGAATTTTGAGAGTTAAAATTGAAAATTACTGAAATTAGGTTTGTTCCAGGGTTCCTGGGGCAATTTAG
Source organism: Chrysolina oricalcia (assembly GCA_944452925.2). Lineage (NCBI taxonomy): Eukaryota > Metazoa > Arthropoda > Insecta > Coleoptera > Chrysomelidae > Chrysolina > Chrysolina oricalcia. The sequence goes on from OX101812.2 coordinate 63,022,767, forward strand.
AGCCGCTTTCCAGTTTCCAATCACAATATGATCATTATAATCATCATTTCATATTATAATTTCATTTCAGTGTTTTCAATGGACGTCATGGACGATTCCAATTTCCAGTACCCGTGTTCAGTGTTGCCACAAATGATTTTCTGGTGGAAACCTCTGACATTTTCCAGGCCTTTTCTGACATGGTTCAGGGTTGGAATGGATACAATTTTTAATTAGAAAGATTCCTGGATGTTCCCGGATATGCGAATCAAAGTACTAATAATGATATTGTCAAAAATAAAATATTCTAGGGAATTTCATGCTAGTACGTTTTTCAACATGACAGATAAAATTCCCTAGGATATTATTATTTTGTCTATTTCATCAATGTTCGATTTATGTATCCGGAAACACTGGTGATTCTTAATAATTGAAATCTGTATCCGTTTCAACCCTGAAAAATGTCAGAGGTTTCCACCAGAAAATCATTTGTGGCAACACTGAACAGTCCCAGTGTCCCAGTGGGTCTCCGAGGAGCTCCTGAAGTGATCTCACAGACCACGAAAGAACATGTTCCTATTAAATAACATGTATTCCTGTCAGTTGAACTGATCCTGAAGTGATCTCAGGGTTAGTTCAGGGGTAACAAGCCCTCGATTGGAAAGCGCCTCTGGGTGCAATGGACGATTCCAGTACCCCTGTTCAGTGTTGCCACAAATGATTTTCTGGTGGAAACCTCTGACATTTCCCAGGCCTTTTCTGACATGGTTCAGGGTTGGAATGGATACAACTTTTAATTATAAGGATTCCTAGATGTTCCCGGATATGCGAATCAAAGTACCAATGATGATATTGTCAAAAATAAAATATTCTAGGGAATTTCACGCTAGTACGTTTTCCGATATGACAGATAAAATTCCCTAGGATATTTTTATTTTGTCTATTTCATCAATGTTACTTCGATTTATGTATCCGGGAACACTCGCGATTCTTTATAATTGACAGTTGTATCCGTTTCAACCCTGAACGATATCAGAAAAGGTCTAAAAAATGTCAGAGGTTTCCACCAGAAAATAATTTGTGGCAACACTGAACAGGGGTACTGGAATCGTCCATTACAAACACTCGATCCTTCGCGAGTTTGACATATGTCAGATTTGAGCAATTATGAACCAATACAATTCAAATTATATTGCAACTTGAGTCAATATCAATGGTCTATACGGTAGATATACAGGGTGTCAATTTGAAAACTTCCCACCCTTAATATCTTCCTTCCAGTAAACAATATGAGTAATCGAAAAAACAGGTCAATTTTATTGTCAAGGGGGACACTTTCACGGACTATTTGTAGCCCTCGTGGTTCAACCCCCTAGGAGGGGTAGATGTTACCCTTAGAATTTTAAATGGGAAGGGGGGTCAAGTGGCACATCATTTTGATGGGCGTTCAATTCTTGTTCCAATGGTACCCTGACTTATTATTTTGTGATGAGCATTTTCCGAAAAATTGCGTTCTAAACTAACAGAAGTAATTATTAGAACGCCTATACTGAGATGCATTATTGTATTGACTCCCTTCAATAAAAATGGTTAGAAGAGTAGGTGGCACCGCTCCAACCCTTGAATGACAGGAATAAATTTATTACGCATGGGATTTTTTATTTGGTGGTTATTTTCCTTCTACACAATAAAATTTAATTTGCGAGAAAGACATTTCCAACATAAAATCTACTTACGCTTATCTTATTACCTGTTCGAAATGTTGTCCATTTTGCTATCTAAACAGTAATACAGTCTGTTTTCGAACTCCCCTCTAACATTACGGAAAACTTCACTAGGAATTGACTGGCATGCTGCTGTAATTCGTCTTTTAAGTTCGTCAATATCAGAAGGTTGTGTTTTATAAACAACGGATTTAAAATGCCCCAAAAGAAAGAAATCTAAGGGTGTTAAATCCGGTGATCTCGGAGGCCATTCAACTGCTCCCCTTCTGCCAATCCATCTACCCGGAAATCTCTCGTTTAACCACTGTCGGACGGGAAGAAAATAATGAGGTGGAGCACCGTCCTGCTGGTAATGTAACAGATCCTCCTGCAAAAGTTCATTACCTTCTGCATCAATTTGAGTTTCTAGCTCGTGAGTTATAAGAGGATCGATAGTCTCTTCAAGCATATCAAGGTACAGATTGCCAGTCAAGTTTTCTTCCAGAAATAATGGACCAAGAATGGCATTTCCAAGAATACCAGCCCAAACATTAACTTTTTGTGGGTGTTGTGTATGCCCTTCCCGAAAAATATGTGGGTTTTCGTCACATTGCCATTCAGAAAAAATGAACACTCATCGCTGAAACAGATGTTTAACAGAAGATTAGGGATGGTATTGACTCGATGAGACATGATTTCACAAAACTCTATTCTTCTATCATAATCATCCTCGTGGAGCTCTTGAAGAATCTGCATTTTATATGGATGAAATTTATGCATTTTCAATGCTTTTCTTATAGTCTCGCGTGACATTCCCGTCTGTTCTGATACTGATCGTAAGGAGCTCGTGGGCTCTGCAGCAAATGTTCCCAAAACTTCAATTTGAGCTGCTTCATTTAGTACTCTGGGGTTATTTCTTTTTTTATTTGTCACTGAACCAGTTTCGTAAAACTTATTCACCAAATCAAGCACATACCGGTGACTTACATTACAATTTGGATGTCTTTCGTTAAAAAGACATGCCGCCCTTCGTGCGCACTTTCCAACTTCTTCATAAATTACAATCATTTCAATTCTGTCTTGAAGAATGTAAACCATTTTTACACTTTTATACACTTATTAAAGTAATTCCTAAACAGCCCAACAGGTACAACGGTATTCACAATACTACCACATAGTTCAAATTTGCTAACCAATTTTTTGCCGGAAAACAGAAACTTTTTACAGCAGAAGTAGCAAAAAAGGAAGGCTATCTGTACAATTTCTGCGATGACACTTAAAAATTCAGCATTTAATAAACACAACTTTACTACCATCTACGTTTTACTATATTAGACTACTTTTTTATGTAAAGTGTTTGGAGCTAATGGCTAATGTTACCCCTAATACAGGGTTGGAACGGTACCACCTAATATTCTAACCAGTTCTGGCCAAACCATGCATCTCAGTATAGGCGTTCTAATAATTACTTCTGTTAGTTTAGAACGCAATTTTTCGGAAAATGCTCATCACAAAATAATAAGTCAGGGTACCATTGGAACAAGAATTGAACGCCCATCAAAATGATGTGCCACTTGACCCCCCTTCCCATTTAAAATTCGATGGGTAACATCTACCCCTCCTAGGGGGTTGAACCACGAGGGCTACAAATAGTCCTTGAAAGTGTCCCTCTTGACAATAAAATTGACCTGTTTTTTCGATTACTCATATTGTTTACTGGAAGGAAGATATTAAGGGTGGGAAGTTTTCAAATTGACACCCTGTATATCAATTCCATTCTATCTCTATTCAAAGAAGATTCTTAATTTCGATTTCGTTTCGAATCGAGATCATATCGTTCTAGCCTACGGATCGTGACTGCTTTCGTATCGAGTGTTCATAATCCCACCACAGATCATGCAGACCATGCAAGAATCGCGTTGACTCATGGATTTGAATATCCATACCCATAGCCATGGCGAGGGTATGCATACCCTCGCGAATTTCACAATTTTTCTGCAAATGAAATGGCTGTCAGTTATGCCGGACCAATGCAGAAAAATTGCGAAATTCGCGAGGGTATGAACAAGACTTTGGAAACAAATTTACAACTTCGTTCGTGATCACAGCTCTATCACCTACTCTCGTACCACATTTGCAACGGTGTTGGAGTCACATAATCTAAGCGAAACCCAACGACAATCCGGAGCCGCTTTTTCCCCGTGGACTGAACCTGAACTGAACCAAAGGGAACACACATGATTTTATCTTTTGGGTTTTCTGTATAGATTCGGGTCTCTCAAACACACCTTGCGGTTTTTTTCTGGAACATTGTGTAATATTGTCAGTTTTGAAGAAATATCACATTGCCTCTAAGAGCCCTCAACGGTGAAAGTTTGAACTGGGTGCAGTAACGAAGCAAATGTCCGTCAGAGTCGCTAGGAGTACGTTTTCAAATGGAATGAAAAAAGTAGCATTTTCAATTACAAATCAGAAAAAAGGAAACTACAAATTAGAACAAAGGATACTACAAATTAGAAAAAAGGAAACTAAAAATTTCAATTTATAAGTGTGATACCATTGTTTATATAGAAGCATTGTCTAATATTTCTTTAGACAATGATGCTGTCCCATTGTTTCAATCAAGTTACGACATGACTTGGAGGCCAGATCACTGAAGTTACGACATGAATTGGATGCGAGCTCACTATCGCCATGTACATGTCGCATCCATTTTGATCCAATTATAATCCCATAAGGTTGACTATCTTCTATATAAACAATGGTGATATCATTGTTTAAAAAGAAGATAGTCAATGCCCGTGGAAAAGGTGTTGGACCTAGGGCCACTGAATCTAGAAGGTCGTGCCGTCCTTACGGGTATGGCCAATGGGCGTGGTCTGGTACTTGAAATAGATCAAGTGTTCAAATAACCCACAAAACTTGCTCTCTAATTGGTGATTTTGTGGGTTATTGGAATACTGGAACTATTTCAAGTATTGTACCACGCCCATTGGCCATACCCGTAAGGACGGCATGGCCTTCTAGATTCAGTGACCCTAGTTGGACCCAAACGCGAGTGCCATCTAGCGTGATTAGTTACGAACATGAATATTTGACGTCATTTTAATGTAGGTTTTTTCAATAAACCCTGATTTTAATGATGTCTCATTAGGTTTGTTCATTTGTGTCAGTGAAGCTGATCTGAGCAGCTATTTTAAAAAGAGGAAGACATATGAATTACATGTGTTAGAGATAGATGTACAGATGTCAAATAGCTGCTTAGATCAGATTTATTGACACAAATGAACACACCTATTGTGTCAATCAAGTTACGACATGACTTGGAGGCCAGATCACTGAAGTAACGACATGACTTGGATGCGAGATCACTGTCGCCATCTACATGTCGCATCCATTTGAATCCAATATGAATCCCATAAGGTTGGCTAACTATCTTCTATATAAACAATGGTGATACTTTTAGCATTGTTTATATAGAAGTAAGATAGTTAGTCAATGCCTGTGTAGGTGTTGGACGCAAACGCGAGGGTAACATGAATATTTGACGTCATTTTAATGCAGGTTCCTTCAAAAAACCCTGATTTTAATGCTGTCCCATTGTTTCAATCAAGTTACGACATGACTTGGATGCGAGCTCACTATCGCCATCTACATGTCGCATCCATTTTGATCCAATTATAATCCCATAAGGTTGACTATCTTCTATATAAACAATGCTTTTAGCTTTTCGGATGGCAATGTTTGTGTTCAAATGATAATATTTCAGAACGGGGACACCAGTTGCGACGATAAGGATTCGGTGGCTGCCCGCCAAATTTTGTTAGGATATTCATACATATGGCAATAAAATCTGGAAATAGCAAATAGGTCGAAGGGGCCCCTTCTGTAGCTGCCCCCCCACACGGCGGGCCCCTTATCGCCGCCACTGGGGGACACATGTCTGTTCCCTGGTCTCCGAGAGCACTTCAGGAGTTACCCGAAGTTACTCTGAGCTACTCATTGGAACAAATGGAAAGTGGTGTGAATGACTCGAAAGAGGACGACTGATGATTTAATTGTGTTAATTTATTGCCCAAAAGTCGATAATGCGAACACAACATATATCTATTAACTACGAAATGGATAATAAAGAAAGCCTATGTGATGCCAAAAAAAATGAACATCGACTTCGAATTGGACGCTGCTGAATTAATGCGCTTGCGCCAGACATTCCTATTCAAAGACACGATTTTGCTTTTTCATCTCTTTCTAGCGTGCATGGTTCGGCAGCAAAAATTATCGAAGGTATGAGAAGCATATCTTGGCTGAGTCAAGTCTCCGGTCTGACCAATATGATTCGACCAGCGTGGTCATTTGGTTGACTTGACGACCTCATTAGAACTGTATGTATGTGACCAATATTTTCAATCATCTGGTCGGTCCGACTCATCGTCATACTTCATACTGAACGCGCGTGCCTTGTCCGACCGGTGACTTGACACAGCCCTTATGTGGTGCTGATTCGGCAAATTCCAACATAACCTCAAATATGTATAAGTTTACAGAGAGCAAGTGTAGATTGTGCTAAATATAAGAGGGCGGCACTATATGGGTTTTATTACTGAGAATATTACACATTTTATAAATTTCTAGGTACATGCCTGAAAGAATTTAAGATCGCCGCGTTTTACTTCGAGTTCGTGTTCAGGAGGCAAAAAATACATCACTACTAGCATTGTTTACTAGCAAACTATTTTTCTCGGCGGTTATGAGGCCGATGTGGAATGAGATTTACCTTTTCAAACATATTGTCCGTCACATACCCAATCCATATTTCTTCAAGTTTAATGAGTTTTCAACTGTTTTTGGCAGAAAATTGATTGATGAAACTCTGGTAGCAGGTAACAAACAGACATTTTATTGTGAGAGTTGCAAATGGATCAATGAATCGGTTTTTTAATGACACGAAGTTTAATTGACCATCTTGCATAATTCTCATTCTTCATTTATCCACATTATAGAAAAATGTTAGCCCATTTTTAATATGGGACGGTTGAAAATGTCAAAAGAAGCATAACCTTAAAAATATATGACATTTCTCGTGATTCAGAATTCGGCATGCGCAATAGTTTCCCAGCGTCAGTTTGAGAAAAGGTAAGATAGATATTTTTGGCTTCAATTTGATTACATTGCGTCTTATGGAGTGTTATCAATATTTGTAGTTAATAGATATATGTAACACAATTAAAAGAGATTCACCGGCACTAATAGTAAGAGAGGACAGACACACTTTATAACAATAGACGAGGTAATTCTTGTCAATAACATTCCAAACAAACCTCCGTCGAATTTAAAACAGCTTGTCCGATTTGTTTTCGTAACGATTTTTCAACTTCTTTTGCCTGAGGAAACAAAATCCAATCAACCAAACACAAACTAATAGCAAAGCAGTAAATCGTCAACAAAGAAAGTCTCCTAAAATTCTTTGTTTGGAATCAGTTTTTGACAAGAATGACATTTGTGACGACACACTTTCCTCGTCTATTCAACGAAATAATTATAGATAACGCAGTAACGCACCCTTCTTCAAGAATGCAATATAACAGAAGATGTTTCAAGTTCTGTGATCTTAACCTCTAACCTCACTTTAATTGACAGACAATCATTCAAAATAATCAAAATTCAAATTTTAAATGGGATGCGGTGTAACTTGTAGTTTCTTATCAAGTAATGGATTGACGAGTTCAAATAGCAAATGTGCCTCTAAAGGTGATGGTGATAGTGACATGATTTAGTTAATAAAGAATACTGTAAAAAACCAGGTGAAGAGTGAAGCAGACGTTCAAAATGAACAAAATTCATCGATATTTCATTCAATATATGCTAAGGAATGGTGTCACCACTGTTGAAAATGCACTAATATTTTGTAAATATATTAGTGAGGGTAAAAAGTTTCAATATAACTTGAATATCAAATTATTGAAGTAATATATTTTTAGGTGCAACCGAAAAAGTTCAGAGGATGACCGACCTGAAAACTCTAATTATTGAAATAAATAGAGAGATATCTCAACAATTCTTCAAAATAGTAATCAGTACATGTGAAGTTACTCGCAAAGATATGATTATTTGGATGAATACAAAAAATGATGAAATATCAAGACTACAAAATATCTACTCAGCCTTAGAACTAGAATACTTCCACACTATTTTGCAAGAAATCTTGAATTCTGATGAGCACAAATTGACATTTATTGTTTGTATAAATATTACATCTACATTAACAGGCTTTTTCTCTAGAGATAGTGGCCAGAATGCCTTATATAAATGGGTGAAAGCAGGATATTTTGTAAGGAAGGATTCATATGTTCATTTGGGTCCCAGACTCATTTTAGAATTCACTTCTTACTTGAAAATTCATTGTCCAACCTCTATGTGTAATCTCTGTTCTGAGTTGGTGTTTTCGGTAAGTTGAACAAAACATCAGAACAATTTTTTTTCTTATGCATCAAAATCTCATCTGAAATCATTGTCAGAATTCAACTCTCAAGATATATTCAGTTACTTTCTAAAGTGTCTATTATTTATTTCCAGGGAAATCAATGTCAGTCATGTCAGAAAATGCTACATTCCTATTGTTTGTCAAAATATTTAATAAATCAAAAAACCTGTCCATGTTGCCAGAGTCCCTGGGAAGGAACAGACTGGGATATAGTCCATAAATCACAAAACTCTCTTAGATCAGAAGATGAAGAAAGGACAGAATCATCAGTAAACAAATCGAATGAAAGTAAGTTGAAAATTAAATCAATTACCAACACTGAAGAAGGTACTTTAAATTAGTTTTATCCATATGATTTGCAGAGTTGGTGGGCTCATTTTCAAAATATTTGGAGTATAGAAACTTCTGAGACTCAAAAATAATTTTTGAAATAATGGACATATTCCAAATAAAGTTTTGTTCATTCTGGATCATTCACAATAATACAGGGTAATTCAAAACTATGAGCATGGGTTGACAATTCTTATAGGTACTTATAAATATTTCTATGAGTACCAGTACTTTTGTCTCATCTCAAATTATGTAAGGAATTGATGGTGTGTAACAGATGTTTTCAAGATGATTTTAAAAGTTCATTCATTTCTTTAGTATTAGAATTCAAACCTCTATAAAAATTGGATTATTTCTTACAACTCTTATAAGATCATTCATTGAGCCTCATTTTATAATAGTAATAATAAATCTCTATTATATATAATAAAAAATTGTGGCAAATCCCATTCGAATTCTTCAATAAACAGTTACCTATTTCTTGACTAGTGTCAAGATGGCGGCCACTTATCAGCGGCCGTTTTTGAAAAATTGCATTCATGAGTTGGTTTACAAAAATCAGCAATGTACAATATGTACGAAGATACCAGAAATTTCACATTAGATAAACTAATAAAATTTGAAAGAGCAAAATTTGCTCACAAAGTAACAAATAATTTACAAAAAAGTAATAGTCATTTCAAAAAAAAATCTAAATTACATGACCATAATATCAGAAATGCAAATAACTTCCATTTGAATAACATTCATTCAAATAAAGGCAAAAACAATCCAGTATCTGGCTCTATAGAAACTTACAATAAACTTTCAGATGATATAAAAAAGTCAAAATCAATATATATTTTTTCGGCAACCATCCGGGAAGTGTTCACTTCAGAGCTTAAGCTCGAAACACGTGTCTACGGTTGCACAACAATTTGAGGGTTATACCCAAAAACTTTTCTCTTGTAATTATATATAATGTATTATTATCTTCCTTACACCAGAACTTGTTCTGTTTGGAAGATGTATTTTTCAATTAAAAAAAAAATGTTTATATATTATTTACGAAATATTTAGCCAACTTGATTTTTGGTACAGATATTCCAAGTTGAATAATATTCCAAGAGATGCCTGGTGGGTTGTCTTTTTAATTCAAATTTGGAAAAATTCTTTAAATACCACCTTGATTTTTAGTACATGGAAATTTAGACAAATTCGTTAAACATTCTCTAAAATATTTAGCCTTTGTGATTTTTCGTACAGACACTGATGACTCAAGAATGATACTAAAAATATTCCAAATTTCGAATAATATGAACTACCTCCTAGACGGCTTCCAAATCAGTCATGGTACATCGTTCTTGGGTCATCTGGAAGTGTCTGTCCCGAAAATCAAGTTGGCTAAATATTTTACAGCGTGTTTAACGGTTTTTTCCAAATTTCGATGAATATAAACTAATACTAGATGGACTCCAAATCAGTCATCTTTTGGAATATATTTTTTTTTCCTTGGTGTTTTGGCATCGACTGCTATGGTCATTAGCCATGTGTTCTGGATAGGCCTTGTTACTAACTCCATACGCCACTTTAGGAGCAGCACTGTTAATTTTTAACGCAACAGTGAATCGTGGAGGATTATTCCCAGCCGTCACGAGCCTCAGTCATTCAGACTTTCACATCTGAAAATGAAAAAAGATCGCACCGTCTGGGAATCGAACCTGCAATCTCTCGATTACGAGGCGAGCGCTTAACCACTGCGCTAATCCCCGCCCTCTTTTGGAATATTATTCTTGAGTCTGTACCAAAAATCATCATCAACAATTCAATTTAATATTTTGTCAAGTCACCCTGTTGCGCAAATAGTGGTGGTATGTAAATGGGATGGACTATCACCATTGCAGTTTATTAATTTAATTCAATTATGATTATTACTATCATTAAGTTAATGAAACTTTGTTTATAAGTTTTTATAATTCCTGATAATAATAGTTATTTATGTATCAAGGGCGTAAAGTAGGCGTTTATGGCTTGCGGCGTGGATGGCCCGATGGCGTTAGCCGAGGGCCATCACACGCCGAAGGCCTTAAACGCATTTTACGCACGTGATACATACAAAATTTTATGCACTGGCGGTTTTATAGCGCCAATCACAAATACTGACTTGAATTGCAATGGTCTACACGTTTCATACGTTATGCATACAATAATTAAGGGTAACATAATATGAGGAATGTGAAACTATAGTAGCTGAGTACTATATTGGAGAATCTATTTCTAATAAATAGATCATCACCGAAAAAATTGCCAACGATTATGAACAAATGTTAGAAAGAGTATTGCTCTATTGAACTGAAATGATTCTAATTCGTGTTAGGAATTGCATGAAATGATGTGTGAGTATAGACAATTTGAGAATTTTGTCTACTTTACGGCCCGCCGGGCCATAATGCGCCCACGGGCGGTAAAGTGCCACTTTTCGCCCGGCGAACCGGGCGGTAAAGTGTACTTTTGGAGTTCACGATAATAATGAAAATCAAGAAAACTACTTACTAGTGTTTCAGTTATTTTGAAAAATTACCTTTCTTTTGCAGGCATCACAGAGGATTATGACAACTCTTCTGAAATGGATGTTGATCCCAATGAACCAGGTCCAAGTACGAGGAGGAGTAAAAGAAGAAGATGATTATCATTAATTTTTATAATCATATAAATGTTGACTCAACCATATTATCAACAACCTCATTTTGTTTACATTTTTAAGAACATTTCACTGCTGGATTCAGTTAGTTCCTACCAATAAAATTAGTGCCTTAATTAACTTTTATAAAGTATCTCCCAATAGGGAAGTACTCTAATTTTTTAATTATAAATATTAATTTTAGTTTTTGACTTATACATTTTATCTTTAAGATACATCTAGCAAGTTTTTAAGTGATGACAGAAATATTCAAAAGTTGACTTTAGAGTCCAATTTCTTGAATATCATAATCAAATAATTTCATTTCTAAGACATATTTGAATATGATGTAGGAGTGATATTATATTAAGTTTGAATATAAAACAGTTACCATAATGGAGAAGTTGACTAAATATAATGTTTTTGACTGTAAGAGACCCTTTTATTATTTATCAATTTGATATAATGTTTTGCTATCACACAAAACATTACTTTCCTACATCCATGATAATTTTTTCAGGTTATTAGTCGTTTTCTCTGAAAAAGTCTGAGAGTAACATTTATTTTTGAAATTCTGGATAAAACCATGAGACTTCAGATTTTAATTATAATAAATTGATCTAGGAATGAATATCTAAATTATTTTACATAATTGATTTAGTGAACAGTTGACAGGTCTTCTGCTAGTGGCCTATCCTCAAATGTTTACTACCCTATGTTGCATGCGACATAATATGTCCATCGACTTTTTCGAATATACATTGAAAATATATTTGAAATATTTTGTCGCATGCGACATAGGGAAATGGACATTTGAGAATAGAGGGAGTCAAGCTTGTGTATTTTTTATACAACTGCAAATAGACACCACACAAATCTTATTTTCTTTGTGAAACTCTTTTTTATTAAGAAAACTGCTACGAACTTTTGAGGCTTACTCATGGCAAAATTTCCTCAGAATCCGACACTTTCTTCAACGTTGGAAACAACAATTTTTTTAAGTATCCAGTCAAGAAAACCTTTCATCGGGGTCTCGGAGAATGCTGGCTGTGACGGAAAGCCACAGAAGTTTTCCGAGCACTTGAAGGGCCTTCTTTTTTCCAATTCCAAAGGGAGCTGAGGTGGTATCGCATGCAGGAAAAGGATGTCCTTGCAATTGAATTTAAAGGAATGAGATGAATATAGGACTCTTTGGATGTTACCTCTCCCACTCTTCTGGAAAAAGATCTTTTTCTTTTTGGAAGAACCCAACACGCCGTCAGCAAAACCAGAAGGTCGAGATTTTCACCAGTTATGGTGACGCTGTCGCAGCTCGTAGTTTGAGAGATGGCAGTCCCCTCTATCAAGACGTCAGCGTCCTATTCGGCCTGCCATTGGCATTCACATAACGGATAACTGAATTTTAATAACAGAAAGCTTACGATTCACAAGTACCAAATGAACACTACCCATTTCGTATTTATACATACTGATTCAATAGGCCATAATGGCAAAGAGGTTTGGGGGTGATAACCATTTTAATGACACAATTTACTTTTAGAAAGAATTCAGGTATGAAATTACTGAAATGGCAAACAAATTAGGTTTGTTCATACCAGCGAACTCCTAATTATTTGTCAAAACTGAATAATAATTCAAAAGAATAAACTATTTGATTTTGAAAATGTTGCAGGAAAAAAAACCCACATATGTATCAAGGGAGTTATGAAGATATTAATTACAAAGGGGATCAGATTGTTGAGTTGCCCGAGGTTATTAACATCCAATAACTTACTTGACAGATAATTATTAATTTTATTTCATACTCAATGAAATATGATATTGATAGCTTTTGGATATTGAATGAAGGGTTAGATCGAGTAGGAGTATGCATAATATGTGTTATAATACATAGGTATGTGTAAAAATATAATTTTATCAGCCCAAATTTTTTATTTTTTTGCATTGTCTCACATTTAGAGAAATTTGACCTTTTTTTGACCGTATCTGGTTATTATTCCATCAAAAATAATTTTGACCAATGAATTTAAAGGGAATTTAATGCTCCTTCTTCACATGGTTTACCCGATTCTCGATAAACCACATTGTTTAGAAGATATTGGCAAAAACCCGAAAACAGTCCGGAAAAATCACGTTTCCCTCTCCTCCCAGTAAAGTGCCTAGGGTCCTTGTGTTTGAAAACTCAGCAAACACACCCTCTACCATCCCTAAACAATCCCTCGAATTTTCAATAACTTCGGAATTGAGTCCAGCACACCCCGATTTATTTTACAAGGCTACTGGACTAATGGGCGGAGTCTAATAGTTCAAATCTCTTTAAATAGTCCCAATGTTCAAGGAAGCAAGGGCCATAAACAGCGTTGCCAACTCAGATTTTGAAAAAGACGTAGGCTGAATTAGAAAATTACGTAGATTTGGTAAAAATTACATATGAAAAGTTCGTAGATCTACGCACTTTTTTCTCAGTGAAATAATGAGGGTAATAATGACTAAAAAGAGTGTTTTGTTTCATGGTATCTTTTCGAGATTTTCCCGGATTTTCTCAGTGGAAAATTGAAAATCCATTTTGCAGGTTTTGTAAATCTCTACAAAAGTTCCATTACTGTAAAACAATTCCTTGAATAATCTTTGAGATATTTCCAAAATAACAAAAAAGTTGTAATTTTTTTCACCATTTCTTGTTTAAAAAATTCCACAAAGCGATTTTGCTGGGGCGAAAACTGGGGTTTTCATGAACGAACCATCTTATAAAAAATTAGTATAGGCCATTTGCATCTTTTATTTTGTGGGGGAAAAAACCTTTATAGCTTGGTCTAATAAGCTTTATGCATTTTCAGTTAACTGCTTCATGAAAATACCCAGGGCTTATCACTGACTGCTGACGATCAACTACCGACTGCCTAAGAATGCTTTTGAAGTTTTGGTCATATTAAGATAGTGATATGTTCAATTTTTAATTAGCTTGAGAAAATTAATTTAGCTATAATATTAATAGAAAAAAAAATGTACCTATTACCTGCGTATGTGGTTCCTTTTGTCTTGGATCTCTTATATTTAGTGAGGAAAAATGTATTCCTGAATCTACTAATTCTACTAATCTAAATCTACTAATTAACAATCTATAAACAAAATCATCTTGAACTCTGGGAATCCAATATAATTTATGCCTGCACAATACTTCATTTTCAGGAGAAAAAATATGTGTATCACGCAGTGGCATAGCAAGAATTTTTCTAAAGGGGAGGCCCTATTATAAAAAGTCAATAACATATTTTATTTCACAAAATGGCAAATTGCCGAAACTTTGAAAGATTTCGAAGGCCCCCTGGGTCCCTCCCTTGGCTACGCCAATGTGTATCAGTAAAAAAAGAAATAATAATATTCCTGTTGGATCGGTGACAGCAGGGAAGATCTCGGGACAATTTTCTAAAACTCTGCATCCAAATAAATAACAAAAATGTTTGAAACATAACTATGTGACACATTATGACATACCACTATTTTTGAACATTTCTAATGACATAAAAATTGACATTTGACATGACATGTGCCAGTAGTTCAAACATAGGATTTAGAATTATTAGACCCCACCCATTGGCCAAACCCGTAAGAAGGCCACAGCCTTCTAGGATTCAGTGACTTTACTTATGGCCATTGTTTATATAGAAGTAAGATAGCCAATCTTATGGGATTTATATTGGATTCAAATGGATGCGACATGTAGATGGCGATAGTGATCTCGCATCCAAGTCATGTCGTAACTTCAGTGATCTGGCCTCCAAATCATGTCATTACTTGATTGAAACAATGAGACAGCATTAAAATCAGGGTTTTTTTAAGAAACCTGCATTAAAATGACGTCAAATATTCATGTTTGTAACTAATCACGCTAGATGTCACTCGCGTTTGGGTCCAAACCTTTTCCATAGGTATTGACTATCTTCTATTTAAACAATGTTATGGCTATACCACACTATGGATGGAATGGATCATCAGTCGTTTAAAATAATGTAATCTCCCTGAAATTATACGCCAATAATAGTGAAGGTTAGAAAATTATACATGCTGAAGCCAAAAGAAACGAATATTGTATAATAATACACTGATTGGTAACACTGCATACAAGTTGAAGTTGATGGAAAGCGTGTAAAAAAGATTCCCCATTCTGTATATCAGATATCCAGTGTGAAATTCAAGAGCATTGAACTCAAGTTTGTCTAGTTTGTTTCTACAGAGGAAAGGTTTACAAATAATTGAAGATTTGATAATAAATAATTTATTTTCAAACCTTTCAGAAGATTGGATGGAATATACAAAAAAAACAAATTAATGTAACAGAAACAGAGTATAAATAAAATGCAATATTTTTATTGTTCACTTACATGTTCGTGATTCATAAAAAAATTTAGTATATAATATGATAATTCAGCTATTTTTATTTGATTCATTCCGCAATGTGACTGACAATATACAGGTGATCGAAAAACTAGATAATCATATCTACAAAGAAAAAAATGTGTTTGACCATATACTAGGAAAACCCTGATTTGACATGCGCGAGTTGTACTTTAAACAATCAAACACATGCTAGTAAAAAGTTGCAAATACATAAAGAATACGGACATGTTTGTAAAATCAATTAAATTGGTATAATGACTGAGTATTTGGTAGGCAATATTGAAAGAATTTTTCCGTTGAGTATATTGAAAGGATTTTGCCACAAGGTATTAATTTATGAACTTAATGATTAATATCACATCAGTAATGATCAATAATTGATTTGGTAAAAATGTCCCTACTAAAATTATTTTGACAGTATGAGTACTATATAACACAATTATTCAATTTGCAGTGCCCTACATATTCCATCATGTTGACTTGCCCACCAATCTTTAATTTATAACTGTCATTTGGATATAACCCCCATCAATGAAAAAACAAAAAACTATCGGCTGATGTGAGATTATATCAACCAGTTGAGTCTACTTTGAACTTCACTCTTAGCGTCTGAATCTCAATAAGCCTGAACAAGGTTTGATTTTTCAACTCGATTACTTTACTTTCAGCAGTTTCTTAGTGGCTTCTACTACATCTTTTGCTTGTGGCAAACAGGCAATTTCTAGCGACTTTGTGTATGGCATAGGAACATCGGCACCGGTGATACGCACTGCGGGTTGATCTAGGTGGAAGAAAGTTTCGCTTTCCATGATTCGGGCCAAGATTTCTGCACCAATTCCACATGATGGCCAACTGAAACAAGCAGAGGTATAAATCTGAAAACCAAAATCTTGTGCAATTTCACATATCGAGTGAGTCGACCAAGTATTTGAGGCCCTCTAACTTTTTTATTTGAAGAAAGAACCATAAAGCAGAATTTATAGATTGTGTGGCAGCCGCTTCCGCTGCCGTAGCCGCAGGCAAAATTATGACAAATTTTAGTTTTATTTTATGTTCATTTAGCGCCAACTGCTTTCCTTCATGAACATATTTTTATAATTCTTGTCCTTCAGATTATATAGATTTGGAAATTCTTCTAGTAGGTTTAGGAATACGGCTACAGGCCTACATCAACATAGTTTCCTCATATTCCGACATTTTTTAATAAAATTAAGGCTGTGTCAAGTCACCGGTCGGACAAGGCACGCGCGTTCAGTATGAAGTATGACGATGAGTCGGACCGATCAGATGATTGAAAATATTGGTCACATTACATACAGTTCTAATTAGGTCGTCAAGTCAACCATATGACCGCGCTGGTCTAATCATATCGGTCAGACCGGAGACTTGACTCAGCCTAATTCTTGCTTTCAAACTATATAAACAAATACATAACCTAAATTAAGTGACCTTTCGTTCATTTTTGACAGGGAAATTTTGAGTTTTATGTCATTTTCCGCTGCCGTTGCCGTCCAAGATAAAAGTTGGTTAACTACCGGCGGCAGCGACGACTGCAACGGCAGCGACAGTCCTGTAGAGAAAATATGAATAATGTTTTCTCACGAAGTTAAATTTTCAAAACAAGCGTGTAAAATAACGGTTTGCATGAAATATTCAGTTCATTTTCATAGCAATTATAATGAAAATGTGTAATGCTTTGTATTAGACCGGCAGCTAGCGACATGTCCAGCTGTTGCATAAACGAATGTATGCCACTGATACAGGTATTGGTCCGGGAGTTAACGACAGATTTCATTACACCATTTCTGCAAGCATAATTTTTTTTGTGCGTGTTATGTGTGTGAAGTAGAATTGTCATATACACGTCTGCCACCTCATCCCCGCGACAGGGGGTTATAGGAGGGTTAAAATTGCAGCAAAAAATCAACAAAAAAAACGCGAAACTTATTGTACGTATCAGTTGAAACGGAATAAGCTTAGAAAATATCGTCTGCCACATGAATTCCACAACAAAACTCGTCTGCCACCCAAATGAGCGCTAAAAATTAAAAAAAAATATATTATTGAAATGCTTGTTTTTCATAGCGGCAAACAAAAAAGTAATAGTCTGCCACTAATAAGATACCACGAAGGTGTTTTCATGAAAACTTATGAAAAAATTCCAACTCGAACAATAATTGAAAAAAAGGAAAAATTTGTAATTTTTTTATAAAATCGCAAAAATCTCGAAAACTAAACGATATATCGGAAAGTTGTATATCAACAATTTTGTTGTCACCAAAAAAGTTTTCACAAAGTTTTTTCATATCTTGAAATAAAATAGAATGGACTAGAACATATTTGACGTTTTTAGTCTAAAAACATCAAAAACTCGAATACGACAAGAGACATAGGAAAATTGTATATTATCAGTTTTATAGTTCTTGATAAAACCTACAAAAAATTTCCATGATATTTTTTCATATCTCAAAAAAAATTTGTTTGAAATGGCTATTTTTTTAAATTATCAAAAACTCGAAATCGAAACGGGATATCGACAAAATCAGTTTTATTGTACTCAAACAGATCTAGAAAAAATACCACAAATTTCCAATTGCCATCAGTACTACTGAGCGCCCTGTTGAAAATTGAAATTGTTGAAATTTTTGGATTTTTGAATAATTACTACTGCCATGTACTTCATTAGATAATCAGGTTTAAAAATCCATCTCAGATATTTTTATTGGATCTAAGTCTTAAAATACACGTGACAAAATGTAAACAAAAATTCGATTTTTAAACAATTAATTAACGTCTGCCAAAGATACATTCGATCAATTTTTCCCATCTAGATGTCAGAAAAATCATCGACAGACAATTTGCGCGTGTACAACAATGTTACTGCTATTTATTGAGTTGTATGAAAAATTTAATATTTTGAACAATAGACATATGTCTGCCAATGGACATTTCAGTAGATTTCTATAAAGATTCCTCAGGCAGACATTTCGCACGTGTGTGTGTGTGTAAATGAGTGGCAGACGCAGACTCGTAAAAATTCTTCAATGGCAGTCGTTTTTCTGAGTTACAGTATACATTATTAATTAATGAAATTGCAATAAATTTACAAGTAACAATTATTTACAATAGACACAGGTCTGCTATTTTTGACGATGTACAGTTGTGTGCATAAAAAAGTCGTACAGCGGTTATAGGATATTGTGAGCTAGGCTTGTCAATATTAATTATAAAACTTCTCATCGACTTCGACAAGAAGTGTCGAAATTCAAACAGTTTTTGTCAGTAATGCGCTTTTAACATTTTTCTTGTGCAATTAGTGCAATGTCTCAATTAGTATCATACCTTGTACGACTTTTTTATGCACACAACTGTACTTATATGATGTTTTGAAGCGAAAAATATATTTTTAATTATCCTGGACAATTTAAAAAAAAAAGGTTTTGCTTTTCTAGGCGTTTTCACTAAATTTGCTAGTATTCGAGTAAAACATTAAATGTTGCCAACTTTTTATTTTTCAGAGCCTTGAATACCTACTCATGAAAAATACCTATCTGTAAAGCAAATCATGGAAATATAAACTTCCAGTCTGTTGATTTGTATGTGATCAGTTGTGTGCTATAACGTTTTGATTGATTTACTTATTCTTTGTGAAAAAACGTGCACGCATTTTTCGCGAAAAAAAATGTTTTTACTGTTGTCTATAGATTTGATTGTTTACTTACATTTATTTATTTATTGTTAATAATACAATATCAATATATAATATATAGAAATAAATTTCTCATGAAAACATAATCAAATAAGTAAAAAACTTGTCCATGATCATGTAAAATTAATTATGAAATAATCTATATCAAAATACACATGATGAATATCCATAATATATACATATAAAGAGAGAAAAAAATAGCAAAATGAACTTGAATGTATGTCTAAATAACATTGTTAATCAAGTTTTATTCTTAACCTACTCTGTCACTGATGAGAAGCAACAAACTCGAAACCGTTCTACTGGTGATCGTACCACGCCCAATTAAAACATAAGTTCTGCTTTTAGATTACAAGAAATATTTGGCACCAGGTGGCGCTGCAAACATCAGGGAAACCACAGCAAACGTCATTTATCTGTGTTGACAATAGACTTCTTTTTTTATTTTTTCAAATATTGAACTTTTACTTTTAACTCTCAACTTTGGAGAGCTTCTTTAAAAATACTCATGATTCATTCAGCTGGAAATTTTCGGTATTGAAGCGCAAAAAGTAGACCAGTGGTTGAAGGGGAGGTAGTATTCACGTTTTATTATTTATGTGAGGTAGGGAATGTTGATGAGCGACGAGTTTTTGGACTTTAAACACAATCTTCAGTACTCAGAAACAGATCATGAAGTTCATCCCAAGATTTGATTCTTTGAATACCACAAGAAATGAGTGTAAGAATTAGAATTGTTGTATTGTTTTTACCATATTCGTGCAACATTCATTGTAAATCATGCTATTTGTGCCACTTAGACCTGAGTTACATCATTTGAAAAAAAGAAATAAATGGAATTGTGAATTATGAAAATCCGTTTAAACGCATGTTTTTTCAAAAACTTCCCCTTAAATGGGAGGATAACAATATATTCCTGGAAAGATTTATGAAAAAATAATATTTAGAAAAAACTATATATATCCATGCACTACTGAGTAAAGTTATTGCCTATAATGTTGTTATTCAGCTAAATTATTTATAAATACCCAAGAGTCACCCAATTTATATTAATATATCAAAATATTATACTCTTTAAATGAAGTTATGAACGAACTGATCAATAACTAAAAATGTATGATGTATGATTAATAATAACTTACCCCTGTTCAACCGAGATGAGATGATTCGTTTTTACTACTGATTTTGCTATGGTTTCTGTATCCAAAGGTCTAAGGCTCCTCAGATTAATAACTTCAGCTTCAATACCTTTACCAGCTAATTCCTTTGCAGCTTCCAAAGATGTTTCTACAGCTTTGGAATGGGCTACAATGGTTATGTGTTTTCCTAAAATAATTTATTGGTCATATCTAGAAAAGGGCAAAATGATTTATTACTTACCGGTTCTCTCTACTTTAGCTTTTCCTATAGGCAAAACGAAGTCTTTACTTAATGATTCATCTGACATTGGATATTGAACACCATATAGAATTTCGTTTTCTAAGAACACTACTGGATCAGGATCTCTAATGGCTGCTTTCAGTAAGCCTCTGCAGTCTTCTGAATTGTAGGGGGATATAACCTAAACATAATTATACAGATTGGAAAATTTATTTATGTATTTGCATGGATCAAGACGTGTGTGTTGACAGGAGTCAAATACTCAACCATATGATTTAATAAATAACCTTTGCCTACACTCATCAGTTTTTGACAGTAAGAAAAAATTTAACAAATGAATTTGCGGAACCTTTGGTAATTACAATTCAAGAAATAAAAAAAACATGTCAAATAGAATTATTGTCGTAATAACGATAAATGAGAAAACAGCAGAATGAAACGGGCGTGAAAACAGCTAAGGTTTTTTGATCCACGTTTTTAGATTTGGCAACACCGCGCAGTTCCATAGCCTTCAGGTAAGTTACGGCTGTTGGCCTTTTATGAAACTAATAGAATAGCGATTCAAATGGTAGATATGTTATTCTGGAACTGGATATTGTTAGGAGTTACAGATCACGAAAGAAAAAAGATAATATGAGGCGGTGGTGTGTGGCTCATGAGGTAAAATGTAAAACTCATACTGAAAAATTATCGGTTCATGGCACGCAGTGTGAATGAGTGAAAAACAGTCTTTTACATCTCAACCTTTACACCGCACCCCCAAAAGTCATTGTCGGGCCGTCGTAAGGGGTAACGATTTTTTTAAATTCCAACTTTTTACCAAAAACGTATATGGCGATGGCACTCGAAATGAATGGGTGAATAACAATCAGTTGCATCCTTACTTTCACCCTCCACCTTCAAAAGTCATTGTCGGGCCGTCAGAAGGGGTAGAGAATTTTTTCAAAAAACCCAATTATTAGGCGATGGCACTCGAAATGAATGGGTAGAAAATAATCATTTGCATCCTGACTTTCATCCTTCACCCCAAAAAGTCATTGTCGGGCCGTCAGAAAGGGAACAGAATTTTTTGAAAATTCCAAATTTTTTCCTAAAATGTATTAGGCGATGGCACTCGAAATGAATAGGTAGAAAATAATCATTTGCATCCTTACTTTCATCCTTTACCCCCAAAAGTCATTGTCGGGCCGTCAGAAGGGGTACAGAATGTTTTGAAAATTCCAATTTTTTTTCCAAAATGTATTAGGCGATGGCACTCGAAATGAATAAGAAGAAAATAATTATTTGCATCCTGACTTTCATCCTTCACCCCCATAAGTCATTGTCGGGCCGTCAGAAGGAGTACAGAATTTTTGAAAATTCTAATTTTTTTCCCAAGATATATTAGGCGATGGCATTCGAAATGAATAGGTGGAAAATAATCATTCGCATCCTGACTTTCTTCATTCACCCCCAAAAGTCATTGTCGGGCCGTCAGAAGGGGTACAGAATTTTTCCAATTATTTACCGAAAACTTTTTAGGCGATGGCACTCGAAATGAATGGGTAGAATATAATCATAGGCATCCTTACTTTCATCCTTCACCCCCAAAAGTTATTGTTGGGCAGTCAGAAGGGGTACAGAATTTTTTGAAAATTCCAATTATTTACCGAAAACTTATTAGGCGATGGCACTCGAAATGAATGGGGAGAAAACAATGATTTAAATCCTTACTATCATCCTTCACCCCCAAAAGTCATTGTCGGGCCGTTAGAAGAGGAACAGAACTTTTCGAAAATTCCAATTTTTTTCCTAAAATGTATTAGGCGATGGCACTCGAAATGAATAGGTAGAAAATAATTATTTGCAACCTGACTTTCATTCTTCACCCCCAAAAGTCATTGTCGGGCCGTCAGAAGGAGTACAGAATTTTTCCAATTATTTACCGAAAAGTTTTTAGGCGATGGAACTCGAAATGAATGGGTAGAATATAATCATAGCCATCCTTACTTTCATCCTTCACCCCCAAAAGTTATTGTTGGGCAGTCAGAAGGGGTACAGAATTTTTTGAAAATTCCAATTATTTACCGAAAACTTATTAGGCGATGGCACTCGAAATGAATGGGGAGAAAACAATGATTTAAATCCTTACTATCATCCTTCACCCCCAAAGTCATTGTCGGGCCGTCAGAAGCGGAACAGAACTTTTCGAAAATTCCAATTTTTTTCCTAAAATGTATTAGGCGATGGCACTCGAAATGAATAGGTAGAAAATAATTATTTGCAACCTGAATTTCATTCTTCACCCCCAAAAGTCATTGTCGGGCCGTCAGAAAGAGTACAGAATTTTTTGAAAATTCCAATTTTTTTCCCAAGATGTATTAGGCGATGGCATTCGAAATGAATAGGTAGAAAATAATCATTCGGATCCTGACTTTCTTCATTGTCGGGCCGTCAGAAGGGGTACAGAATTTTTTGAAAATTCCAATTATTTACCGAAAACTTATTAGGCGATGGCACTTGAAATGAATGGGTAGAATATAATCATTGGCATCCTTACTTTCATCCTTCACCACCAAAAGTTATTGTCGGGCAGTCAGAAGGGGTACAGAATTTTTTGAAAATTCCAATTATTTACCGAAAACTTATTAGGCGATGGCACTCGAAATGAATGGGGAGAAAACAATGACTTAAATCCTTACTTTCTCCTTTCACCCCCAAGAGTCATTGTCGGGCCATCAGAAGGGGTACAGAATTTTTTGAAAATTCCAATAATTTACCGAAAACTTATTAGGAGATGGCACTCGAAATGAATAGGTAGAAATTAATCATTTGCATCCTTACTTTCATCCTTCACCCCCAAAAACGCATTGTCGGGCCGTCAGAAGGGGTACAATTTTTTTTATAAATCCCAATTATTTACCGAAAACTTATTAGAAGATGGGAAAAAAATTGGAATTTTCAATACATTCTGTACCCCTTCTGACGGCCCGACAATGACTTTTGGGGGTAAAGGATGAAAGTAATGATGAAAATGAATATTTTCTACCTAATCATTTCGAGTGCCATCGCCTAATACATTTTAGGAAAAAATTCTGTTCCCTTTCTGACGGCCCGACAATGACTTTTGGGGGTGAAGGATGAAAGTCAGGACGCAAATGATTATTTTCTACGCATTCAATTCGAGTGCCATCGCCTAATAAGTTTTCGGTAAATAATTGGATTTTTCAAAAAATTATCTACTCCTTCTGACGGCCCGACAATGAATGACTTTTGAAGGTGGAGGGTGAAAGTAAGGATGCAAATGATTGTTATTTACCCATTCATTTCGAGTGCCATCGCCATATACGTTTTTAGTAAAAAGTTTAAAATTTTAAAAAATCTTTACCCCTTACGACGGCCCGACAAATGACTTTTGGGGGTGCGGTATAAAAGTTGATATGTAAAAGAATGTTTTTCGCTCGTTCACACTGTGTGCCATGAACCGATAATTTTTCAGTATGAGTTTTACATTTTACCTCATGAGCCACACACCACCGCCTCATATTATCTTTTTTCTTTCGTGATCTGTAAGTCCTATCCTAACAATATCCAGTTCCAGAATAACATATCTACCATTTGAATCGCTGGTCTATTGGTTTCATAAAAGGCCAAGAGCCGGATGAAAAAACCGTGGCTGTTTTCACACCCGTCAGAATGAAATGTGTAGAACTGATTTATAATCCCAAAAAAAACTGTAGAAATGGATTTCATAGATCTGAATTTGTCAAAAATAGAAAGTGATCGAAGTAAAAGAACTGAGTAATCGCAAATCTCAATAACCTAAGTTGATCATAACATAAAACTACCACATTCTGAAAATAACGAAATCAAAACATCATTTAATAGTAACGTAAAACCGAAAATCAATAGGTAGTATCGGAATATCCATGGAAACAAAATGAGTAAGACATAAAACAATCAGAATCAAACTCAAAAAGGTTTATTTTTATTAAATTCATCTTTTATAAAAAATATGTACATAACAATTTGTATAAAAAATAAATAAATTATGTAGGAGATATTTTGGTATTTGGTGTTCTTTTTTTTTTCAATTATACGGAGGAAAGCTCAAGTCAATTTGGTTTTCTTTGGGGCATTTTAATAGACTCTCAATTGCAAAAATTTTGCCATAATCTAATACCATTTCTTCAAGTCTTACTATTACAGAGATCAACATGCACACAGTCGAATTATAATCACCCAACAATTTTTTAACAACAAGTATAAATACCACACCAAAACTCACTACAACTATTTATTTCACACTAAGTTAACCCCATGGGATTCAAAAGTTTCACACATAAAAAATGACCAAGAATGTATAATAATTCCATTTTTTTTCTTTATTTTGGCATTGACTGCTATTGTCATTTGCCATGTGTTCTGTTACTAACTTCATAGGCCACCTCAGGAGCAGCACTGTTAATTTTTAACACAACAGTGTATCATGGAGGATTATTCCCAGCCAACACGAGCCTCAATCATTCAGATTTTCACATCTGAAAATGAAAAAAGCCTGCACCGGCTGGGAACCTAACCTGGAACCTCTCAGTTACCAGGCGGTGGCTTAACCCCGGCGCTAATCCCCGCCCTAATAATTCTATTTCAAACAAAAGAAATGCACATAAAATATCTCACCTTTAAACCAGGGCAATGGGCATACCATGCTCCAAAACACTGAGAATGTTGAGCACCTACACCTGCGGCAGCTCCATTTGGTCCCCTGAACACAATCGGTACATTGACACGACCAGCTGACATATAAAATGTTTTTGCTGCTGAATTGATAATTTGGTCAATGGCTTGCATGGCAAAATTGAAAGTCATAAATTCACAAACTGGCCTCAACCCAGCCATGGCAGCTCCGGTGGCAATACCTGCATGAAAAAGCAGATTGAAAGAAAACTTGATTAATGGAAACTTACTGAAATATTTTAATAAGTTAGATTGGAATATGAGTTAGCAATTTTTGTATGCATCATTGCGAAGAAATCAAAAGAGAGAACCTTATTAGAATTGTTGCTTGAATTAAATTTAACAAATTTGTCCTGATAATTATCAAAAGCATTGTTTGCTCATCTACTTGTGGTATGTGTTATAAAAACACTAGGTTTAATTCTGACCTGCAAACCCCATTTCAGTAATGGGTGTATCGATAACCCTTTTATCACCATACTTTTTCCATAGACCTCTGGTGACTTTGTATGCCCCATCGTATTGAGCCACCTCTTCTCCAAGAATAAAAACCTTCTCATCCCTTTCCATTTCTTCGTCCATTGCAGAGTTGAGGGCATCTCTTACTGTCATTTGCTTTGAGGCAGCTGCTTTTGATGTAGAAAACATTCTTCTACTGAAGGATTTGTTGATACTTCCCAAAAAGGTAATAGATTTTGTCGTTGCCATATCGAAAGAGTATTCTAAAATTCGTAAATTATAATTGTATGAAGAATTTGCAGCAAACCAGACTTACATGACACAATTCAAGGTGAAAAAGGTCGAACGTTCAAATGAAGATTGCAGAGTGAGGTTATGAAAAATTTCAGTCCTTTCACAATTATGTCATCAGTCAAAATCTCTGGGTTACGTTCAACAATAATTTGGCTATAACATGAAATGTAATTATAATTTGGCTGTGTCAAGTCACCGGTCGGACAAGGCACGTGCGTTCAGTATGTAGTATGACGATGAGTCGGACCGATCAGATGATTGAAAATATTGGTCACATACATACAGTTCTAATTAGGTCGTCAAGTCAACCAAATGACCGCGCTGGTCTAATCATATTGGTCAGACCGGAGACTTGACTCAGCCTAAGTCAGTATATTATAATTACATTTCTATGGGCTATACGCAAAAGAGACTAATGGTGGATTAATGCAGCAGTCATAAGTCTAAGTCATAAGTTTTAAGTCATAAGGAAGAATATTCGTGAATGATTGGTTGGAATCACAGAACTCATACTTATAAAGATATAAATACGAGTTCTGTGGTTGGAATAAACGGACCAACCAATCATTGACGAATATTCTTCCTTATGACTACTGACTGCTGCATAAATCCACCATAAACTAACTGGAGGGTTTAATAAGCTCTAGCCAATCAGAATCTTGTTGCATCGACGCGTCATTGTGACGTACTTGGACATGAGTACAGAGTCGAACTCGAACGAAGCAACAAAACTGTCAGCAGTAACTCTCATATACCAAGAGCTAGTCCGTCACTGTCTATAGAGAACGGCGACCATGACATGCCCACTACGTCACATTTCGTCACAAATGTTCTTTCATCTCTTTCTATTCGTGTCCTCATTGTCTTCATATATCTATTATGTAGTTAATAGATATATGATTGTCTTATGGGGATTAGACTCTCCTGTTAAATAATATTTACAGGTCTATTCACAATCTTTTAACGATATCGTTAGCTGTCGTAACCAAGCGATAAGCCGTTATATAACGATAAAATCACAGAATCGTATTCACTGTCTGTTTCTTCATCGTTATTCAACGATATACCTATTTGGCTGTCAAAACTACTGTCAACGATAATAGACGCGTTCAGCAAAAAAATTATTCTCACTAGTCATTTGCAAAATTTAAATAGTAATCTAATAGAAATGGATCAGTTCGAGCGGGACGTATTAGTTGTAATCCTAGAAGAACTGCGAAGAAGGTGTTATGATGATTTATGAAGGTGAATCGGATCACGTATCTGTTGTTCCGTAGAGAGTTGAATTGGAGATTCAATAGATAAGCTGAGGAATATCAGCAACCCTTTCGAGACTCCCGAAGAAAATTTTCGGAAAGATTTTAGATTAACCAGAGAACTGAGCAATGTCCCCCAGGAATACGAGGATGCCTTCAGTTCTACAAGAAAACAAAAATAGTAAATTTCCATTCAATAACAAAGTTTTCTTTAAGCATTGCATTTTTTGTTCATGGCAATTACCAGTAGTCTATGGCGAAAGATAAATCGTGTGTCATGTCCCAGTCTTCTGTTGGCAGCAGGTGTATTCACGAAGTATCAGAAATATTAGTTGTTTATTTGGCCCCTCCATTTATATAAAATTCCCAACAGAGCAGTTCAGTTTGGCTGTTAGGAGGTGCCAAGTTTCTTTGAGAATTTCTGGTTTCCTTGGTTCATACTTATTTGTACGAAACAACTAGTTTTTTTTCAATTTATCCAAATATACGGAAACTTGTTGCTTTTATAATAGTTTCACTACTTATTTTCACAAATCCCTAATATTCACCAATTTCCATAATTGATTCAAGTTTTCATAAAATAGTCAAATAACTGAAACAGGCTGTTTCAAAATTTTGTTTTCATCCATCATTCAATCACAAAACATGAATTTATATGTACTACCCGTCCAAGGAGACTAATATGTGACCAATATTTTCAATCATCTGGTCGGTCCGACTCATGGTCATACTTCATACTGAACGCGCGTGCCTGGTCCGACCGGTGACTTGACACAGGGTTAATTAAAAACAAGGAGTGTTTGATTCCCATAAGACAATGGAGACACTAGTAGAAAGAGATGAAAGAACATTTGTGACGAAATGTGACGTAGTTATACATGTCATGGCCGCCGTTCTCTATAGACAGTGACGGACTAGCTCTTGGTATATGAGAGTTACTGCTGATAGTTTTGTTGCTTGATTCGAGTTCGACTCTGTACTCATACCCTAGTACGTCACTATGACGCGTCGATGCTACAAGATTCTGATTGGCTAGAGTTTATTAAACCCTCCTTGTTTTTAGTCTCCTTGCTACCCGTCTCAAAAATTCGACATTGTTTACAGAATACGAATTTCTGAATTGTCGTTTAGATTGACGTAATCGTAAATTGAACTACATTCGTTAATCAACGACTCGTTAAATAACGACTTTTTAGAGAATAGACCTGTAGTCTCCTTGGGCTATACGTACAGTAACTTCCTTAAGGCATGTTCATACCCTTGCTAATTTTCGCAATGTTTTGGCGATTCGGCTCATATAGCGAAAAAATTGCGGTGGATGATGAATCATCACGTAATTTTTCGGTAATGTAAATGTAACGAAATGTAACTGTAAATATCTAACCCCAAATTCTGAAATGTTATTATTCATCATTCACCACAATTTTTTCGCCGTATAAGTGAAATCGCAAGAACATTGCGTTTGCATGACTCGTTACATTTCCTAATTTGTGGAGCAGAATTGTAAATTTAATTTCGTCTTCTTTATTGAAATATTAATTATATTTCAGATTCTGCTTTCATACTAACCGGTTAACCAAAGTGATATACGGTACATATGTTCATCAAATTTGAGCAGTAGTGAAAATAAACACATTTCAAAATACATTGAAACTTGAGGCAATATCAATGGTAGATATAATTCCATTCAATCCTACAGACCACGGATATCGACTCACACAGCATTAATTTTCGATTAATATTAAATCCACTAAATTTCAAAATTGGCTACGAATCGAGTGTCGAGTGCGCTAAAGTGGCGAAAGGTCGAATATGTACAATGTGCGAACATAAGGACAGCAGAAGTTTTGGATTTCCATTGAAGCTTACGAAATGCTCTGGCGTTACTCAAAGAGACTATAAACTAACAGGAGGGTTTAATAAGCTCTAGCCAATCAGAATCTTGTAGCATCAACGCGTCAGAGTGACGTACTTGGACATGAGTACAGATAGTCCAGGAGCCGATATTTAGTGGAATGCATCAGAGAGTCGTATTATAAAGATTCGTGAACGTCAGCTGCGATTCCGTTGGTGGGGGGGATGATCAGCACAGTAGCTTCCTATGCACGAAGAAAAAAAATATATTCAATTATGTCCTTCTTCCCGGAAACATGTTAAATTGACGCAATCCGAATATAAGGTAAAATTTTATTGTAGAGGAAATCATAGAAGATACAATTTTTTTTATGTTCGACCAACCAGCTGTCGTATAATACACCATGCTATAGTCAGCTGATTTTTTCTTTCTTCAAGATATTGCTTTAGCGATAATTTAACATGTTTTCAGGTAGGAAAACAAAATTGAATACATTTCTTTTTCTTTGTGCGTGGGAGGCTACCACCGCTCATCCCCCCCCCCCCCCCACGGAACCGCAGCTGACGTACACGAAGCTTTATAATATAACTCTCTGATGCATTCCACTCATTTACGCTTGAGAGGAACTTGGTCATGGAAATCTGTCACTGGCTCCCGGACTAAAGCCTGATTCACATAATGGCAGTAGCAGTGGCGTAACCCCCCTCTATTGATAGGATAACCAATGGCAAACATGTTTAGACGACGCTGAAAATTCAAGGTCACGCTGCTGAAAGTTTGATTCATTTAAACTTTTTGCAGTAAAATCTAGCAGTGTTCGCATTTCTAACCTTAAAATTATCATGAAATCGAGACTGCTGTTATGATTCCTTTCTACTGCTTTTAACAAACAATTAGTTGAAAATTTCCATTCCAATGTGACTCATTCGGATAACAGCGTCAAAAGGGGCGGAGTCATTGCCTTTAGTGCCACTGCTACTGCCATTATGTGAATCAGGCTTAAGAGTGTCGAACTCGAACCAAGCAACAAAACTGTCAGCAGTAACTCTCATGCATATACCAAGAGATAGTCCGTCACTGTCTATAGAGAACGGCGGCCATGCCATGTCCAACTACGTCACATTTCGTCACAAATGTTCTTTCATCTTTTTCTATTAGTGTCCCCATTGTCTTATGGGGATTAGACTCTCCTGTTGATTAATGTTTAGTCTCTTTGGGCGTTACTGTCATTGCTGTCAAACCAGATGTAATAGCTGCTTTTCATTTAACGTAAGGAGCTCCTCAGAGCTACCCAGAGCATATGACCATGCGTTCCATTTAGTGGGGCTTCAAGCACCGATTGACATTCCCCTTGCCCCTCGAGCACCACCACCGATCTGTAATATAACTGGATGAGCATTTCCATATAAGAAAATTACGCCAACTACTGTATGACAGTTTGAAGCAATACACGTGCGCGTTGATGATATGTCAAACAGCGGCGTAGCCTACAGGTTGAGTTAAGGGATTTTTTAATCTCTTTGAAAATTATTAATTATAAATTTTGTGAAAAGGGTACTTAAAAAAAAATTATAACGTGGACTCACAAATTAGATTCGTTTTGAATGAGTTAATATTTCAGTTTTGATGCATTTCATAGGAATTCTGAACAGAAGGATAGACTTTGCTGATGCCAGATGAATCCAAAACTGAAATACCATTAATAGTTAGCACAAAACAAAAACTTGTGTAATCATAAAATAGATCAAGATGAATGGTTGATTTTTACCCAATTTATGACCAGAAAACATGAACCTACGTTTGAATATGAAATACATCTTATAGGTATTCAGTCACTACAACTCTAATTGCCAGACAAGTTTCAATTATAAATGCTGATTAGTAATCTTTCCACATAATACCAAAAGTATATACTTTCATCAATCAAGTGGATAACCTGATAGACTAAAATAGGAGTAAAATCAGTATAAAATACCTGCCAAGTAACAGACTTGAAACCAATCGGTAACAACCTGGATTTGAAATCAATAATGAAGCTTATATAAAAACAATTATTTACCGGTGATTATTAAAAAGAAAAGTAATTTTTTTATATATTTATTCATATTTCTTAACAATAAATGTACTCCAAGAATTGGTAAAATTTATATACATTAAAATCAAAAGTTTTATTTTCCTGGAGACTACAAAAGTATAGAATTAAGTCAGACAGTTGGTCACCACATAATGATGCCAATAAGTACATAAATATAGATGAAAGTCTAAATATAAATAAGTATACTTATGAATAAAAAAATATAAGGACATCAATAAAATTCGCTACAATACATATATAACATTTGGGGGATCTTCGTTCATTGAGATGTGAAGTATTCATCAAGTGAATAATAGCAATGACTAGACTTGCAATTATTACCCGACTATAACTATTTATTTACTATATACATCGACTAGGCTAAGGTACGTCACATTGACAGATAGATTTTTAATAAATGTATGACAGGAAATAAAAGTTCGTGAGCATTTTCAATCAATATACACAACAGAATAATAGCAATGTTCAGTGAGGAAGCTGTTTTTAAAAAAGGATTGCTTTTTTCGCAGATTTTAAATTATTGTGTAGTAAATTATATATTCTGGGACCTAGTATATTTGGAGCATTACTGTGAATTTTTGTGTAACTATATGGCATAAGCAGATAATTTTTCGATCTGATTTAAGGTTATGAAAATCACTATGTATTATATAAAAAGGAAGACTGATTTATAAAGACATATACACATAGCTCAAAAATAAGGAGTCCAAGTAGTGTAAATATTTTCATTTCTTTGAATAAACTTTTACAGAATCCCCTTTTTGATATGCCAGTCTAATTACTCTTTTTTGTGCTCAAAAAATATTCCTTCTGATACAGATGCTCCCCAAAAACAAATACCATATCTGATGTGTGAGTCTACTTGGGCAAAATACTATTGATTCTATTTGATATTATTGATTTTCAAATAATACAAGTCTACTCGTCTAATATACAGCGAAGTGGTCGAGGTGTTAGAGCGTTTGGCTTCCACCCAGACGGTCCGGGTTCGATCCCCGGTCGTGTGTCACTGAGCTGAAGTGGTTCGGATTCCACTTTTATTTAAACTGTAGGTCCCGGATCTCCCTTGCTCGCACAAGCTCTGCTTTTGAGGGGTTTTCTCCGAAAACCTGGGAGTTTCGTAAAAATAAATTTTACAATTTTTTTTTTTTTTACTCAACTTCTTGCGTATGACTGAACCTATTTCCACTTCAGTTTGCTTTTTAGAAATGGCATAGAACCTTAGCTTTGTATAACGTGTGATAATTAATTTTATCAATCGTGATACGTGGTTTTCTGAAAAAGTTGTACATCAAGGTGGTGATTTTATAAGGATCTGAATACTGGTTTTCCATCAGCTACGAAGTTTAGGTAACATCTCAACACATCAACACAAATATATCAAAAACAATTTTTTGTCTTTAAAGTTTATTGTCTGTTTTGGAAAGAAATCAAAAATCACTGAAAACACAAAAAAGAAATACTTGAACTATAATAAACACAATCAAAAAGTACAAATAACAGTAAACGAATAAACACACGCCACTGGTAAAAATGATGCTCTGACGTAGTGACATTGACATTTTGGAGCAATGCACATGCGCACTTGCAATCTGAGAGGGTTCAATTTGGCGTATTTTTTTCATGGAACGAAACGGGCTCTGCTCATCCAGTTATATTACAATCGGTGAGCACCACCCGTTTTATTGGTGCATGAAGCACAAGTAGACAAAAGTCAAAACGCGAATACACAGTTTTTTGGCGAAAAAGTCAGTGATAAAGTAATTTCCGATCTCAGGGGCTTGACACTCCTAAATGGAAAACGCCTAATGTCACTTCCACTCAAAGAGACTAAACTAACAGGAGGGTTTAATAAGCTCTAGCAATCAGAATCTTGTAGCATCAACGCGTCATAGTGACGTACTTGGACATGAGTACAGAGTCAAACTCGAACCAAGCAACAAAACTGTTAGCAGTAACTCATATACCAAAAGAGCTAGTCCGTCACTGTCTATAGAGAACGGCGGCCATGATATGTCCAAGTACGTCACATTTCGTCACAAATGTTTTTTCATCTCTTTCTATTAGTATCCCCATTGTCTTATGGGGATTAGACTCTCCTGTTAAGTCGCAGCTTATAGCCTCGTTCATACCCTTGCGAATATTCGCAATTTTTTTGCAATTCGATTCATACGGCGAAAAAATTGCGGTGAATGTTGAAATACTGTTGAAATACTGAAAAATGACTGAAAAATGAACTACACAATATTTCTGCGAACAAAATGGCTGCAGGATGTGGAAAAGTAAATATGCCTCCGGCGAACGACAACGTCATAAGTGAATAACCATCGGCCGTCTGAGACCAAGGAGACTAAACATTATTTAACAAGGAGAGTTTAATCCCCATAAGACAATGACAAGAGATGAAAGAACATTTGTGACGAAATGTGACGTATAGTTGGACGTGTCATGGCCGCCGTTCTCTATAGACAGTGACGGACAGCTCTTGGTATATGAGAGTTACTGCTGACAGTTTTGTTGCTTGGTTCGAGTTCGACTCTGTACTCATATCCAAGTACGTCACTATGACGCGTTGATGCTACAAGATTCTGATTGGCTAGAGCTTATTAAACCCTCCTTGTTAGTTTGGTCTCTTTGGTCTGAGACCATTGTTTAAAAAGAAATAACATAGGTAGTCACTGACGTCACTGTGGAAAGAGTGTTTGACATAATCGCGCGTGTGATATCTATGTTCTTCCAATAGAACCTTCCAAAAATAGCATAATTTATGACACTGTACTAGTACCTAGATGTAAAGTGATAGTTATGAGGAATTTCTGTAATTTCTTGCAGTTTTCGTAAACCATCCCATATTTTAATGATTATTCCATGAAATAGTTTAGAAACTCGTTTTTGGAACTGATTTATATTTTATATTTATTTATTATTTTATTTAAATAAATATTCAACCTCGACTTAGTATTTCATGTATGAATAAAAATTTTGAGATTTTTGCACATAAAATCAAAGGTCATTTTGCACCAGTGGCAAAAGTAATTGATTGAAACAAAATGATTAATAATAAAAGTAATTATCTTCGGAATTTTTCTGGTAAAGGGCTATTCACTGCCACTTTTGCTCCTTCTATATCGGATGCTTCAGAACTGGTTAGTTACGTAATAAACCTTAAGTAAAAATTTATCAACCAACCGACTGTAATTATAGGATAATTCTGATTCGCTCAATCTCACCTCTTTTTTGTATGATGAACTATTTTTTGTAATGTAAATGTTGTAATCAATAAAATAAGCAATACGATTTTGAATAAATCAAATAAACAGATAGGTATGCCTTGACTTACCAAAATCTTCAGGATGAGGTTCACAGGATGACGTAATTGCTCTGCTCCTAATGATCAACACTCGATCACGCAATGAAAGTTCAAATTGAAAATGCATCCAATCCGTCGAACGAAAATTTGTAGATATATTTCACAAAATACCGGTAGAATGTTCAACGGGAAGGCGAGGCACTGTCGTAGTCGGCAGTTTCGGTCTGTCTGCCTGAATTCTCTTTCTCCGAGAGTGTTTTTTGTAGGTTGAAGTTTATCAAGGAAAAATGAGAGGTAAAAATGGATATTTGTGTATGGATGTTGATCAGGAAAAACAACAAGATGAAATTATCGAATTGTCAAGGCATAAATTCGCGAAACTTTAAAAGATTGAATTCTTTTAGAAAATAGCAAGGCCATTCCTACTAGAAAGTGCAGCTTACATCACATAATCAATTTCCCCAGATAAGAAGTTAGTAAACTTCTGCAGTATCAAAATAACAATAATAATAATAATAATAATAATATTGAATGCGTAGAAATGAAAGATTTATATTTCCCAAAATCGTTGGGAATGGTAAAATAATGCTTTATGTAAATTAAATTAACAACTAGATAAGCGAGGACGGAGCAAGAACATTCATCGATTTTTTTTCGGTATTGATAATTTTGGTCAAACTCTTCTATATCTTCTCTACAAAGAAACAATATTTCAATATAGTAACATCTACTCTATGAATAGGTTGATATAAAATGTGAATGATCATGTGTATTTGTCCAGATTTCTCCTGTTTTTTTTAAATTATACCTACTACTGAGTAAAAAAATAACACTTGTGACAAATGTTTTAAAACGTTGTACAAAGTTTACGCTCATGCAAAAAAGGCCTAGGTACTTTACGAACTTTTGTATCATGATGAACTATTAACAATTAAGAGAAACCAATTTATGTTAATCCATTTTGTTTTTTCTTATCGTCCGGCGTAGGAAACCAAAATATTTGGTAACATTTAATTTAATTTGAAAATAGGAAAAGTGGACCTAATTCGACCCTGAGCTTCTCTACCGGATAAACGTTCCAAGTAGAGATAAAATAAACGGTTCCTATCTAGTTTTGCAGTGATTGATAAGCAACTGAATAAGCAATACCAAATATACCCATCGATATGGCTGGTAAGTGCCATTGAATATTACTTTATATTTTAACGGAAAAAACAATTTTAACAATTTTACCAATTTTTTATTTAAAATACGAAGAAAGTGAATAAACAGTGACCGGCAGATTTTTGTATACAAATGGAAAACATTTAGTTAAAAATATGTCACGAAATTTCAATATTGATAAAAGCGTTTCTCCAAATGCAAAATGCATCCCACAAAAACGTTATCATCCCATTCCATATACGATGAGTACGGATACGAGTACCGATATTTAAAGAAATACCTAAATGGAGTAATTAATAATTGAATGAAGTGATTAGATATTAACTCACAAAATACCTACATACAATCTCCAGAAGAATGTTTTATGGCTCAACCAATTAAAATTTCTTCTGGAGGTTTTCTTTCCTAGGGATTCCCAATCCGATCTGCATGGTCTGTTTCCAGAAATCGCAAGCCCCTTATTTAGCCAGTTCTCAAGTGGCTCTAGTTTGTTCATGGCCGTTGAATCTTCATAGTCCGTTCTTCAGGAGTTTTTCAGACTCTACTCAATCATTTCGACAGGTAGCCGAGTGGTTAAAGCGACATTGCTTCAATCACTTTTGGCTGCTAGTCAAAGGTTCAAACCCTAGCGACTACAGAACTTTTTCCGATGGCCGAGAAAG
This sequence comes from Chrysolina oricalcia, assembly GCA_944452925.2. Classification (NCBI taxonomy): domain Eukaryota; kingdom Metazoa; phylum Arthropoda; class Insecta; order Coleoptera; family Chrysomelidae; genus Chrysolina; species Chrysolina oricalcia. Next base: position 63,059,220 of record OX101812.2, read on the forward strand.
TGCTAGAAATCGCGCGTAAAATGGTAAGACCTCGTTAATCCTTAGCTCACACAAGTTTCGACTTCTGAGGGCTGCCGTTCGTAAGGCGACGACAGCTGGTTAACGGAAAAAATAATTTTAACAAAAAACAAACAACAATACCTCACAAATTTTTACTTTGCTTAACTTTGCTTAACTGAATTAACCTGCGTCTCATCTGTTTTCTCAAAGTTCCTTCAAGTACTCTTCTGATAGTGATGTTTCTCATTTGTCACTAGAGTTCTTAAAGTTGTCATTGTAGGCGAAAATGATCTCATTCTGGTTGTTTCGCGACAATCTTCAGCTCAGCTGACGTCTTTATCCTCGGAATACTACCTCGAAGCAGTCCATCCAGGTCCTCTCGGTAGTATATCACTCTATCTTTTTAGGTTCTCGCTGGTCATTCCGTTAATGTCCAAACCAATGTGTCTATGATCGAAACAACTATTCTAATCAGATACCTGCCATTGTCTACAAAATTCATAGAAGTAATTACTCTCAACAATAAATGCCCAAGAACAGGGAAGTCCTTATGTCATGTGAGTCAGAAATTATTTCCTGTCTAGATCTATATACGAGGATATATTGAAAAATTCTTAGCCTATACTATAGAACCAAACAAAATTTCAATGTCAAAATATTTTATTACTCAACATATTCTCCTCTTAATTGGAAACATTTATTACAGCGAACCTGCAACGTCTCTAGACCTTTCAAAAAAAAATGTTTCTTCTTGCTCTGCAAACCAAACCTCCACAGCTTTTATTACCTCCTTGTTGGAAGAAAATTTACGACCTTTTAAACTTTTTTTCAGTTGAGGAAAGAGATAATAGTCGGACGGAGCCAAATCTGGTGAATAAGGGGGGTGTTCTAGTAATTCAAACCCTAAATGGCAACATGAGATTTGTGTACAGGGGCGTTGTCCTGCAAAAACAAAACACCTTTGGATAGCTTTCCGCGTCTTTTCTCTTTAATTTTTTCCCGCAGAGTGGTCAGTAAGGTCGAATAGTAATCTCCACTTATTGTTCTACGCTTATCCAAAAAATCAATCATGATTACTCCATGGCAATCCCAAAAAACTGAAGCAAAAACTTTTCCAGCAGATTTTTGGACACGAAACTTCTTAGTTCTTGGAGAACCGGAGTGTCGCCATTCCATCGATTGTTGCTTTGTTTCTGGATCGATAGAAATGTACCCAAGTCTCATCCATAGTAACAATTCGGTTTAAGAAGTCTACATCGTTTTCAAATCGAGCATAGATCGAACGCGATGCTACTACCCTTGCACGCTTTTGGTCAACATTCAAACATTTGGGGATCCATTTTGCAGCAATTTTTCTCATGTCCAAATTGACGTGAACTATATGATGAACGCTTTCGTATGAAATATTCAGTGATTCAGAAATCCGTTTTAGCCCAATTCGACGGTCTGTTAAAATCATATCATGAACTGCATCGATATTTTCGGGGACTGACACAGAAACTGGCCTTCCCGATCGGTCATCATCTTCAATGGAAAATTTACCTCTTTTGAAGCTTGCAGTCCAATTTTTCACGGTCGCTGGTCGCATATGAAGGACATTGATCACCAAGGGTATTAAGCATATTAAGATATACACATTATGTGACTCTCAAAAGAAATTTTAAGCAATTTGATGAACTGCAATTCCAGTTGGATTTGTTAGATGCGGAATGGAATTCATTCACCGTTGACGTAGACTAAATGTCAATATCATTGGTGAATATCATTGTCGATAACCTGAATATATATGCACCCTTCAAAGAATATAAAACATTCAACAATTTCAAATTAAATGTTTGGTTTTCTGAGGAAGTTATAAATAAAATCAAAGAAAGAGATATTCTATACAAAATAGCAAAAAAATCTAGATAAGATCATGACTGGGTAGAATATAAGAAAATTCGAAACATTGTGAACAATTTGATAAGAAAAGAGAAAAAAAAATATTATGAAAAAGTAATTGACGAAAATAAATGTGATAACTCTTTCAAAACTCAGTTTTAAATCGGTCTTATAATGCGTTTTAAAACTATTTCAAGCCAAAAGCAAGCTTGAATTTTATAATGCAAGTTGTATAAATATTTATAGGGCAATGTTAAAAAACATTTTTCTACAAACACAAAAATGTCGCAGTCAAACTCAATAAGTGATAAAATACTCCTTAATTCGGCATTATAAGATACTTATAAAATATATCAGTTACATAAAGCAATGATTTTGCTACTTGGGAAGGCGAACGCTCTACCAGCACGGCCACCACAGTGAGTGCTAAGACTATAATAACACATAGGGGTGCTTACCGCTGTAACAGAATTCAGTTTGGCGACTCTGTGGCTCCACAGATATGTCAACGATTTATTGACATGCGATTAACAGTAATATCCGGTGTACTACCATATTACGATGACATACTAATCGTAGGAAATTCACTAATATGTTGATTTTGAAATTAAAATAAGACAAGATCTAAGGCGATTTCAAGAAGACAGTTTGCATTTGAGACAAGAGAAGTGCATTTTTCATGCAAAAAACTTTAATTTTCTGGGATTCAAAATAATATCTTCAAATGTGGTGAAGTCCTACGAAAGACAAATTGAACGCGATCGTTATTTCCTGGTGTCTTTATTGTAGTAAAATATTAGAATGATATCTACTTAAAAATCAACAATCTCTACCTACATATTCTCTCAAAATTAAGATAGCTTGATAAGAGATTGAGAAATTTTTGTAAAAGTACCAAAAGCAAGTCTGGTTGAATGAAATAGTGATTTATTAAACTCCAACAACTAACTATTACAAATGATAACATACGAGGATGTATTGATATCTAGTTAGCCTAGACCAGTTCCCTACATAAACAAAATATGGCGTTACCATAGCAACGAACAATAACTTATTAGAAGTGTCAGTGTAAAGTTTGACATAAAAAAAGTAAACCAGAGTTACGCAATGAATTAAAAGAAAAAATATGTCCACCGAAATTGTGAAAATAGAAAAATTGGAGTATCGAGCCATCATGAAGTACATGTATTTAAGAGGGTTAAGAGGTTAGCAGATTTACGAAGATGTGCTAATACCCTTGGTGATCAATGTCCTTCGTATGCGACCGTGAAAAATTGGTCTGTAAGCTTCAAAAGAGGTAAATTTTCCATTGAAGATGATGACCGATCGGGAAGGCCAGTTTCTGTGTCAGTCCCCGAAAATATCGGTGCAGTTCATGACATGATTTTAACTGACCGTCGAATTGGGCTAAAACGGATAACTGAAGCACTGAATATTTCTTACGAATGCGTTCATCATATAGTTCACGTCAATTTGGAATTGCTGCAAAATGGATCCCCAAATGTTTGAATGTTGACCAAAAGCATGCAAGGGTAGTAGCATCGCATTCGATCTGTGCTCGATTTGAAAACGATGTAGACTTCTTAAACCGAATTGTTACTCTGGATGAGACTTGGGTACATTTCTACGATCCAGAAACAAAGCAACAATCGATGGAATGGCGACACTCCGGTTCTCCAAGACCTAAGAAGTTTCGTGTCCAAAAATCTGCTGGAAAAGTTCTTGCTTCAGTTTTTTGGGATTGCCATGGAGTAATCATGATTGATTTTTTGTATAAGGGTAGAACAATAACTAGAGATTACTATTCGACATTACTGAACACTCTACGGGAAAAAATAAAAAAAAAGTCCGGGAAAGCTATACAAAGGTGTTTTGTTTTTGCAAGACAACGTCCCTGCACACAAATCTCATGTGGCCATGCAAAAAATTTAGGGTTTGAATTACTAGACCACCTTCCTCATTCACCAGATTTGGCTCCGTCCGACTATCATCTCTTTCCTCAACTGAAAAATAGTTTGAAAGGTCGTACATTTTCTTCCAACGAGGGGGTAATAAAAGCTGTGGTCTGGTTTGCAGAGCAAGAAGAAACATTTTTTTTTTGAAGGTCTAGAGACGTTGCAGGTTCTCTGTAATAAATGTATCCAATTAAGAGGAGAATATGTTGAGTAATAAAATATTTTGACATTGAAATTTTGTTTGGTTCTATATTAGGCTAAGAATTTTTCAATATATCCTCGTATATACGTGAGTTCGGAATTTTATTCTGACAAGTCAGTAATTCACTGACTGATGGTAACCGTGATTGCCTAAGTGGTTAACCCCTGTTGCCAGGGCCGCCGAGAGCCAGTGTGGGCCCGCTTCGATATTGACCGTTTAAATATTAGTCCAGTAAATGGAGCTCAAAAAATGACAAAACCTCGCAATTTTTTCGTCCTGAAACGATTTGCATAAAAATTTGGAATTAGGCTCATCTCACCCTCTACTTCAAATTCTATATCATGCCGAAAAGCGCAGTTTATTTTTTAGGGGTGAAAACTACCCCTGATTGTCAAAACTTATAAAATAACAGTTTAAAGCTGGGTAAAATTTTGTTTGGGTTAGTTGAATAATCATTGTTTTATACTTTGGAACACAATTTCAAAATATTTTAACCCTTAAAAATCAACCCTTGTTAGAGCTTGTAAAAAAAATTATGTACCCTAAAAAAATGATTAATTTATCACGTTGATTTAATTTAAGAATTATGTGCTTAAAATACGTACTAATTTCATTTTGCAAATTTTCAACCCCCATTGAAGTTTAATTAAAAAAAATAAGACTTATCCTCAAAAAAATTTTATTATTCATCACAGTGTTTTAATTTGAGAATGTTGTTGCTTAAAATAACTACCAATTTCATTTTATAACTCTTTAACTTTCCTAAATCAATCCCTAAAATAGTTAATTGTTCGACAAAGTTTTTTAATTAAAAATGTTACTGCCTAAAATATTTCAAAATATTATAACCCTTAAAAATCAACCCTTGTTAGAGCTTATTGTAAAAAAATTATGTGCCCTAAAAAATGATTAACTTATCACGTTGATTTAATTTAAGAATTATGTTGCTTAAAATATGTACTAATTTCATTTTGCAACTTTTCAACCCTTATAAAACAACCCCTATTGGAGCTTAATTAAAAAAAAATAAGATTTACCCTCAAAAAAAATTCATTATTCATCACAGTATTTTAATTTAAAAATGTTGTTGATTAAAATATGTACTAATTTCATTTTATAACTCACCAACCCTCCTAAATCAACCCCTGAAAAAGTTAATTGCTTGACAGAGTTTTTAATTAAAAATGCTACTGCCTAAAATATTACCAATTCCATTATTTTGCAAAATTTCAACCCAATGCTATTGCAATGCTAATAAACTACTCTAATAGATGTAAATAGGAAAAAAGTAAAATCACATGAGCAGATATTTCTTCACCTGTATTTTGGAATAAATATGAGTGTGGTTTTTTAAATATAGCTCCTTCATTTTTAATGATAGAAAGTTAATCTTAAAATTATTTTGTAGCGTTTTTCAAGAGATATAAGGATATGAGAAATCTCTTTGAATATCTTAGTTTTAAATGGGGTGAGGTTAAAGGGCTTGAATAAGGTGGGGCTTGCTCGTGAATAGAGGTTTTAAACGGCATTATCTCGCCAAATATTTATCGTACAGAAAATCTACTGAAGGAAAATCATTGCAATTAAAAGAGCTATAATTCGATACTCAAGCCTTTTTTCCCTATCTCCAGTATTTTTGGGGTTATTCTGAGGAAAAGGGCATTTTTTACGAAAGTGCAGAAAATCGTTTTTCACTGAGAGTTCCAATTTTTCAAAAATTAGGCATTTTAAATTGGTCAAACTTCTAGGATCTATTGATAATAAATAAATAAAGAGAATCCCTGAAGGGCGACGATCAATTTTAATTAGGGTGGTAATTAGAGGGTTGTTTTCACTGATTTTTTCGTAGAAAAATGTAGGGACCGACATTTTTTCCATCGTAACTAGCTTAATTTTGATGCTACCAACTTCTATTTTTTATATATTTGAAAAAAAAACTTCTATAAGTTTTCCTCGTAAAATGCACAGCTTTATCGCTATTTGACTCTGAATTTCTGTCAAATTTGACGAACAAAATCTAAATATCAACCATCCGAGGCTCGGTATGTATTGTTTGTACAGACATTATAAAAAAATGTTTTCTTATTTTATAGGCTACAATTTTGCTCCATACAGTTTTTTTTGATGAAATGCATATTTTTCCACTTATTCACGAAAAAAATACATTTTCATGTCTAACTATTATTTTTCAAATAGCGACCATTTTTTGACAAGTATTTTCCGAATAAAGTATTTTTCACCCGTTACGTAGGGCCACTTTGTAGCCTGGGCCCGGCTTCCCGGCTTCCACGCCCTCTTGTCAATCCTGCCTGTTGCGGAGAGGCAGTCCTACCATTGTTTAAAGAGAAGTTAGTCAATGCCTCTGGAATCGGTATTGGACCTAAACGCGATTGTCATCTAGCGACGCTAGATGACAATCGCAAATCTTTCAAGCAAATAGATACAAGTTCTGGAAGAAGTCTCACAAGAACATGCCAAACTAGTTTCTTTGAGCGGAAAACACGGAACGGTGAAACCATCAAACGTTCATGGCTCTGTTTTTCTCCTAGAAATGGACATGTCTATTGCTACGTTTGCAAACTTTTTTCCCGAAAACGTTTACAGTTTACTCATGGTGGTTACTGTGATTGGAAAAATGTTGCTGCACGTCTGGTTGAACAAGAAACTTCTAAAAATCATCTGAATGCTATAATTGATTTTGCACGACGCTCTAGAGAAGTGGGGCGTATTGATCAAGAACTGATACGACAAGCAGAAGATGTAGCAAAATACTGGCGAAAAGTCCTCAAGAGATTGATAAGTGTGATTATCTTTATCAGTGAAAGAGGTCTAGCATTTAGAGTTGAAAATCAGACGCTTGGGTCACCGAGAAACGGTAACTACTTGGGACTATTAGAACTTATAGCAGAATAAGACGATTTTTTAAGTAATCATTTAAAAAATCATGGAAATCGTGGAAAGTGGTCACACAAACTACCTATCATCGACGATTTGAGAGGAAGTTGTGCAACTAATTGGCAAACGAGTTTTCAATGAAATTATTCCTCGAATCAAGAAATCAAAGTACTACTCCATATCACTAGACTCAACTCCAGATGAAGGTCATATAGATCAGCTCACTTTGATTTTCAGATATTTAGAGGAACACATCCCTATTGAAAGATTTGTAACATGCATGCCTAATCAGGGCCACAAAGCTAGAGATATGTTTCAAGGATTGAGCCAGTTTATGAAAGAGAATGACATTGACATTAAGAACTGCCGTGGTCAGTCATATGATAACGCTTCTTCAATAAGCGGAAAGTACAATGGCCTTCAAGCGTTGGTACTGGCAGAAAATAATTTAGCAGTTTGGGTACCTAGCGCGGTCATTCACTCAATCTTGTAGTGCAGGCTTCTATCGAGTGCTGTAAGTTATTTTGACTTTTTGGAAGAACTTTATGTATATTTTACAGCTTCTACTAACAGATATGAAGTTCTAATCGATTGCTTGAAAAAGGCAGAAACTGACAAACCCATTCTTGTGCCAAAAAGGACAACAAAAACACGATGATCATGCCGAGCAGATGCTACAAAAGCCCTCATGCGAGGTTATAAAGAAATAAAAAATGCACTTTTTCAAATTTCAGAGAACAAAGAAGATTCAGGAAAATCTCGTATTACTGCTCTAAGATTTTTTAACAAAATATCAAAGATCGAAACGGGACAAGTAAACAAAACCAGTGAAACTCTGCAGAACCCTAGATTGGACGGGAACACAGCCGCCTTAGCACTGTCATCGCTATCAAGCTTTATAAAAACAAAACGAGATTGCTTCGAAGAATATGAGGTGAAAGCTGCTGAGTTGGTTGATTGCACTGAGTATGAGAGTGAAAAACAGCGAAAGCGCAAAATAAACGTCCGTTTGGCGCCTCTTGACTGCGTTCAAGCACCAGAAGTTGTGCTGACTCCTTCAGAAAAATTTCTGTTCAGTCTACTCCACTGATTTAAATATAAGTTAGATAGTAAAAGCATAATATAGGTGTTTTACCCGTCAGCAAAGAGGAAACTTATTTAGGCGCTAATTCTAATGTCAAAATTATATCTATTTCACGCGTATTTTGAGTTGAAGTACGCACATTTTATGGAGCATGCTGATATCGTGAAATCGCCGTATTCTGTTTACGCATAAAAACAAAGTGACAGATCGGCGTCAAAAATTGGAACCGAATGTCAGTGTGACGTTCAGAAAACGAGTCGATCGCCAGCCGCTTTATAAACCGCAATACAGTCTGCACAAGAGTTGAAGAAGTTACCTACTCATTAATTCGTCTCTGGAAGGATTTGGTGAGTGCTATTTCAACTTCAACCGCTATTAATTACATCCGCATTTCGCTTATATTCAACAATTTCGGACCCAGAGTTTTCTTCCAGTCATAGATCAATTTGAATCGTCATTGCAGCAGAGGCTTGAAGCATATAAACTAGTTAATACCCGTTTTGGATTTCTCAACAAGTTGGATACACTTACTGAAGAAGAGATAATTGCAGCAGCTCATAACTTAGTAGAAACATATAACAATGACTTAGACAATCAATTGGTAAATGAACTGATTCAGTTCAAGGATTTTTATCACGAGTTTCAAAATGAAGATAAGAAAAATGAAAAAGTCATTAGTCAAGAGAGGTGGATGTATGAACTCCTCCTAAAAGAAAACGTCAAAGATCGTTTTCCAAATATCGAGGTCGCTCTAAGAATGTACCTGTCACTTATGGTCACAAACAGCAGTGGAGAAAAGTAATTTTCAAAATTGAAGTTAATAAAAAACAGACTTCGAACCTCCATGTTAGAAGACAGGGTCAACGCTTTGGCTTTGCTCAGCATTGAATGTGATATTTTAAGACAATTAAATTATGAACATATTATAAACAGCGTCATTAGTATGAAGTGTAGGCGCTAACCAATTAGTCACTAATGTAAGATTGGTTGACAAATTCATTTAAGTTTGCTTGTTTGTTAAATTTCTTTCTTTTATGTTTAGATGTTAAAATGCTTTCTTAGAATTACAATATTTCATTTTTTAAATTACATAGGCTACCTATGTAATCTATGACAAATATGAACAACGTTGTTTACTTTTTAAATATAGTTGTTGATTGTTTATAGTACTGTTAATTAAAACAATCCTGTACCTTATATACCTTAATGATTTTCGTTTCTGTCCATATTTATTATCTAGTTTACTTCTAAATACTGTATAGTAAAATTTTCTACAATACAAAAATAAAATTTTCTTTCTTCTTTCAAGTTTTTAGTTATAATTTTGCCACAGAATGTGATTTCTGCAGGTTAATGATGAAAAATCCCCTCAAGTAGGGCTCGCACCACATGTTCAGCCTAGGGGTCTACAGATCTTAAATACGGCCCTGTCTAGCGTGATTAGTTACAATTAACATGAATATTTCACTTCCAATGTAGGGTTCTTCAAGGAACCCTGATTTCAATGCCGTTCCATTGTTTCAATCAAGTTACGACATGACTTTGAGGCCAGATCCTTGTAGGCCAGACCACTGACGCCATCTACATGTCGCCTCCACTTGTTAATCCCATACAGTAAAGAAGATCTTCTGTCTGAGCGTGAACTTGTTGATCAAGGAAAAGCCGAGTACAAAAAAAGCTCTTTACGAAAATGTTTCATGCAAAGTTTTTTCTACGACAGTTATTATTCGGATTAAAACACAACTTTTAAGGAACTGTATTTTAGAAATTTTGGAACTGTATCAATTTTCTCATTTTTTTAAAACTATTGCACATACTTTTGATGGGTTCACAAAACGTTAGTAATAATTCTCAGCTCCGATAAAAATTGTTACAGGATGATTGTGAATAAAATTATTGTTATAGCTTATCGCTGGGAGGAGATAAATCTAAGATCCACAGTACCCCACGATGCTTTACGTGCGGGTATCGATCTAGATGGAGCCCAGATCTACGTGGGGAAAGCTTACCACGATGGAAGCTGGATGCCATCGAAAGTCATTCCTATCAGAAATGTTGCCTATGTGCCATATTACGGAAAAGAAATTGAGAAAAACATTTGTCAGGTTAGAGTTTTTATGGACATGGCCTACTCATATTTTTCTTCTATAAAAATAACGCTATAGTTCGTTGTTCATAACAGTTATTTAGGAAACAAGTTCATAAAATAAGAAATAAGAAGCGTGAAAAAAGCTTTTTACGAAATGATTCATGCAAAGATTTTTTTACGACGATTCTTATGTTGAGTTGAATAACAGCAAATCGCAGACATTCCGTCCATTTTATTTGAATAAAGAAGATTGTACCATTAATTTGAATGTTTTATCTTATGGAGTTTTGAATTTTACTTGGTAATTATTTTTTTGCGCACCTGTGCTTACACCTGTCTCTTACAAAAAATATTTTAGGTTATAAAATTTAATATGCTATTTCATAAAAAAATATCTGCATATCAGTAGCACACTGTCCTAAGTCCATTTCAGGTGAATTTGACTTTAATCATGTAGGTTTAATCACGTTTTTTTCGATATACATATTTAGAGGCATACAAGTCGACCTTGAAGAAATAGAGACAAACGTAAACATTTTCTCCTGGGTCTCTTTTTTTAAAAAGCATTTTGTAATCTTATCATCATTGATATTTGATTCCCTTGGAAAACAACAAAATGGACTTAGGACAATGTGCCATACACAGATATATTTTGCATGAAACATGCAATTGTTTGATGAAAATATTTGAACAATCCAACAGTTCTGGGGCAGTTTTCAAATATAAAAATGTCACCCAAAATCAAAGTGATGGATAATTTTAATTTGGCACTGGTACAATCGAGTCTATGGTACGACAAAATCTGCTTGAACACACCGCTGTTTCCCAAAATTATCAACAAACAATTCATCAAATATTCTACAATTACAGTCCTGTCAAGATTGGTATATTTTATGATTTCGTTCTGATTCGCGGCAAGTATTGAGCAGGGCCTGCAGTGGGACTCTGTGTCATATTATTGAATTCTACTTATCGACTGAATTCGACATGACTGGTACTCTGTGCATAAAAATTATCGCCTAAACTCGACTATCGCTAGCAAGAAAGCAAGACGTCGAGACATGTCGTTTGCTGTGTTTAACCCTACTTTTCTGTTTCGATTCATTCTGTCATTGTTGTTTGTCAAATATGTTTATCTATATTACAATTTCGAATGAAAATAATATAAAATATCAAATAATGAGGGTACGGAGTGAACACCGGCAAATAATCCCCGATATAAGTGAAAAAAACCTTATTAATAACAAATAAATTTTATAAAATATAGGGTCTCTTTGGCAAACTGTGAGCTTTTTGGAGAAAAATCTGTTAAAGAATGGAGAGTTTGCATTCAGAAAAGTACAGTAATAGTGCAGAGTGCAGATCCGATGGAAGTCAAAAACGAAGACAAAAGCTGCAAAATTGCAGAAGGATCAGCTAAAGGCAGGCAAAGTATTTCCAATAAATAGCAATAATGGTTACTTCTTCTATATAGCCCTCGATACAGATTTTGCTGAGCTAAAGAAAGATCGTGACTTCTAGATATTACTCTTTGGTAGGTATGATTTTGTTGCATAAAAACTTAGGACACTGAATTACATACATTAGGAAAAGAGTGTTGAGGTATAGACGGCTGCAGGCAGTCAAAGCAGATGAAATCGGGTCCCGACAGGGCAAGGACGGCCAAGATACTGAAGCTGAGCCGTAAAGAACTCCGCCTGTTGGTGGGAGTTCTAACCGGCCACTGCGGCCTCAGGAGACACCTGGCTCTCATCAGAGTTGAGGCAGGCCCACTATTCACGGAATTTGGGGAGAAAGAGGACTCCTTCCACTTCCTGTGAGAATGTGGTATTTATGGCAGGCTCAGACAAAACGCCTTCGGAGTTGTCACTATTAAGGAGAAAGAATTGCACTCATTGGCCTCATTGCAATGGAAGGACATTTCGACTTTCATAAAAAGGTCAAAGAGAGCAGGTAACCGCCATGGGATGAGAAGAGAGAAGTCGGGGATTGCGAAAAGGGCTCGCCGGGACCTAGTCGCTGACGCTTGCGTCCCCCACCCATTACCATTACCATTAGAAGACTAAAAAATCTAAATATTGGGAGTATAGTCACAGGGTTATTCAACTGATTCATTTGAGGCAGGATAGTGTTAAAAATATATGAAGCCATATCCTTATTTACTCTAAAGAGTTCTTTAAACTCGTATCTTCCATTAAAAATGGATCTAACTCTTCTCTCATAGGTAAATTCTCTCGAAATTTTCTAAACGAATGTCTTCCAGCCTTTCTTCTTCCTCCAGAGATAATGAATTTCATCCATTTATAGGCTACAAAGTGTAATAATATCACAATTCATTCAAAATGAATTAAAAGCACATAAAACTATCATTCGTTAAAAATGAAAAGGCGTGACAGGCAGTAACTTTGGTCACAATAATATGAAATTTCACTAGAATATCACCAAATTATGGTAAATGCTTTTAGATCGGATAGTATGTTGCCGAACAAACCCGATGTGTATGCGACTGTAGCACGGAGTGCCAAATAATGTGATCGTCGCTTGTGATAGTAGTAATCGACTGTAGAAAACGAGGGGTAGAATTCTACATGACACAGAGTCCCACTGCTGGTAAGATGGAAATCCATTTACATCAGTGAATTCACAGAGAATTTCCATCCACGAATTCTAACACATATTAAAATTTACTTAGTAGGATAGAATTAGTAGCAATGTGTCTTCTGGTTGCAAAACCGGCCAACTCCTCATTTTTCGGAAAATCGTGTTTTTATTTTTCCTTTACTAACATTCCCACCTATTGGCAACAAGAAATAATAACAAACCAGGCCAAATCCTTGCGTTTTGTGGGTTATAATATTTCGGTGTGCTGCAAAATCGGACAAATCCACCATCTCCGGCTATCTCGGCCATCTCCAAATCCGCCAGGTAGCGCCAGTCAAAGTTTAATTCAGTTGGGTTTGTTTTCAGAGTTTACTTCTATTGGATTCAGTTCAAAGTTAGAATATTGTTTAGTAATGTGATACAGAAAACATTTTGGATATAATTTTTCATGCCTTAAACCTCATTATTAACGCAATTTTTGTAGATGTTTTTGCTCTAGTTTGTTGCAAATCCGGCCAACTCCAAAATGGGTTGCAAAACCGGCCAAATCCAAAATTAAATTCCGAATTACCCCCTCCCTGCACGTACCCCCAGAATCTCTTATGGTGCTACAAAACCTTCTACCCTAGTGTTGCATGAACAAAAAGAGTTTTGGTTTTTATTTCGGGTTCCCTACATGTGACAGAAAATCTGCTCTCCTGAAAAAAAAATTGTTTTGGAGCTAGCCGGTTTTGCAACCAGACGACACAAATATATTTTAAAATCTCAAATCTGAAAATTAAACCATTTAAAAGTTTAAAGGGAGGTGGGGACTATAAAAACTAAAAATCCGCACTATATGTAAAAAAATTCAATTCTACAATAGTTTTGTACTTCGAGACACCCGTATTAGTACGAAAACATAAACTAAACAACAATCGATTCATTGAATCAAAATTATGGGGTTTCCGTCATAGATTTCAGTACCTACAACTCAATATATTAATAGCTGCTCAATATTTACCTAGGTCGTTTGATAAGGGAAGTTATCAAATACCTTATCATAAGTGATCGTGATACAATGCAGGTACCTACTTGAATTTTTTATAAAAACTTTTTGCCTTTTGTTATTCCCATATCCATGTGTACTTCACACAGAAAGAAAAATCATGAAACGTTCAAATAAATTAGTTAGCAGCCGACTAAAAACCAAGGAAAAGAAAATGATAATGAGTGATATATCTAGAATTTTCGAGGTTGTAAGCTTTGGGGAAACTACCTTATGCAATGAGTTCCAAAGCTTTGGTATTCGTCAATGGAAACAGTCCTGCGAAAGAGAAGTTTGGCAAGTCTTCAGGCTGACGAAAGAAGGGTGGGAGGACTGCCAGTAGTTCAGAGATTAAAATATGTTCGTTATTTATATCGAATTTTATGGAATGGAATCTGAAAGCTCATGTATAATATTATTTAAATATCTAAATGCCTGACTCCACATGTCTGAATGTTTTTCAAATTGCCTTATAAATCATCTGATAGAGCTGATAGCAGCATCCAAATTTTCGAGAAAACTTCTAGAAACAAGAAATGGTGGAAAAAATTACAACTTTTTTGTTTTATTTAGCGACTATCTCAAGAAGTATTGAAGTAATCGTTTTACAGTCAATAGAACTTTTGTAGAGAATTTAAAACCTACGAAATGGTTTTTTATACGACCAGATCGATGCATTGTTCACTGAGAAAATCCAGGAAAACCTCGAAAAAGAGACCATTTTTCAAAAATTCATAATTTTTATAAATCCGAAGCTGGACAAACAATATAATAATAATATTAATAATATCATTTATTGGTGAATAAAAAGAAACATATACAATAATGAAAAAGTGTATAAATGATACAGACTTGATGAGTTAGTGAACACTTGTTTCGAGATATAAATACAATATTACTTAAGTATAAAAAGTCGGAATAACATTACGAAATATGCAGCACACTTAAAAAAGATAAATAATAATAATTGAGCATTACAAAACAACACAATAATGAAAACACTTTAAAAGTACAATCATTTAGAAATGTAGACGTTATCCAATTACGTCTTTATTTTAAAAGAAGTGCTACAAACAACACATTGTATAAATAAAAATAGTTATGACCAATAACAATTATTGAGCATTACCAAAAGAACACAATAATAAAAACATTTTGAGAGTACATACAACCGTTTTGAAATGAAAAAATTATCGAAACACGTTTGTTTTTAAAAAAACTGTTATAAATAACACATTGTATAAATAAAAATTGCCAAGGAAATGAAAGATGGGTATAAATAAAATGTAAAAAATTAATCAGATGGAGAAATCTGGTTGAACAATCTCATCACACTTAGCTCTTGGTGTTTCGTGAATGAATCTTTTTACTTTATTTTTAAATATCTTGAACTTCATTATTTCTTTTATATTGTCAGGAATAAAATTAAACACCTTGGGTGCTATGTAGAAGAATGATCGCTGACAAACAGACTTACTCATCTGGGGAATAACATAGTGGTGTCTTTGTCGGGTACCGTAATTATGCGTAGGTAAACGGGCATAATTTTAATTTTTTTTGAATTTCTATATAACATTCAAACAATATAGTTGTCTCAAATCCAGTATACCGCATTCCTTATATAAAAGATCTGTAGAAAATCGGTGGGGTTTCCCTGAAATCAATTCAGGAACCTTTTTTGGATAATCTCCAGTGGTTTTATGTGTGTTCTTAGGGCTCGACCCCAACCTACTATGCCGTAACGTAGGTGACTTTCTATTAAAGCAAAATATAGTATTTTCATATTAAAATTTTCTTGAGGTGCCTAAATTTATAAAGGATACTCTGTAATTTCTTGATAACGTACCTGATGTGAACATTCCATTTCAGATTACTATTAATCATTACCCCTAAATATTTGATTTTGTCTACAGGAAATATAGATAAACTTCGATTTTGTGAAGTTATGATTTCAAGATGATCAAAATCCGGTCTGCTCACATTATTGCAACTGATAGGTAGGTAATTAGTTTTTTCAAGGTTAACCGTCACTAGTTTATGCTCGAGCCAGTTCTTTACTTTTGAAAAGTCAGCCTGAGCTTTATCTCGCAGTGCGTCCCAGTTTTCAGCATCGTACACTATTGCTGTGTCATCGGCAAATCTAATTATTTCACCACTGCTTTTCAACGAGAACAATCTGTCTATATAAATATTGAATAAAAGTGGCCCCAGAACTCTACCTTGAGATACACCATATTCAATAGTTTCTTCCTGACTGAAGACATTGTCTACCTCATTGCGGAAACTGATAGATAATAACACGTGATTCAACTGTGCGCAAGACGGTTTCTGTCCGATGTGTAGTTTTTGCACAATCACGTTATATAAAATTTAAGGACAAATCATCTTATTCAAATTCTGTAAACGGCTTTTGGAAGTAGGGATCAGTATCTACAATTTGTATATTTTGGGTTTTCACCTGAGAGGTGGGAAATGTGTTGAAAATGTCACTGGAAGTTCTAAATGCTTCAATGTGCACCCGAACTCAACTCGAGTTAACTTCAGTGTGACTTCGGAAGCATTTTGAACTTTCAGTGACATTTTCAACACATTTCCTACCTCTCAGGTAAAAATCCAAAATATAAAAATTGTAGATATTGATCTCTACTTCCAAATGCCGTTTACAGAATTTGAATACGACGATTTCCTTCATATCGACGCATCTTGCAAGATGTGCCCTTAAATTGTTTATAACGCGGTTATGCAAAAACTACACATCGGACAGAAAACATCTTGCGCACAGCTGAACCACATATAATTATCTATCAGTTTCCGTAATATTGTTTGTCCAGCTCCAGACTTATAAAAATTATGAATTTTTCAATAATGGTCTCTTTTTCGAGGTTTTCCCGAATTTTCTCAGTGGAAAATGCACCGATCCGGTAGTATGAAAATCCATTTTGCAGGTGTCATAAATCTCTAGAAAAGTTCCATTGACTGTAAAACGATTCCTTGAATAATCTTTGAGATATTTCCAAAAAACCAAAAAAGTTGTAATTTTTTTTCACTATTGCTGGGGTTTTCGTCAATGAACTATGTTATAAAAATTAGTATAGGCCATGTGCGTCTTTTATTTTGTGGGGAAAAAAACCTCTATAGCTTTGTATTTAGGCGAAACAAAATCAAACATTCCAAATTTTCCATCTAAACTCCTTTGCTTATGAGGCTTAGGATAGATAACTTTGCCTGAGAGTAACAAATAAATGATATCAATTATTTTGACAATGAGGAATTGTTTCGAAAGAAGGGTATTTAGACAATGTCGAAATTTTTCACTTATTTTTTATATTTTCTCTCTGAATAAATTAACAGGTAAGAAAATAACAGCAGAATTATTCACAGGTGCTGTGTGGACAATTTCACCGATTTGATTGGGTTCATGCAAGTAATGGAAGGGTTCCACCATGTTCTATAGAAGGTGGAAGAACTCCTGCTGGAGTAACTCTGTACATAGGTCGAGTCAAATACCGCGGAGCTACCACTTTGGGAAAGGTATGAGTATGAGTAACCATTTCAAGAATCATTGGATTATTCAAACATATGGCCTTAAAGAAGTTTCACAAAAAGTGGATAACACTTACAAGTAAACCAGGACATCTTGATCTTTCAGGAAAGTTCAACAAACCAACTGGACTGAAAATATTTGGAATGGAATTAAAAATTGAATTTTCAGTACCAAAATATTTGATTTTATTAAAAATAAATTGAAATATATTGTATACCTGAGTCAAGGAGAGATAGTAGAATAGCCATCATAAAAAAGAACAGTACTTGTTATTGTTGGTACCCGGAAAGTTCACCGACAACAATTCATCGACTGGAAAGTTCAATGCCGAAAGGAAAATTCACCGATTCCCCATTCTGTCCGATTTGGGAATTTTAGTGAAGCTATCCGATAGGTATTCTACAAAAAACTGGCCATAACTTTTTTTATCATCTACAGGCCCTTATATTGTTGTATACGGGCATTCCATTTGAAGTAATTTCACCCTGACTACAAATTTTAACTAAAAATCTGACAAAAACACTTTTTAGGAAATTCATTAGGTACCCAAGACAGTGCTTGATAGTTATGTGTGATCGGGACCAGTTTTCAAGAAAAAAATACTCAGAACACCTCAACCACACTTTAGAAACCGATACAGCCAGAGTCAGTGTCTGTTTGTTTCGATTCGACGGAAAATTGACATCGACTTCAAACCACAATCTTCACCCACTATCTTGGGGTTCATGATATAAAATATATGCATGGATTAAACCACGATCATGAAAATGCACCTCAACCAAACATAGCACAAATTTTTATCAAATTTCTCTCAAAATCATAAATAGCTACAAGCAAGAGAGAAGTGGCCGCGGTGCTAGAGTAATTTAAAATTTTAATGTTAAATGAGGTAAATGTCCTCCATTTCTCCTGTGTTTTACAGTGAGCATGTAATTCAATGCTTAATTACGAGTAATTTCCGCTGGTTCACATGATGACTGTAAATGAATGAAATAATTAGTAAAACGATGTATTTTTACAGCGGAATGACGCCAATTTACAGAATATTCCAGGTAATATGTGAATTCTCTTTTGTTTAAATGTATTTTCCATGATGCTATCGCCATGCGCACCTACCGGCATTCGGCCCAATCCTCATTCACAATTCATGTTGGTGGGATGAACATCGTTGGGCGTCTGGCGAAGATAGGTATTAAAAACAAACAAGCCATCTTCTGTATTTTGTGTGAGTATGTGGGTGCCAAATTGTCATCGGATTATATATCAGATGAGTGAATAGTTCAGTGGTGAATAGGTACTGAGGAAAAAATAACAAACATTCAATGGTCGTTCCATGATATTATGAATAACCCCAAAATTTTCATAGGAAATCGAATCTAAACTTACGTTGTCGCAAACCCAACTGTGAGATACTTTTGAATTTGTACTTAGCATTCAAATCTCAAGTGGATAGATATTATCTCATTTCGATTCCAGAACACGATATCGGAGAGTGTGCAATCTCATGAGGTCAGCTAAACTATTCAGTTAATTTCAAAGAGTTGAAGTAGAGAGTACGATATTTTATTAAATTATTGTTTGTGGTACCATATTTAAACGGTTTGAGAGTTTTAGTTATTTTTCTTCAATATACAGGGTGTTTCTTAAGTACGTGTAGAAACTTTAGGAGCATGTTGCTGACGACGAAAAAAGGAAAAAGTTCCCATAAACACATGTCCGCAAGTTATACGTTTCTAAGATACAGAGTGTCAAAGTTTAATTATTATATTTGTTTTTTGTGAATAAATGCCAAAATATTTGTGATATTCGAGTAAAGTTTGGTATCGGGTATGATTTTTCAATGACAAAATCAAAATTTGTGTTAATTGTGAAAAAACTAATTTCTAACTGAATTTATTTTGAATTAAAAAATCTTGTCATTCAAAATCACTTGCATCGATTATTTCAAATCTCAATAACTCGCAGTGACCTCTACCAAGAATATATTTTTTACACAAACTAAATAATAAATATTCCCAGATACCAAACTTTACCTAAATATCAAAATTATTTTGAAATTATTCACAAAAAATAAAAATAAGAATTCAACTTTGACACTCTGTATCTCAAAAACGAATAACTTGTGGACATATGTTTGGAGGGACTTTTCTTCTTAATTTAATGTCAGCAATACGCTCCTAAATTTTCTACACGTACTTAAGAAACACCCTGTATAACAATATGTTATGATGACTAAAGTATTTTTAAATCCGATTTTATGTCTTTTTTGCAGATCCCCCTCCCCCCTCTGTACTATTATGGAATATTGTAGTTCTCAAACTATGAAGAAGAATATAACACTTCTCTGTAATCGTTACATTTGAGGCAAAAAAAAGATCTGAATCTGCTGGCATAATCACGATCTAATCTAATCTATCAAATATTTAGCTTCAACTGTAACAGAAAATAGAAATGATAGATTTTTTTCAATTCACTCAACGTTGAAAAAATTAATAATTTTCTTACTTTTTTTTCTCTATTGAAATTATTTAATTTATAATTTTTCATGGTTGACTTTAAATGTTCTTATGATCGATCAGTGTTCTCTCCTCCGGATAAAAAAAAACGACACTAGTTTTCACACAATGTAAAGTTAGTTGGCACTACTTGAAAACAATGGACAAAAGACACCTAAACCGACATGTAACAATTTACGTTGAATCTGTAGTTAGGGGGAAAATCACATGAAAATACTAGTAATTATCGGGAAATATGTGGAAAATCACATTTGTAGTGTGTAATCCAAGTTTAATTTACAACAAAAATTGCATTTTCCCTACAAATACTTGAATATATTCCCAATAATATATACCAAAGCATGTATGTCAACTGGCATTACTTGAATATGATAGTGAAAACACTTGAACAAACCTGTATAAATCGCCAATAAATCTGGAATAATGGGGAAAATACTTAAGTATACAAGTTATATTACATGGAATATATTGGAAATTCACATTTAAAATCAAGTGATGACTTTACATAATATTGCATGAGGTATGTAAGTTTACATGTATATGCATGGCAACGCATTACCCATATGGAATCATGTAATCTGATGGAAACAATATTTACAGTGCGTCACATTCTGATTTGACATGCTATCAGTACCAGAATGTGAATGTGGAACTGTATATTGCGAATGATCAAGAATAGTATCCTTGGATTCCTCTTGCACGAGCTCTTAGATACCAGGGGATTCATAAAAATGTATTTTATTGAAAAAAAAATTGATTTTCTAATATTCGTACGGGAAATTTTTGATCTTCGGATTCATTATTTCCTGCTAAAAATCAACTTCTGTCTCAAACAAATATTCATCTCTTACTGGGGATAACTTGAAAGAAGCCAACAGTAAAAATAATTTATTTACAAAAATCTGTGTTTTGTTTTCAGGTTCATCCCGATCATCAAGTTTGTTACATTTGCTTTGGTGGCAAAGAAATACCTGTCCAGGAATACGAGATTTTAACAATGAGAGGTTGAAGGCATTTATCTATCCCAACGAGTACTTATATTGTTTCATAAATAAAATGTAATATAAAAAAGAAATAATGTGATTCATTTATTTGTAATTTCAAAATCTATGGAGTGAAGAGAAAGAAATTTAGAACACCTTGAGATATAAGGGAACACCTTGAGAAATAAGGGGAACATTCAATTCAAACATTAATTCCAAGTCACTAGAATATATAATGGTATCCTAAACATTATTAAATATAAACCTATTTCACGCTCCAAAATATAATTTATTTCACACTTATGATTTGATCGACAGAAGTTTCTTATATAGGTAGTTTATATTTGATTTGTTGCTGTTCTCACTTTTCATTTTACTTATAAAGTATCAGTAGTACGTTATCTAGCAGTGTTTAATATTTTGAAAATTTTGTATTGGCTCTAGTAAATATCGAGATGTCTAATTTATGTGAAATTATTTTCGTCAGGTGATTGTGACTCACATGAAACTATTGAATTTGGTTTTGAGTTAACAAGTTTTATTATTTTTGTAATCAACCAACTAAATTTATCTTCTATGACTCACTTTACTTCTGTTAGGATTTCAAAATCTCCAGTAGAGTAAAAATCATCGCACTCCAAAAGGTTTATGACAAATTCATTATGTTTCTTGCAACTTTTGATTACAGTCATAAAGTCTTTCAAGACGTGAATTCAAACCTGATTTTTACTTTCCCAAAATTTGTGTCTTTAGAAAAAAGCAGATTTTAAAATTATCACAAATTTCATGATGTGGTTTGTTGTTGTGACCATAATTTCAGTTATTTCTCTCTATTATTCATTTTCAAAGGTGCACGTCAATGAATTTGTTAAGGCATCCTGCTACCTCTATTTTCCACAAAAAAAAAACAGTCTGGTGTATTTGTTGAGCCTGAATGAACACCCTTGTTAGAAACAACCAATTGTCTCTTATGGTAGACTATATTTATTGGTATTTTAGACAATCCCACAACCCTTTCCATATCGGGGCATGGGTTTTTGTTGAGTTTTCCAAATTTTTGTTTAGCTCATCTCGGGCAATCTGCTCATTTTCAAGATGCTGATTATGTGAAAAATACATGTCACACTGGGGGTTTTTGCTTCAAGTTGAAATGTTTATAATATAATATATTTAATACCTAATAGAACCGAAAACTAATTTTTGGATTAGTTTGGATAGTCAACCGATGTTTGACCCTTTTCAAATTTTCTACAGTGTAGTCTGTTATGGCAAATACCTTTCAGAAAACAACTACTCCTCTAGTTGATCCATCGACGGGTATTGAAGTATATCAAACAAATATTTGCAATGTCCCTCATTGCAGAGGGCGTTATTTTCAAGTGCTCCCTGTAACCAATTAGCTTTTATTTTATTTAGTCATTTATTCAGTTTTGTTAAGTACAAAATGAATAAACATATAAAATAAAATATGATAAATACCTACAAATCAAAACTTAATGGTATCTAAAAAAAAACTGAAAAGGATTATAGTTAGTTCCATTGTTTCTCAGATACAATGGACCCAATCTTCCCTATAACCCTTATCAGAATTTTGTTTTAATTCGGACAGGGGGACCACCTGCAGACTAGTACCGACGTTTTGTCATCAGCGAAAGGGAAGGTCAATACAGACCACCTACTATTATCGCAAACCCGATTGTCCTAAAATGTAAAAGAAACTAAGAGACACTGATCATTTTCTATAAACGGTATTCTAAAGTTGGATATTTTCTATTTTTTTTTTAATGTTTTGGTTCTCATGAATAGGAAAATACTGTAATTTTCAGAAAATATCGTGAGAGCCGAGAGAGAGTAGGTAGGAATTGGTGTTCTTTTTGAATTTCTGTATATGCTCCCGAGGCAGTGAGCTGCTAAGCTTTGCCATTCGTTGGAGAACAAAATCAAACATAATAACTTGAATGAGGGGATCAAATCTCTGTGTGTAGTTAAAAGTGATTACCAAGTTGGTTTGGTGTCTGTTTCCTCATCTCTAGAGAGATATAAAGCCGAAATCTATAACTGAGGCCATCCACCATCTAAGGTACGAGTAAAGAACTTTACTTCATAACGAATCCATTAATTATTGTTCTCCTTTTCATTTATCAGGCCTCTTATTCTCGATTATTGGGTACAATCCCTGGAATTCTGCACGGGGAGGAATCTTCACAGATCCTGCTGGAGTCCACAGGACCACCCTCAGTGCATGCAGTTAGGGTAGCCAATGATTTGGATGAGTACCCCCTTTATTTTCTTACTTTCATTGTGCCTATTGCCTTCAACCATCAATTTTAAACCATATAGGACTTTAAATCTATATAACGTTTGCTTATCATTATTTATAGACTTGTTACAACCCCTAGTATGTACTGGGCTAGGACCTTTAGCCCTAAGAACTTGCTGTCTTGTATATTCGACTTTTTGATCAATTTAAACCATCTTTACTCTCCCTTCAGATTGGGTTTATAGATAATATTACCATCACCCAGAACCTCACCTTCTCCACTGAGTTATCCAGTGTTCTACCCTACTATATATTTGTGATAATCGGTAGGGCACTATAAATCTTTAGTACAATCAAAAATCGAGTCATAAAAAACCGTATCAACAGTCTGAATTCGCAGTGCAGATAATAATGAAGTTGGCGATGATGCCAATCAGAGTCTTGTAGCATCAACGCGTCATAGTGACGTTCTTCGACATGAGTACAGAGTCAAATTCGAACCAAAGATCAAAACTGTCACCTGTAACTCTCATATGAGGGGCCTTGTTCCAAAGTGTACAATCTCCATTGAAAAATTCCACAAAGTACAATCTCCATAACTTTTTATAAATCTTTTTGGAAAAAAAACATTTCTTTTTTCTAGAACTTCATGAATCATCTATAGATAATGATGACTTATAATATAATTTTCAAATTTTAAGAAGAATGCACCACCTATAACTGCGAGATTTTTCCAATTTTCTGGAAATTTGTTCAAACTGGAGAGATTGTACATTTTGAAACTCATATACAGGGCAATTCAAATTCGACCCCCACCATTGGGATCTCCTAACCTACAGGAGATACGTCGAAGCTTAAATTGGGCTAAAGTTGCGTATTCTGGTGCTTAACAAAATACTGTTTTGAAACTTGGAAAATTCCGAGTATTTCCGGAAATATCGGGAAAAAACTGAAAATCGGAATTTTCGTTTTTATTTTTTTCTATCGTTATTTGACAACATAGCTCAAAACCAAAACTACATTTTCATTGATACTTTTTTTTAGCAACACGTTTTCATGTTCAGATTTACTATCCGACTTTTCGTCTTCTGGCATTCATCATCAACTTTTTTTTCTATTATGGGCGCCATGTTGTTTTTTTTTACAGAAAAATAGTGATTCTCATTCTGATTTCATTGATGTATAATTTGTTATAATTTGCACTTCTGAAACCACATATATTAAAAAAAACAACTTCATCTGAGATGGTCATGGCTCCATTGAAAAATTTTGTTCAATAAACACTAGTTGTCAGAACTCATTAAACATCATAAGTTTGCACAAATACTTCAGTCGAAGTGTCCTCATTCTCAAATGAAGAAATACGAGATATGTTGAAACTTTATTATAAATTTGATAGGAATAGTACGAAAACAACACAAATTTATTTTGAATTATATCCGGAAAGACATTATTCGGAATTTTGGGCAAACACTTGGCTGAGTACGGTGCGTTTCAAAAAACAAGAATGAAATCATGAGCTTGTAAAAAATGCACAAAAAGTATTACAACAAGTGTTCGAAATGATGGCCTTCCTCTTGAATACATAACCGAGCTCGTCGTCTCAAATTAAGAACAGTCCTAACAATATCCCTTCTTCTGATAGACCTGAATTGCGTGATGATATTGTCTCTAAGTTCATCTACTTGCTCTCCATAGATTCTGTTCTTTAAAGTGCCCCACAAGAAAGTATCCAAAACTGTAAGGTCAGGTGATCTTGTCGGCCACCTCACTGGTCCAGAATTTGCTAACCACCTATTAGGAAATATTTGGTGTAAATATTCGCAAACTGCTCTTTTATTGTGTGGAGGAGCCCCGTCATGCTGAAACCAGCAGCTGTTATAATTAACAAGGGGAAACGTATCCATATATTCTTCGCATTCGTTTCTTAAGAACCGAAGATAGGTTTCCCCGTTCAAATTATTAGAGAAGAAATGAGGTCCAAGTATTCGGTCGTCATAAATTCCAGCCCACACATTCAAACGAAACCGAACTTGTGGTCTGACTTCTCTGAAGTGTCGTGGATTATTTTCACTCCAAATATGCTCATTAATTCTATTAAAAACACCACAGTTCGAAAAAGTACTTTCGTCGGTCCAAATAATGTTTTTCAATAAGTTTGTAGGGTCTACCCTATTCGAGAGCCAGCTACAAAATTCCATCCTTCTCTCAGGATCACCTGGATGTAATTTTTGTGAAATATGTATCTTATAACATTTCAAACCACTTTTTTTGAATTCCCTGCAAACGCTCGTGGCACATCCATTTCTGCCGAGACTTGATGTGTTGATTTGGAAGGATCTGCATTTATCTAAAAAAGTACCAAAAATAATTATACTTCTTCGAATATGGAATGAACAATTATTTTACCTCGGCTAATAAGTTACGTCTAATATTTTGTTCCATTCTGCTTCCATATTTCATTCTTGGTTTTTGAAACACACCGTACCCGTAATTCAAAATAAATTTGTGTTGTTTTCGTACTATTCCTATCAAATTTATAATAAAGTTTCAATATTTCTCGTTTTTTTCATTTGAGAATGAGGACATTTCGACTGAAGTATTTGTGCAAACTTATGATGTTTAGTGAGTTCTGACAACTACACCTTTTCAAGATGTAAATCAGAACGTGTAAACTGGAATTCAGAATAGTGAATTGAATTTCAGAATGTGTTTGTTGTAATTCAGAAAGGTGAATTGAATTTCAGAATGTGTAAATTGAAATTCAAAATAGTGAATTGAATTTCAGAATGTGTTCATTGTAAATAAGAAACATGAATTGAATTTTAGAATTTGTAAATTGAAATTCAGAATAGTGAATTGAATTTCAGAATGCGTGAATTGTAATTCAGAAAAGTAAATTGGATTTCAGAATGTGTAGATTGAAATTCAGAACTGTGAATTGAAATTCAGAATATGTGAATTGATTTTCAGAAAGCGTAAATTGTAAATCAGAGGTGGCAAGCTGTGAATTATATACACAAAACAATTCATCAACATGGTAAATAGTGCCAATCGAATTTTTAATGTAGTATGCCCATCCACACATCAAACTTTGTAAATAAATGCATACAAATCGATAATAACGTGTAAATAAATGCATACATATCGATAATAACGAAGTTAAATTCTTTTGCATTGTTGTCAAATGTCACGTTGTTTTGTATGCCTAACTTTTATCTATTGGAGTAATAGAATAGTTGGAGGAGATTGCGCAAGGGCTGCACAGCTCACAACATTTCATGCGGCTGCTATTATAGCATTGCACGATATGGAAGTAGGACGCTAATTTTTCATAATTATATTTTTTGTAAGGAAAAACAAATTGAAATATCCATTTAAATTAAATAAAGTTTATTACTTGATGGAGGGTTCTTTCTATGTTCCTATGGAAAATCTGCTGTGAAAAACTTTCTACTGAAAGATATCTTCGTTATACAAATTCATAGTCGTGTATTATAACTTTTCACATCTTAATGGATTATTTCTCTACATACATATAAAAGATTAGCAAATCATACATTTTTGTAATTCAAATGATGTGTTCTGATTTACAAATTATTGTTTCTGAATTACAAATTACCTTTTCTGAATTTGAATTCACACATTCTGAAATTCAATTCATTATTCTGAATTTCAATTTATACATTCTGAAATTCAGTTCACCTTTCTGAATTGCAATTCACGCATTCTGAAATTAACTTTACTATTATGAATTTCAATTTATACTTTCTGAACTGCAAATTACCTATCTGAATTACAATTCACGCATTCTGAAATTTACTTAACTATTCTGAATTTCAATTAAAACTTTCTGAAATACAAATCACCAATGTGAATTTCAATTTACGCTTTCCGAAATTAACATTACCGTTTCTGATTTACTGCTTGGAAAGGTGTAGTGTTTATTAAACAAAATTTTTCGATGGAGTCATGACCATCTCAGATGAAGTTGTTTTTTTTTTTAATATCTGTGGTTTCAGAAGTGCAAATCATAACAAATTATACATCAATGAAATCCGAGTGAGAATCACTATTTTTCTGTATAAAATCAATATGGCGCCCATAACAGAAAAAAAAGTTGATGATGAATACCAGAAGACGAAACGTCGGATAGTATATCTGAACATGAAAACGTGTAGCTGAAAAAAAGTATCAATGAAAATGTACTTTTGGTTTTGAGCTATCTTGTCGAATAACGATAGAAAAAAATAAAAACGAAAATTCCGATTTTCAGTTTTTCCCGATATTTCCGGAAATACTCGGAACTTTCCAAGGTTCAAAACAGTATTTTGTTAAGCACCAGCGCAACTTTGCCCCAATTTAAGCTTCGACGTATCTCCTGTAGTTTAGGAGATCCCAATGGTGGGGGTCGAATTTGAATATTATATACTAAGAGTACGGAGTGCGCTAGTCCGTCACTGTCTATAGAGAACGGCGGTAATGACATGTCCATCTACGTCACAAATGTGTTCTTCCATATTTTTCTATTATTGTCACCATTGTCTTGGAGATTAGATTTTCCTAGTCAGCTGATAACGTTTAATCCCCTTGAATAAAGTGCACGCAATGAGCGCTCTGTTGAAAATACGTGAATTATTATCCAACCTAACATAACCTCACCAACCTTACGTATATTGAATAACCATACAAAATTGTTAACGATTTAACGATTGTTTAGTCATCGAAAGTTGAGCAATTATTTTGTGCATTTCACTGGATACCTAGTGTATAAAAGCAATAGTTCAAACGAAACAAAATCATTTTGTCTTCTAAGGGAGGCCGCACATCAACGAAACATGAAACGTGAAACATGAAGCATGAAACGTGAAACACGTTTCAGGAAAACAGAACACGGCCAAACGAATAGAAGTCCTCCCACCAATGAAACGAGTGTGATTCGTATGCGTGAAACAGTTTTAGCCCTTGAAATCGTGTTGAAACTTGTTTCATGAAATAGGTCGCGTTCTATTTTTCTGCTTCAGTTTCACTGTTTGGTTAACGAAATACGTGAATATAAAATTAAAAACGACCAAGAATGGAGTAATGCATTCGTTTCTGTGGTGGAGCAGTACGAAGAAGTGGACAAGTGGACAAGTACTCGAATAATAATGTTCTAAATGTTTGTATATTCATTCTATAAAAAGATTGAAATTTGGCAGGACGATTGTTTAATTCCTTTGCAACCAAATATGTACTATGTTTACGTTTATATCAGTATGGATGCACCCAGAAACGTCGCTTTCTTTTTTCTCTGCTTTTGGACAATAATATAAAAGACTGTAAGACGTCGTTATTACTTTCCATTGTACCTACTACTATGACTATACAAACTTTATTTTCGTTTCTTCAATTAGTATGTACGAATGAAACGGTTTCGTTTTTCACAAATTATTTTTTCATGTTTTATGTTTCGTGCTTCATGTTTCACGTTTCATGTTTCTTTGATGTGCGGCCTCCCTAATGATTTATTCATTGTGACTGGTCTTGCATCACTCGTACACTTTTCTCAGTAAACCTACCGACAGCCCTGGACACATGAGACTCAAGTTGACCTTGGCGTTATCTGTTTTATAGTTTTGAATAGAAACGTATCAGTTCCCTATCAGCTGCAGGCAGCAGACTACTGCAGTTTCTGATACGCAATTACGCAATTGAACGCGATCAACACCAAACACGCCCAAAGTTATGGCTGGTAAGTGTTATGGATATTGCAAATTGTAATTTTTACACTGTGCTGCATTATTTTTTAAGTAAATGTCATTTCATGGAAGTGATGTGTTGAAGATTGGTACAAATACCTAATGATATTAATTTTTCATCTTTATTTATATCTGAAAAAATCAATGTGGATAAAACCCTGCGTTACCCGCACTACGTATAATGACACCATTGCCCGCGGGTGAGCGCTGCGCTCATGTTTACCTAAAATCTTAGATTATCACTTAAAATGACGCAAATATGAAAAAAACTCACTACATCATTTAGGTAAAATAAAATAATTCATATTCTAAAATAAAAACAAATATTATTTCATTATGTCTAAAATAAAACGTTAAAAGGTGAAAATATTAACAGAAGGTAATCAGATAAATATTGGACTTTGTACACTTTGGTTTTGGTCTCCTCTTTTGAATCCATTATAATAATACTCAAATCACCCTATGAAATTATTATAACAATTATATCACCTCACTGAATTCAATTTTTTTTATAAAAATTACCGAAAATATACTGCCACTGTTACCCGCAGGTGAGCGGATCGCTCACTTTCATTGCTTTGAACAAATATCAAATGACACTACATACATTTATTACGGCCTAAGCGAGACTAAATGATTTGGAAAATATGTTTCTCCACGATCATCACAGAATTTGCCAATTCTGAAATCAAATTTGATTACAGAATGCTGGAATTCTCTCTCTTGAGATTGAAGAAATATTCTGCAACACCTTTCCCCCATGCAATCTAAATGTATTTATCCACAACTATTAATTGATAAATCTGTTAAATATGCGATTTTTATCAAGTAATGCCATGCATTACCATGTAGAATTGAATAATAATTACAGTTCGATGGAATAATATTACTCAATCGTTGCGTCAAATTTGACAATTTGTAAATTTACTTGTCACTGTATTTGTAGATATACTGTCAGTCGGTTTGTGAGTTATTAGAGGTATTAGAGGTTATTAGAGGTATCATTAGAGAAATAACAATGGAGCTCTTATAGTGAAAATACCTTTCACAAAAACAAAGATTCCTAGATCTATTACTTTATCAGGTGAATTTTACGTTATTTGCAAAAAGTATTTAAATCTTCGCCCATCTCATGCTAAATGCCCATCATTATTTTTAAATTATTAGAATGTCAAATGTACTATTCAAAGAGTAGGCATTAACAAATTAGCTTCTATGGGAAAGCACATTGCTACGTTTTTAAAATAAAAAAATCCCGAATTGTATACAGGACATTCGTTCCGAAGATCATCTGCAACCATTTGCGTTAGCGCAGGAGGTGACATTACGAATAAAGTGGTGTTTTCGATTACATTGATTTGGATTATTTTCGTTAGTAGCGGTTGACTTTCAGTTTTTGAATTTTTTATTTAAGTACAAAAATTAACTGCTTTTTTGAGAAACATACATGATTGTGGAATCTACCACTCTTTAAGAAGAATAGGTTATTGTTTCTTTTGGAGTGAAGCAGGAATTTTGCAATAAATTTTAATTCATAAAAATGTCAAAGTGGGTATTGATATCTTGCAGTTTTTCGTTAGTGCATGTAAAACAGATACATTCAATATATCTTTGGATAAATAATATCATTGAATACACAAATTCAGAAATGGTAGACACAGGGCCAATCCTAGCTGGTGTGCAGGGTGTGCATCGCCTGGGCGGTCAAAACAAGGGGCGCAGGCCGCATATAGTTCTATTAATCAAGCAAATATTTTTAAAACTTATGATAAGTCGAATAAATGTGCTGAATTTCAATTAGTTATTGGAAAAACAGAGGAAGCACCGATTTCCCGATAGCATAGCATAGTTTAAGAAAAATTAAATGTTAGTACACAGTATATGTTGGTTCATTCTCCATTAATGTCAACTCTTCATACACATCCTTCATTTGATAGCAAAATTCGTGGCAAAGCCAGCATAGAGAAGGATCCCAAATTTTTTATTTATATCTAAAAAAAATAACCAATGGGCCTTTTTTGAAGTGTCAGTTTTTCTGTTATACACTGTTATATAAAATATTAGGCGATATTCTTGAATAATTCGAAGTCGTACATCATCTACATATTCTGGCTATCTGCGTATATTTTTGTTACCAAGTGACCTCATAAAAAATACAATTTGTTCAAATCTTGCTCCAATTACGGCACCTATCAAGGCAATCGCGGATATTGTGATAAAGAAAGGAGAGTATTGCTAGTTACCTATACTTTGTTGGGATACTACATGAGCTACTCTGAATGCTGCTGTTATTGACCTTGATCCCAAAATTTTTCCAACGGTCAATTACATCACAAATAAATTATTGAACCATTTTTATCTCACGAAGAGGAAAATCCTGTAGTGTTCAAAGAACATTGTGAGAGTCGAGGGAAAGAAAGTGAGAACTGGTGTTCTTGAAATTCTTCAGGCTGTAAGCCTCCCGACGCAGTGGGTTTCAAAGCTTTGCCGTTCGTTGGAAGAAGGAGCTCTAGGTAACAGATGTTTGGCTTGTTTCCAAAGTGATGTCAAATGGATGTGAAGACTGATCTCGACGGGTCAGTCTCGATAGAACCGCTAATAATTGATAGGTATACTTTGTTGGGATGTAACACCATAATATGAGCCACAAGATACCATACTGAATGCTGCAGTTGTTGATCTTGGTCCCATAGAAATGCAAAAATATATTCGAGGCTTAATTGATTGCAGCATTTACAACATATGTGTACTTTGTACTTCTAACACGAACAACTATCGATATCAAGGGGGTATTGTAGAAAATATGTAAATGTCATTATTGTGTTACAGCTTACCACTGGGCAGAGACCGATTTAAGATCTAGAATACCGCACAATGCTCTATGTGGCGGTTTTGATGCTGATGGATCCAAGATCTACGTTGGGAAAGCCTTTCATATGGGAGATTGGATTCCATCGAAAGTCATTCCTATTAAAAATGTTGCTTATGTAGCACATAACGGAAAAGAACACGCGAAAGACAGATGTCAGGTTAGTATTTTTACGGTTTCCACTTTTTTCTTGCTAATGTTTCATACGAGGGTATGTATTGGCAACACTGATGTTGCTAAATGCGATCCAACTACGCCATCGTAAAGTTTGACATTTTTGACAGTAGGTATTGTGCCGCGCGTTTTTTTCCTACATACGCTATTTGTATTGTTACCAATCATGTGCAAATTTTATTTCGTTCAAAAAACTGATTCGAATCGTGAACATTTTCGTATGATAATTTTTTGTTATTATCGACATGGATTATCACAACGCCGTACAAGAGTCATTACAGTGCTGCTCCTAAGGTGGCGTATGGAGTTGGTAACGAGGCCTATCCAGAACACATGGCTATTAATGACCATAGTAGTCGATGCCAAAACACAAGAAAAAAGAAGAGTTAATAGCTTGAATGTTTTTATTTTTTCTACGTTCCGTGACTTCCGTGCAGTTTTATCATTCGCTCATATATCAAAAACTTTCATAGACAGCAAAAAAACACCCTGTTCGCTCAATATATCTTCAAGGCTTGTGTGCCACAGGGTCATAATTTGACATTAAAATGATTTGAAAATGGACAATCTTCTTCATTATGTGTGTTTTCTACAAATCTTGTTTTACCGATCTGCTTTGACGTTTTTTCAGACACTAACAATTGATATCATTCATAGGTGCTGTGTGGACAAATACATAGATTCCAATGGGTCCGGGCTAGTAATGGTATCGTTCCACCATGTTCAATAGAAGGTGGAAAAACGACTAGTGGAGAGGCTCTCTTCATAGGCAGGGTGAAGCACTGCGGATCTCAAACTGTTGGGAAGGTTGGTATATGCTTCATAACTGATAACAATATAATTTAAAGATTAATCGACTTACCTGAAGGAAGATCAATCTTAATTATTCGAGTGGAGCCGTTCCATATGATTCACCCTGTAGTAACACCAGTTCTACCTAAATTGGCACAACATAAAAAACGTACGAAGTTTTTTGCTCGCTGATAAGGATACTCGCCCAAGTATACCTCACTTCATCGTTGGACATAATAGCCACTATAGATCGCAGATCGCATTATGGGGTATTGGGCGGAAGTGGGTTGTGAATCATATGGAATGGCTCCACTCGAATAATTAAGATTGATCTTCCTTCAGGTGAGTCGATTAATCTTTAAATTATTCTTCGTGTCGCCGTTCCATATGATTCACTCTGTAGATGTTCAAAGCAGAAATGCGATCTATCAAAAATAATATATTCATGAATAAATTCACAAAAAGTATAAATAGCAGAAATATGTAATACCCTGTGAATTATTATTATGAAATCATCTACGAGATATACATTTTTTCGAAAAATTCTTCGAATCGATGAAGGTACCCTACCTTCATTCATATATATATATATATATATATATATATATATATATATATATATATATATATATGTAGTAGTAGGAAGTTTTCGTGACTGATTATTATTACGTTAGTAAGTAGCCATCTATATTTATATTTATACCAACTGTAAACCATACATTTTGTAGTCGTCCTGAAGAAGACAATAAACATTGTCGAAAACTCGACAAATTTCAAAGAGTATTTCTAATTAGCTCACCAATTGACTGCCCTCACGAATTTACTACTTTATATATACAGGGTGTCCCAACGAAAACTTTCCACACGGATTTACTGGGAAATGACAAATTATTTTCGGAAACGCTGAAACACGTCGATTTTGATTTCTAGGGGGACATATGTCAGTGATGAATTTAGTCACGCAACTTCATCCCCCTGACAGGGGCGGCTACCCCATTGCGAATCATCATAGGGAACTTGGGTCGAGTGATACATCATCTTAAAGCTCTCGTCATTCTCTATCCAAACGTTTATATTTTTTCAAAATCGAATGACTGTTAGTTGAGATTAGTGTGGTAATAGGTTTAATTTAAATAATCAATATCGTACCTATTCTTATTGAAATTCAATTTATTAATTGCTCGAAATGAGCCCCTCCTACCTCCATACAATGATAAAGTCTACTTTCGAAACTATTACGAACGTTTTCCAATACTTCTGGAGTTATTCTGCCGCACTCGTTTACAATTCGACCACGTAGATCCTCTAGTGACTCTGACGGAGTGGCAAAAACTTTGCTTTTGAGATGCCCCCATAAAAAAATAATCCAACGGGTTGAGGTCCGGTGATCTAGCTGGCCATTCAATTGGTCCTCGTCGCCCTATCCTATGATTGGTATATCGTTCATCCAGAAAGTTTCTAACCGCCACTGCATAGTGAGGTGGTGCTCCATCTTGTTGAAAATGGAGGTTGTCTTCCGAATAATCTCCATCGTTTTCGATAATATCCGTTATCATGGGATCGATGGCATTCTCAAGAAGATGTAAATACATTTGTCCATTCAAATTATGATCTATAAAAAGTGGTCCAATAATATTTTTGCCAAAAATACCACACCAAACATTCAACTTCTGCGGAGTTTGTGTGTGGACCTCACGTATTAACCTGGGATTGGTATCGCTCCAGTAGCGGCAATTGTGACGATTTACGTTTCCATTAACAAAAAATGTACTCTCGTCTGAAAAACAAATATTAAAGAGCAAATTGGGATTTGTTCTCAGACGCTCAGACATTTCCTCACAAAACTGTTGACGTCTGTCAAAATCGTCTTCGTTCAGTTCATGTACAAGTTTTAGTTTGTATGGATGGAATCGATGTGACTTGAGAATTCTCTGAATACTCGATCGCGCTACACCTGACGCGTCAGCCAAGCTTCGAATACTTTGAGTAGGATCCATAGCCACGTGTCCCAAAACCGCTACCTCAACAGCCACGTTCCTTATCATACGTTCAGGATGATGTTTCTGGTTTCCCACAGACCCAGTTCTTTCGAATTTCTCAATCAACGTTTGAACATAGGTATGAGATGCATTTTTCCCTGGATGCCTTGTATTGAAAATTCTAGCTGCAGCTCTTAGACAATCATCATTTTTGTAGTAAAGTTTCACTAACTCAATTCGTTCTTCTAATGCGTAAACCATTGTCAGGCAGAAACTTAACTCACAGAATACGAATCAAATGATATTTCCATAAGAATCATGCGAACTGTCAATTCATGCTGAGAACATACACGCAGGAGAACCATAAAAAACAGGTATTTTTTGTCTATGAAAAATTCAACAGAACAAAAACTAAGAAATATGGTTTCCGGGCTTCAGTGCCGTGGTCGGTTCACCTCTGTGGAGGAGGTTCCTTTGGACGTTTCGCTCACAATTGGGGTGGGCATCTTCCGCTTGTAATGTTGTATTCGCGAATAGCGACATAAAACTGATACTTGGTTGAAAGATCTTTGCAATTAATAGTCCCAGCCTGGCTACTTACTTTGTTTTGACTAATTTGTTTTCGTTTTTCGTGGGGTGACTGGGTAACCTGACCGAATGGGATGTTGCCATTGTCTATCTGTCCACTCATTGAGTCTTAAAATAAACTACTCAACACTAATTTCGTCGCACCCCAAAATTTTGACCATATTAAAATCTGAATAACTTTTTTCTGCATTGGACAATTTGAATCCTGTAAACACTGTTCGCTAGCCCAGTCTTCTAGCTATAATCTCGTACTTCTTCAAAACATAAGGTTTTCCGTATAGAATCACTACAGGGTATTATCTGAAACTGTGCAAAATTTCTGAATTTTCAAAAGGATCCCAAATGAAGAAAAAAATTTTTTTTTCAAATTTGACAGCAGTGGCATGAAGATGAAGTCATTACCTCAAGATATTTTTCGAATTGTCTTATTATCTCTTTTGTTTACAGGGTGATCTCAAAAATTTAACTTTTTGGTTTTGCAGTCATAACTTTTTTCCTCTTCAACCGATTTTCAAAATCTCCGGCTCATTTTGAAGCTGAAACTTTAGATGAAGAGATATGAAGATCAGAATGGACTCAAGATGAAGATTGAAGATCAAGGGTTTCCTCAAAAGTGACCTAAATCTGAAACACCCTCAAAATCAGGTTGGTAGGAGAATCAAAAGAAAATCAACTTGTTTTCGGAATGATCATCCATTCTGAATACGTCCTGATCTTTCTTGCTGTCAGTAGTCAAGAATTGTGCATGAAACAACCCAATTGTAACGGCAGGATTTAAAAAAAA
This sequence comes from Chrysolina oricalcia, assembly GCA_944452925.2. NCBI lineage: Eukaryota > Metazoa > Arthropoda > Insecta > Coleoptera > Chrysomelidae > Chrysolina > Chrysolina oricalcia. The sequence goes on from OX101812.2 coordinate 63,095,184, forward strand.
AAAAATTAACCCATTGTTCGCCTGAAAGGCATGGTCCGTAACCAAGGTAACAAGAATCACATACAGTGACTGACAAGCCTGACCAACTGAGGCTCATTTCACAATAGCGGTTTTTTCTCAATCGTGGAGCATTAATCGTGTTAGTAAGCAAGAACAAGAAAACAAGTTTTATTGAGTTTTTATTGAACAACAACAAAGAGAAAATAACTTGAATAACTTTAGAACTAAAAAATCTTTTTGATATTCAGTATTTAGTGGGGCCTCCCCTTTTGGCAATTACTTCATTGACCCTTTCCGGCATGCTGTCTATCAGACTATCAATGAACTCCTGTGGTACAGCTGTCCATTCTTGCTGTACCGCATTCACCAAGTCATCCAAATTTTCCATTCGCCCTTCCCTTTCTTTCAATTTCAATTTCATACGACTCCAGACATGTTCCATCGGATTCATATCCGGAGAGAAAGGCGGCCAGTTCATTCGCTCAATACCGTGATTCCTCAAAAACTCGTTGACAATGTGAGCCCTATGCGGTCTCGCATTGTCATCAACGAGAAGAAAGTTGTTGCCGATATTTGCGGCGTAAGGGACCACGATTTCTCTAATACATAAATCTCTATACCTCTCACCGTTCATACTATCTCCTCTCAGAATCACCAATTCACTCCTCCCATTCATCGATATTCCACCCCACACAGTCACTCCTCCACCTCCAAAAGCCACCCTCGCCTCCATATTTCCTTCCAAAAACCTTTCATTCCTCCCTCTCCAAACCAACACACGACCATCCTTTCGAAACAAGTTGAACCTACTCTCATCCGTAAACATACACCTATTCCACTCTGCTATTCCCCAGTTTTGATGTTCTTCCCCCCATAATCGTCTTGCTGCTCGATGTACAGGTTTCAGTAAGGGGCAGGCAGCTCGTCTCCTTGCGTGTAATCCAAGATCGTGGATCCGGCGTCGGATTGTCTGACTTGAAACCTGAATTCCCGTAGCATCGATCAATTCACGACGAATTTTGGGGGCGGTTGAAGTCCGAGTCCGCCGTACCAATCTTCCAATAAGGCGGTCTTGAGCGGGAGTTGTTCTTCTTCTTGTACCCCTTCTTGGCCCCCTAGGTCGATACTGAATATCCCCAGCGTTAGCTCGGACGTGGGCCCTTTGGACGGATCTAACTGTTGTTCCAAGCAGATTGGCAATTTGGAGGGTAGATTATCCTTGTTCCGTCATTCGTGGAATCAATTCCAGCTGGTCGGGCGTTAGATGCGGCATCGATATGATAATTTTTTTTGCAAACGAATCAAAATTGACGTCTAACCTAGCTTGTCAGTCATTGATTGTGAATCTTGTTACCTTGGTTACGGGCCATTCATTTCAGGCGAACAATGGGTTGATTTTATTTTTTTCAAAATCTTGCCGTTACAATTGGGTTTTTTCATGCCCAATTCTTAACTACTGACAGCAAGGAAGATCTGGACGTATTCAGAATGGATGATCATTCCGAAATCAAGTTGATTTTCATTTAATTCTCCTACCAACCGGATTTTGAGGGTGTTTCAGATTTAGGTCACCTTTGAGGAAACCCTTGATCTTCAATCTTCATCTTGAGTCTATTCTGATCTTCATATCTCTTCATCTAAAGTTTCAGCTTCAAAATGAGCCGGAGATTTTGAAAATCGGTTGAAGAGGAAAAAAGTTATGACTGCAAAACCAAAAAGTTAAATTTTTGAGATCACCCTGTAAACAAAAGAGATAATAAGACAATTCGAAAAATATCTTGAGGTAATGAGTTCATCTTCATGCCACTGCTGTCAAATTTGAAAAAAAAAATTTTTTCATCATTTGGGATCCTTTTGAAAATTCAGAAATTTTGCACAGTTTCAGATAATACCCTGTAGTGATTCTATACGGAAAGCCTTATGTTTTGAAGAAGTACGAGATTATAGCTAGAAGACTGGGCTAGCGAACAGTGTTTACAGCATTCAAATTGTCCTATGCAGAAAAAAGTTATTCAGATTTTAATATGGTCAAAATTTTGGGGTGCGACGAAATTAGTGTTGAGTAGTTTAGTTCATGAATTGAATTTGAAAAGGTAAGATATTGACTATTTACATTGAACCTGTCAACAACACTAATTTCAATTACCATTCATTCGATTTTGAAAAAATTATAGACGTTTGGATAGAGAATAAAGAGAGCTTTAAGATGATGTATCACTCGACCCACGTTCCCTATGATGATTCGCAAGGGGGTAGCTGCCCCCGTCAGGTTGATGAAGTTGCTCGACTAAATCCATTACTAACATGTGTCCCCCTAGAAATTAAAATCGACCTGTTTTCGCGTTTCCGAAAATTATTTGTCATTTTCCAGTAAATCCAGGTGGAAAGTTTTCGTTGGGACACCCTGTATATGTATATAACATAGCATAATGATTACCTAATATATACTATATTAAGGCCTGTTGCAAAATAGTTATTGCAAGAATTTTAGGTCTTCTATAAAAAGTTATTGAAAACAGTGGAAAATTCTGAATTACTCGGAATTTTATGAATTTCAGGCGACGTTAGTAGTTGTTGCCTTGAAAGCTCAAGGTCTTCTAACCGAAGCCACATATGTGTGGTTTTCTTCCTGTTGTTGACTTCCTTTGTTTCTATTTTTACATCCAAGTGTTGAACATTTTCGCACTTGAGTTTACCGTACTGAAGAGGTAATTTTTATATAATGAATAATAACTGTTTCAATTCAGAGACTTGGTTTTTCTTTGAAACAAGGAAAAAACCAAGGTTATTGGTTCCTAGGCCCAGAAGTCCTAATTCTATCCGAAACCTTCATTTCGATATTAGAATTTGTTATTTTAATATTATCCAAACGAATATTTGCAAGAGTTTGCACCCTATGACCCGTTGTTAGGTCCATCAACGTAACTAATGTTAGAGTTAAGTATTCCAACGACACTTTTTAGAAAGGAAACAACTTTTTTAAATAGGTCAATACTGTATTTGGATCCCTTGTAGAAGAATATTTTGGTCGTGAAGGATTCATATTGAAGTAGTCCTTCATGAATCTTCGAATAGTTTATACAACGTTGAATAAGAAAACTTAGGATCGATATGTGACCTCAAATAGTCCATGATATTTTCGAAATTGTAAAAAATTGCATCTAATTAATTTTTCTGACAGAGTAACCACCATTTGTTATACCACATTAATTATACTGTTTCAAAATATTTTCGCTCAAATAGGCTAATAAGACTGGAATTGCGGAATTGTTGCCATATTATGAAATGAGGGGTCTGCGTTGACCAATGCGGCACTATAACTATTCCAAGTGCCCCCCACTTATTATTTTCTCTAATACTTTAGCTATAATGGCAAATGGAGGAAATGCATAGAAATGAAAGCAGTTCCAAGGTATCGTGAAAGCATCTACATATAATGAATTCGGGTCCAGATACCATTAAACATAATTTTTACACTTACAATTTAAATTAGTTGCAAACGAATCAATATATCAGGATGTCCAAATTCCTTACGAATTACCTTTTTTTTTCGTCTGATAATTCATATTCATTTGACATCGACTAAGATCTCGATCCAAGATCTACCTCAATATTATTAGGGAAGCAAAGATATTTAATTTTCGCTCTTTTCACCAATTACAGATCTTTCTTGTTATGTAATTCATGTTTTCGAATTGAACACTGCCCATGTTGTTGATGCACGATATAGCTGTTACATTATCTAACCCCAACAATATAGAAGAGTTCAAAATATTTTTTGTGAATGCTTTCAGAGCATAAAAGGCTGCTAACTCTAGGTAATTATGAATTTATTCAAATTCTTCAGATTTAAAATAAAACAGAATTTACCATTTGGTTTTTAATCAACCATACTTGTGGGTGACATGGAGAAATCACTCCATCATGTAATTTTGAAACAACTTGTATCATAATTATTCAATTTTTTTTTATCTTAGGTGGACGAAACTAACGGTGTTCGTTCAACTGGTATCTCCATACCCTGAACCCAACCTAATTCAGATTTGTATTGAGTAACTTTTTTCCAATTTCGATAAAAAACTTTTAGAGCATCTGCGTTTGTTTCTTCCTACCTGAATCAATGAAGAGTTTGATGTCAAGTCTTCTGGGGCTCCTTCTTGTACCTGATGTGGCGGTATGACCTTTCCTTTCCACCTCTCCCTTCCTTTTTTTTCAGTTATGTCCTGAATTTGAAGGCGCTGATAGTGTGAAGACAAAGGAAGTGTCTGGGCGGTGGTCTTCGAAGGAACAGCCGAAGGTCCGGGCTTGGTTTGCCAAGCTTTAACTGGAGTCTTCATTTCTGATCCCGCCTTTCTGACAGCAACGTTGGTTTTTACTTTTTCATGGAGATGGGGACTAAATAAAAATTCCCCGATTCCCGCTTCTAAAAAAAACTTCTTTGATGTCAGTTTTAACGTGGGGCATAATGACGTAACGTCTATGATTAGACGAAGTATTACGCAGATTTGTCAAAATCTGAGTTGTGTAGGCCATCACAACAAGGGGTTCTTTGTTTGCTTCTGGATCCTGCAGAAACTGATTCATCAAGGATGCTACTGCAGTCAAACTAGATGCTAACTCCTCTTGACACCGAGCAAAGAATTTGTCTTCTGTCAAAACTGGTCCAGGTAGGCAACTTTGAAGCTCCAGGTTCAACTTTGAGGGGTTCAAACCTGGACAGTTTTCAACAACTGTTTATTTTCCCAACAATTCTTTCTTGACATCTTTGTTTATCCCTTTTCCTAGATAAACCACCAACCGACCGACATGCTCTTCATGCAATATAAAAGATTTAGCTTTAAGTCTTGTGGGATCAGCACCGAGTATTGCTGTCACAGCTGTAACAGGAGGGGCCTTCTCGTGTACTTGAGCTGGTACCTGGATTTCCTCAATAATAGGCGTTGACTCGATTTTAGAGCTACCTGTAGGGAAAAGGGGAATTTAGAAAGTGGCAGGATACATGTCCACCAGATCGTATATGGTAAGTCACATGACTACCCGATCGAATATGATGATGAATGATTCTGACAGAATGGGCAGGACACATGTCCACCAGATCGTATATGGTAAGTCACGTGACTACCCAATCAATATGATGATGATTCTGTCAGATTGCAAGAACTGATTTGCTTTTCAGGGCAAGTCACAGGACTGCCATATATTGTATCATCAACACATCACTTTGTATAAACAGTTAAACTGATGACTGTATCTTTGTTGTTGTCCTGATGGATGACTCGGATAAGTTAAACTGCCTCTCCAGACGAGCTATTTTCTTCTTAAGTTCTTCAAATTGCATTTTCCTCTTCCTTCCATTTCTCTTCCTCTCACTTTCAGAATCACTTTCCGAAAAACTAACCATTTTCACGAACTTCTTCGGCATGTTATTTCAATTGAAACCGTACGCGATGCTCTTGATTTAGGCACAACAGATGAAGTGAGGTATAATTGGGCGAGTATCCTTATCAGCGAGCAAAAAACTTCGTACGTTTTTTATGTTGTGCCAATTTAGGTAGAACTGGTGTTACTACAGGGTGAATCATATGGAACGGCAACATGAAGAATAATTTACTACACTAGACACGTGAGAAACCTTAGGAAACACTATGGATGATACCCATTCTTGGGACGTCCAGATTGATTTAAGGAAGAAGTCAAATGAATCATCGATTGCTGCTTTGTGTTATATACGAGCAAATGAAAATAATCGCTGATAATTAGTGATGAAGCTCCTAATAATATTATAAGGAGCTTCATTGGATTCAGAATGACGTGTAGAAAAATGTATTTCAATAATTTTAGTATACATGAAAAAATTGCAAATTAAAATAAAAAATTTAGGCATTTAGTTTTTCGCTAATAATTGAAAAATTACTGATAAATAATAAATGAAAAAAATCTTGAAGAGGAGGAAATTTCTAATGAAAAAGTTATAACTCCCGGAACGCTATCTCCATTATTTATAATTTTAATTCAACTGCAATTACGGCAATTACGGCATGGGCGCACCTGAAATAATTTTTTATATAGCACTAAATATCAATTTTAACATTTGAAAAAATTATGCTATCATCTGAACAATTGAAAGAATAAAGTCTCATTGGAAAAAATTCCTTTTGTTGGATTTTTCAAATAGTTATACGTTATACAATTGATAACTAACTAATTTTTTTCCGACTTCCGTTTTCACAAATAGAGACGTTATATTTATTCATGCACCAAATGTGTTGTATAGATCCTAATGCCCAGAGGGCACGATGAGCGCAATATATGAATGAATTGAACAAAATTTAAATTTACCAATGAGTGTCAGTTCGTCTTATTTATAATTTTTAAATCTTTTTATTACTTTACTTCAATTCATTCGAACATAGTCTAGACACTACACTCATTGTATGATATTCCTTAAACTGTTGATTGAATATAATTATTACTATTGTAAATATATAAATAGTTGAAATATTAGTATTAAGATTTTGATATATAACATTTTAAAATATTTACCTACCCTTTTGAAATTTTACATTTTCTTTATTATTTACAATTTTTAACATCTCTTACATTTTTATTATATATTTATCTTTATTATTATATGCGCACAAGTAGTACCGACAACTGCTTTCGTGCTATATTTATATTCACCAATAATCACGTACACGCTGTCATGCGCAGCTTCTGTGATTTTCCCCGTTTAATCCAGATAGTTATTGAAATTTTGTACTTATTGGAATGTTACTTTCTGGAAGATATGTGATATCTAGTTATGCTAGTGGTGCATACAAGATTTTATTTTTCACGAAAATTTAAATTTATTTGAAAAATCGGTTCATTGCCCCTAGCATTTTCTTTCTACTTGTCTTAAAAGTGTAGGCATGGCATTTGTTGATATTTTGACGTTTGAAGGTTACACAGGAGGTTACACAGAATAGAGAGTTTTCTGTAAAAACAAAGATGGTAAATTCGATTACAGAATCATACGTGAACTTCGATTCTTTTATGAGAGAACTAACCTAATACCTAGTTCAAGTTTTTTGTTCTGAACTTTCAAAAAAATCCGAAAATTTCAGGTTATATAATTTTCACAGAAAATTCGAAAATTGCACGTAATTTTAATTAGGTGGGATTATTGAAAAAAAATGGTTGTTTGTGGTGTGGTGTTTCGCAGAATACGTCTCATGATTCGGAATTATAATCGATTATTTTCGTGCTCTCGTGATATAGGTAACTACTAAATAGCAGGTATTCCCAGTTTCAAGATGAATCGATGATCAAACATTACAAAATATTAATAACCACTTCTACAAAAATAGGGCCCTTCACTGATAAAAATACCCGATAGAGACAAAAGAATCATGCTTTTGGATTATTTTCTCTTCTAACAAAGAAATTGTCTTCGTCCCAAATATTTTGCTCTTGAATGAAAATCATTGTTGCTTTTGTAACAAATTTTCTATTCATTTGGTTTCAAATGCTTTTGAGAGAACATTATTAACTTTGTCTCCAGTCCTACTTGGTTGAATCTTGTCTCAAAACCATAACCACTTGATACAAGGTCCAAATGTGTTTGGTTGACATAATCTACCTCAGCTATCTTCGCCATGCATGAGCTCGGGTCTACCGGTCTACCCGAAGTTTGCCGATACCCATTTGAATTTGAGCAAGTCGCAACGACCTGCGCCCGCGCAGCGGGCGCAGGTGCAGGGTGCAGGTGTCAGCGTATCGTTCACTGGTCACTAGTTAGCGCCATTCTGCCATTGTATTTTCTTATGTCGAATGTCGATGAGTTGATGTTGATAAATGGTGTTTGCTGGCAAGATTTGTGTTGTGAATAGGTATGATGAGTGAAACCGGTTTAAAAAAAAGTGGTATCGGTGATACTATTCAAAACTGTTTTCGTCCCATGTGTGTACGTCGGACCGTTCAAAAGTTAACAGGGGGGGACTATTTACGTCCACACTGTATAATTTTACAATGTTAAGCTATAATATGAAAATTCGTCAATGTAGGTAGAAATTTATTTGTTTTACTTCCTATACGAGTTTTATGATTTTGTTGGTACCACCTAGAGTTAGTTTTGTTTTGTTCCTTATTCACCAGCAATACCAATTTTTCTCTGATTTGTGTTCAGTAACTAAAGTAACCTGTTATGTCTTATTATTTAAATAAATACGTTTTTATTAATATTTGTTTTTCTTAATATCCCTATAAGTTTTTATGAATATTTAAATTTCAATTTTGAATTTGATTTTAACCAATGCAAGTTTGTTGCTTTAAAACTTTCCAAATTTTCACATGAACTATTATTATCTTTTAAAAAGATCCTCAGGAAATTTGTCCTAGACCATATACATTTTGTCACAAGACTGTTTTGGATCTTTTTAAAAAAGAGTAAATTTTTCACTTGAGGACGCAAGGTTTCAAAACAAGAATTCAACATAAACCTAAGATTTCAAATGAAGCATTTGTTGGTTTTATATCAAAAGCCTTTTATTTCAAGACAATGACATCATGTCTATTATTTTAAAGCACGTAATTTTCAAACAATCTCCTAATGAATTTGATCGAAAACTTAGGCTCTTTTGCTTTAAGTTCACATGACTTTGAGCTAGAAAAAAGATGGCATTTCCCTCAAAGCTTTTCACAATTTGGAAAAATAATGATTTTGAGACAAAATCATTTTATATTATGACAAAACTAAGATTTCTTGCCTGACATTTATATAACTTTGTGCTAAAGAAAATGATGCGTTTGCCTCAAAGAAATTCAAATTTTGGTTCAAAATATCCATGCATTTCGCCCATATCAAATGCTGGGCGCCCTTGAGGCAAGTTCAAATTTTTTCAAATCAAGGAATCCTTTTTATCTGTGTTGGCACGAAAATTATTATCGATAAAAATTATTTTTTGTTTTCAGGTCCACCCCAGTCACAGAGTATGTTACATTTCGTTCGATGGAAAAGAAATACCCTTCAAAGATTATGAAATTTTAATAATGAGAGGTTGATCAAGCTTTTTCAGTGATGTTAATTTTACGAATGAAGTGTAATAAAAAGTTTATGATGTGTTTATTATTTTTTTCAAGAAACAACTGGAACACACTAATGGCTTGGGTCACTGTTCCCAGTTAGGTGTGGTATGAATAAACACTGACTGACAGATTTTCATAAGGACATAGAAAATTTGTTTTTGAAATTTCAAGACATTTCCACTTTATATTTCCATACCTTTAAACTCGGAATGCATAAAAAGTCCAAAGTAATGATAACTTATTCTATATTGCGTCTTCCCTAGCTGACACAAGTCTCTCGAAGACTTCCGAGGGTTGCGCGTAGGGGTGTAATAGGTTGACGGAAATAACAATTTTATAACAACAATTTTTATATTGAAGAAAAGATCCACATTTTTTTTACTTCAGTTCTCATTCTTATTCTCCCGTCTGCTATGCCGCAAACTCATTTTCGAATTTTAATTCAATTACAGACGCAAAACCACTTCATTATTTATATAAATACTGTTTAAGGTGCGTTTACATCTGACAGTTATTGCACGATTTTATGTCGGACAGAAATTTTATAATGTAAACAGTAAAGAATCAATGCCAGAGATACATATATTTTTCAACCACCAACTATTTGTGTCGACACGTCTATACCACCAGATGCAAAAAAGTTCAACTACTCCTTAATCCGCACTTGGGAATGGCAGTGGACTACTCAATCTATCCCCCAGCTGTCCCAGGCGGAGTATAATAGTATATCATGAAGGAAATAGAAGAAATAATAATAATAATGTTTATTCAGTAAATAGGGGGTATAAAAATGTAAGAAGAACAAAGAAATATAAATATAAGGTATATAAGTACATAAATATAAATAGTGACTCAATAAATTATTACCTAATTAATAATAATAACAATAATGTTAACTTCGTTCATTTAGTTTCTTTACAGATATAGTTAGTAGAAGCAAAATTTTATATTATGTTTCCCTGAATAAACAAGAGCGTTCCTACAAAAGGCAAGCCTTGAGCGTGGGTATACACTTTTTAAGCAAGAATGCGAAGATAAATGAAGACCTAAGTGGATGAAGGTGATAAGTCACAAAAATGATATTCAGATAAAAACGCCATTGAAGAGTGACAAAGTAATTAGCGTTTCATTATGTAATTATTCAATCTGTGAGAATAATATATGATCAAATCAATCAAAGATGTTATAAAGGCTGCATACCTCATCAACAAAGCAAAAAAATATTTTCAGGAAAGTTAAAAATAAACAATATGTGTACTTAACACCTTCATTCAGTATAAACATTTACCTTTTGAAGAATATTTATAATGGTTGAAGGTGATAAGTAGTAAAACAATAGTATTATTTTCTACTGTTTCTATAGGATGTTGAAGAAAACTCACAATTTATTGAAAAAATACGAAAACTTTAATCATAACACAGTAGAATGTAAAACAAAATATGAATACACTCAAAAACTACTATAACTAGTACAAATTTTTATAATTTTTTTTATTTCTTGACCTTTCTTCCTGTCTTCTTTTTCTTCTTAGACTCTATGTTTTCTCTATTCGAACTCACCTTGGCTATAACACGCTCATAAAAATATCTGTATTGCTCGAGAACGAAAGGGATCTGCTCTCGTAAATTCTCAATTTTCTCATTCGATAGGTGATTCAGACTTTCAGCTCGAGGGAGACGAATTAAGGGGTCTGCTGCGTTTTTTCGTTTCAATAAACACACTTCTTTGAATGGTGCTTCTTCGTCGTAGGAAGTTTTGTAAGAATAATATCCAAATTTGTCAACCTTAATCCATTTTACAGAGTCCCTGAAGTTGACTTTTTCTTCATTAGTGTTTTTTTTCTATTCACCAGTTGAAGCTGGGTGTGCAAGTCTTCAAAAACACGGAAATGATGCTCCATATCAGTTACGTGGTTATTTTTACTAGCCTGACTTATGATATTTCTGTACTGTTGAGGAATATATAAATTTTCATGTTTCCGTAGCACTTTCTCTATCCTCCCAAAATCCCTGTCTGAATCTAAAAATGAGTGGCCCACTTCGGGAAACTTGTGTTCCACTGTTTTATAATAGCCTTTCAGAATGAGCAGTTGATATAAACAAATCAATGTAAAATTTTTATTCTGTCCGCCACAAGAGTCCGACCAGATTATCAGATGATTTCTGTTCCTCAAACTGTCATCAAATTCCAGTAATGTTAACAATGAACTTGCTATTTCTGTGCTTCCACGGCGTGCAATGTCTTCTGTCCAAGTGAAAAATTTGGCACTATTTTGATTGCTGGTGATCGTGTGTATACCAAGGTTATAAAATCACATCTGTCGCAAGTAAAAAGCTTTAGACGTAGTTAATCTTGGAAGTGGCATGGTTTGTTGTAAATCAACAGTCAAGTACACCACCATTTTGTCACTCTCAGCTCTCTTTCTATCGTTGCGTTGGAGTTCAAAGGCTTGGTGATACCTTAGTTTGTGCTCTGCATTTCCTTCCCCTGCATCGCAAGTACTGCAGGTATCACTTCGGGGGTGCCCGAATGATAAATTGAATTCGGTTTGAAAAATCCGTCTATATGTGCACAGTTTAACTTTGAAATCAGCGGGTTTATCTGCCTCATCACATGCTTCAATATACAAAGAATGCATTTTTTGCACGGATAGTAAAGGTGACAGATATCTTTTGTTCGGATTCTTATGTCTGGAATAATGCGACTCTTCACTTGGAAACTGGTGAATGTGGTCCTTGACAAATTGAAATACATCGTTGCAAATTTTGTGGGGTCTGTTTTGATGACGTCCCCTCATATCTGGGGGAGGAGCTGCAGTACCAGTATTCAAAAGTCTTTGAACGTGTTCAGTTTTCTTTCTACCAATCTGGTATAATGAACAAAATGCTTTTTTACAGACCCTACCGGACTTACGATCGCATGTGACATAATACTGGTATGTTGCCTTCCTATGTTTCGTGGCAACTTTTTTAATCATTCGATGTACGTCTTTAAGGACTACAGATTTGAATAACAAAGCATTTTTTGCGTTCACATCTAGTTTATAAAAACTTGAGAATATTTCTTTTCTCTGATCATTGTTGAACTGTTCATTGCACTTATATCGGCAGTTTACATTGCAAAGTGTTCCAACATTCGGATGTTTTTGTGGTATGGATTTGCCTTTCTGGGATACATAACTAAGACCTTTTTCTCTAGCTATGGCCGCAGCACGTCGCTTCCACATATCTGTATTTCTACTCCTCTTCCTAGATACATATTCTTTCTTGGGAAATATCTTCTTCTTTTTAGGATTGATGCATTGTTGTTGTTCATTATTAGACAAAGTCACTAATGATGGTGACGGCTGAAACAGTAGATTCTTCTCGTTGCACATCAGCTGATTGAGCGGTATGTTATCATCATCATCAGACGTATTTAGATAAGAGGAGCTGGGCTGATAATCATTGTCATTGGAGATGTCGCTTTCACAATTGGTTTCGGAATCTGTAAAAAAAAGTACCATTTAGATTTAGTTATCAAAACTGACAGTGGAATTCTTGGGAATAAACGAGCAGTAACTATTCTACTATATTCATTATCCTTAAACTTCATCTGACTTCAGTAGGAACGGTCGGGTGATCGTAAACAAATCACAATTTTTTTTTCACCTAAGTCCTTCCTGACAAATTTCTTTTCGTTTCTAACCTCTAAGTTGGTTACAACCACCCAAGCGGTCTTATCAGGCCATCGACTTCATTTTTACTATAATATTCAAATAGGTTGTAGGAAAATATATGTAATTATATTCGAAATCTTTGTTTTCGTTCCGATAAAATAATAACTTTGTACTTACCGCCACTATAGGTCCTCACTCTGCTTCCTTGAATAACGCCTGTATTATGTGAACATGACGGTTCACTCTGTTCAGTATTTATAATATGGGTTCTTGGTTGCTGAACTATTGAATCAGGGGGGCATGATGAATTTTCTCGAGAAGCTGCAATATATTAATGAACATGATAATAAATCACAAACAATATCACAATATCAGAACTTGTAAACTATGAGATGAGCTACGTATACTTACAAAACAAATCGCCAACTCCCACTTCCATAGGAGTGCTGTTAGGTTGACTTTGGAAACGATAGTTTTGGAGGTTATGATAAGTCTTCGGTGAATTTCCGTTATTTAAATACACACCGTCATTGTTAGTATTAAGTCCTGATAGCTGTAAAGCCATTTCACACATTTTTTTACCTCTTGAATTAATTTTTCCAATAAAAAAACACTCAAAATAACAGAGGCAACAGACAAGTCGATACTCGTAACACAACTAAAATGTGATGGATGATGGCGCCATACGCATTTAGCACTGGCATGAACCTGAATGTAAGTGGATGTAGGTGATAAGTGTACTTAACACCTTCATTCGTTATCGTTGGAGATGCCAGATAGTCACTTAACACCTTCATCCAGTTTTAAAATCGAAGACGTTCCTTTGATGTTCATGAATGATGGTGCCTTGAATACATATGGACTTAACACCTTCATCCACGCAAATATCTCAATTTTCAGTAAAATGTTGCTTAACACCTTCATCCACTTAGGTCTATATGAGAAGTAATTGAGGTATGAATATAACGGCGCAAGAACACTTTTTTTATGTTAGTAACGGTGGGTGTTCTTCAGATCTATATACTGGTGTGTTTCTAATCTAGGTCTCAGAAAGATCCATTTTTTCACTCTATTCTTGAATAGCTTACAGGAGTTGATTTCCCTATATAGGTAGTAGGTAGGTATAGGTAGTAGGTATAGGTAGTAGGTAGTAGGTAGTAGGTAGTAGGTTATGAAGCTTGGGTCCAAGATGAATATAGTTTCTTTGTTATGTATTTTTTTCGGGTTTGGGAAATATCGCGGAACTACACTTACAGCTTGTATTGTGGCAATGTGTTACAGGATTCAATTCATCTTTATTTTTTTGTTGTCTCTATACTACTTCCAGGAAGAATAATTGCCGAACATCCACGATTTTAGTTTCTTCATATAATTTCTCAGTTGCGTATCTATCGTATATGATTTGTTGAAACATAATTATAGTGCTGATTTTTGAATGACTTGGATATGAAATTGTTCATGGCGCCACCCCAAGCATCTATTGCGTACCGGATATCACTTTCTACAAGTGCATAATATAATATTTTCATTTGTGCTGGTAAAAGGATATTCGAAAAGAATTTCAACCTGTCAGGAATGCATCGTATTTTTTTAATACTGCATCCAATAGTGTTTCCCACTCCAAATTAGAATCCAGAAAAACGCCAAGATATTTTATTTCTTAAAGTGAAAATATTTTAATGATTTGGTCTTCAACAGAAGTTGACAAGTTGGAATATGAAGGTAAGTATCGTGGAGAACTTTCCTGCAGACAATGTGGTAAAGGGACAGAAACAGCCAAACATATACTGTCAGAATGCGAGGCATTAGACCGCAAGAGACAGGCAATTTTTGGGAAACCCAATTTAACTCCCGAAGAATACAACAGCCAACCGGTGAAGAACCTGTACAGACTGGTACAGGGGACCAGAGTTACGGAGTGGGTGCTGTAAAACCAACACGGAAAACACAAAAAGCCCAAGAGTAGCTGGTGAAAGGACCAGCATCCGAGGAAGGAAAAAAAAATCGTGAGTAAAAGGTGAAAGGTACGAAGTAAGTTTTATCAACGTTGATAGTAACCTACTATTCACAAAATTGAAGATATTTTGTAAGTCATTCTGAAACAGAGTTTTCAGGTTGTCCCAGCTCTCACTTTTGTAAAAGATAGTCTAGTAATAAGTAATTTTTATAATATTTTCGCGGTTCTCTTCCTTGATGAATGATTTCAAAGCCTTCTAGAAACGTTGCTGATTTGGAGAACTTCCAGAGGATATAGATGAGTCTTCAATGCTCCCCCATGCCAATAAGCCATACCGAAGCTAAGCTAGTGTATAGTGAAGGGTTTTCAGATGTTTCTACGGTAAAATAATAGATGTTAAGAGTTTGAGAATTATTCTTTTTACATATACAGTGCGGCTATTTTTAGTCCCCCCTGTTAACTTTTGAACGGTTCGACGTACAGACATGAAAAAAAAGTGTTTGGAGGGTTTCATCGAAACCACACTTTGAAATAAAAAAATTGGTGATTGCTAGACATGGGCCGCGGGGACGCACATCAACTCAATATTTTTAAATAGCATGGGGGTCAAGTGTCACATCGTTAAAAAGAGAATTCAATTCTCTTTACAGACATCTGATTATTTTTGAATTTTGTAAGGAAATTTTTTCCCAATTTCGGTTTATATGCCTTTCGAAATTTTCAAGTTGATGTGCCTCCAGCGCCATCTGTCGAGTAATTGCAGTGATTCTTTTCTCAAAAAGTAGTATCGGTAATTCCCCAAATTTATCAAGTAGTATTCAGATCCGCATTTAGACCTATTTGATATTTCAAATTTTAATTGCAAAAAAAATATTTACGAAACTCAATAAAAATAGGATGATTGTAAAGAGAATGCAATTTACTTTTCAACGATGTGACACTTGAATCCCTTGCCACTTAAAATGTTTGAGTTGATGTGTCCCCCCGCGCCCCCTGTCAAGCATCACCAAATTTTTTATTTCAAAAAGTAGTATCGGTGAAACCCTCCAAATGTTTTTTTCATGTTTGTACGTCGAACCGTTCAAAAGTTAACAGTGTGAACTAAAAAAAGCCGCACTGTATAATTTATCTGTAAATCCCATTTGAGGTGCATATCGAGAAAGACACTTAAATTTTATATAGATGTATAGATTTGATACGATACTGCCTCAATGGAGTATATATTTTACTTCTATGCTGATGAAGTAGAGAGCAGTTGATTTGTTGCAGCAGAATGGTATATAATTGTGTTTTTTTTTTCAAACTGATTGTTAGTCACTTAGGGCCGGTTGTTTAGTCAGAGATAATCTGCAGTTTTATGTGAATCTTGGTTTATCGAGTTGTTCAGTGCATAGTTAGATTAATCCTGGTTTGATTCCAGGATTCGCTAAACCATCAAAATCGATGGATTAAGCACTCAATTTGACATAACTGACTGACATAACATTGGAACTGCAATATGAAATAGAATGGAAAAATAATCGGAAATAACTTTCACAAAATTGCTTATGATATATCTGATTAAGATATTATTGAATTGGTGAATATCCTAGCTCCTATTAGGGCACCTCGTACTTATAGATTACGTGAAAATCATTTTGAGAAATGGTCACATGAAGAATTTGTATTAAGGTTTAGATTATCAAAATATATTGTGAGGATTATTGTGAAATGGTTTCGACATTACATACACCAAAGATTACAATGGCACATCCTATTACAGGATTTTCCTTTTCGTGGGAACCAGCTAGGACATATTTACATATCTATCTTGAACGAATCTTTATATCTACCTTAAAAGATCCATCACATAGGATGGTTTGCTCATGAATTTGAATCTATTTTATTGTTTAAAGGTTTCCTCAAACCGACGCGGGGACGCGGGAGCGGGAGCGGGAACGAGATGAATCCGAGACTAAAATCCATAGTGGGACATACCGGTGTGATTATTCGTATTCCGAAATGCATACAAGCAACGAAATATGTATGGTTTGCTATGTGTACTGTTTTTCTAGCAATTTGCACGGTTCCAAAGTTCCGTTCCCGCTCCCGCGTTCCCGCGTCGGTTTGACGGAACCTTAAAGCGCCTTCAATGATTCCGTTTTCTACCAAGCTTTCCAAAAAACCACAGGAAAGTAAGAAACTACGAGTGGAAAGAGTTTGTTTATATTTGACATGAATTACTAAAATCTTCTTCATTTTGGGCAGAAGGACCTCGGTCGATATCTATTTGAATTGAATGTATAATTCTGATTCAATAAACAACATTTATTATTATTATTATTATTCATTGATGTGATGATGAGCGTAAGTGTTGAATTTTCATCTCATTGAGGTACATGCGCTCGTTCTCGTATCAGTGACTCCTCGTCTCCTCAGGTGTTACTGTGGGGTTTTCCGGTTTTTTTCTGCAGTTGGAATAGAAAATACGCCACCTTCTACTTGTTGAGTAGCCCCGGAGCGCACTTGGAGGTGGTGCTCTCCTTCATCTGCACTTATGTTCAGATAGTCTATAATACATAAATATTTCAATTTACATTTTTATTCATACTTGAAAAGCTTTATCGATGAGTCGAAAAACTTCTGACATAAAAGTATATTTTGACTTCTACTTTGACTCTTCATGAAATAGTTCAGATGAACTGCAAAATCTTGGTTTTCATTATCCATGGTTGAATTTCTACTGAACAACACATTTGACGGTAATCTAGGATTCGACTCCAAACCAAGATTGATAAATCTTTGGATTTTACCTTGGACTGAACAACCGGCCCTTGTTCAGCCAATTTTTTATAATAAAGAAGTCCGACTCAACTGTATTTTTGAGCTCTTGCCATGAGTTGCCTTTGTCATTGAAATCGTTGATCTACTTTTGTTGTGGGTGGGTAATATTCCTAATGATTATCGTCTGGGTTCATTTCGAAGTTGAAAATTATTTATCTTACTGACATACCTATAATGATATTTCAGATTGAATCCTGTTACCGAGACCTAACCATGTAGTTTATAGGTGAATCGAATGTTGCAATATTTAAACTTGGAAACTATGCTAATAACATGTCAAAATATTGAAGTTAATTCAGTTCTAATTATAGATTTGAACAAGATACCATAAGACATACAACATATTTACCAGCATGTATATATGACGTAATGAGGTGAGTGCTGATTTCAATATCGAATATGAAACGTGTTGCAATTTGAGATTAATTTTGAAGCATAAAATGCGTGATCATTTAACAAAAATACTAGTAAAAACCGGCTGTGCCATCACATGGAATACAAGTCCGTAGTTCTATTCTGTTATGTTCTCGACTCGCAAGTGTCATTTATTAATTTGTTAAAAATTTAATACAAAAAATGTGTTTTTGTTTGTTGTTTTGTTTATAAAATGAAAACTAATGCAGCAATCTGTTACTCCAATAGAAAGAATTGCAGAGAATTGAAATAAGAACTAAATGGAATGTTTTACGACCCGATCGAATCATTAGTCACAGAAACTTTTGCAATTTTTTTTAAAAATTCATAATTTCGTCATTTTTCAAGAAGTAGGGTTGGAACTTCGCAATGAATGTGTTCATGTGTGCCAAAAACAGGCGCTGCCAGATTATTAGTTTTGGCACAATTGCAATTTGAATTTTTAATTGCACTGAAGAAAAAAAATTCGAAAAAAACTGAAAAATTTTTTGAAGAAATTAATTTTGGAATAAACACCGAAAAATTTTGTGAAGAAAAAATATATCGAAAAAAAAAACAACTTGCAGACCGTTGGAAAAAAACAAAAAAAATTTTAAAAAGAAAAATATTTCGAAAAAAATTAAAAATTTGCAGCGTGTCTAGATGGTCTAGTGATTGTCCGATTTCAATTGCTAAAACAGATTTTGAAAGTAGATGTATAGATAGTAAGTACGCATATTCTCATTTTGCGCCAAAATGCTGCGAAATGGGTGAAAAATGCTTGCGAACATAACTGAAAACGAGCCCGCGTTAGCTGCCGAGTAGAAGGAGAGACCGGGAGATGAGGGGAAGCGTATCATCACGTAACCTGCTTATTAAAAGAATATATTGCCCTATAAGTTTTCATTTTATGAGTAAAACAATAAACAAAAACTCGTGTTTTTTATTTAAATGTTTATAACAAATTAATAAATGAGAGTTACGAGTCGAAAACATAACAGAATATAACCTCCGATCCTGATCACACTTTTTTGCAATTATTTTTTTAATGAATTAAAATAAAAAAGTAATGGATTTGACGCTTGACATGTCAGTGTATCAATTCAGTGTTTCAAACATTTAAAAACAAAATTTATGTTCAACGTGACAGCAAAAAATCGTTAGTCTGTGGAATATTGTCAATGGACGAGTTCAGCCACATACTAACTGTCAACCTTGTAATTGGTCAAAAATAGTCTACCACTGGAAACGAATTTTTTTCGAATTTTATTTATGCTTTTTGGTTTCCTGAATCATTTGACAATCCTACAAATGTCCGCGGTTTGGAATTCCTAGTCATTTTGTAGAAAATTGATATAAAGTGATTTTGAGGTTGGTTCTGATAAAATATTGGCAGCCTGAAACATTTTTCATGTTTTGTGACTGCAAAGTTTCAATTAATATCATAATTAACTTTAAGAAACTTTATCGCATTTATCTATAAGTTTTTATACATTTGACAATGAAGTATATTGTCACTTACACTTTGAACAGATAATCTGGCTTCGAATTAGTTTGTGCTTGTTATTTTACCACATTTGTATTCCCTACATTATGAAAATGTACCCAGTTTTTGTAGTAAATTGTGAAAATTTAGCTATTTCAATAAAAAACAAGCTGATTTAATTTACTGATGTTTATTTCACTTTTTCAATAGGTATGAATCATGTATTTCAGATGGTGTTATATTTAATTTTATAGAAAATTTTTGATTTATTTTCGAATAACTATTACTTCAGAGGTTAGTTGATAAATCATCAAAATCCACAAAAAAACACATAAAATTAAACACACTGGGTAATATAGGTACTAACAGCATTGGGCATCTTTTTGATAAAATTTTATTTGATTTGATTCAGCATGTACTCTTGAGTTTGTAATTCTCTTCGTTAATATCTTTTCTTCTGACGTCAATCGTTTTCTTTTCATCAGAAGGGGTGGTTTATAAATTTTACATTAATTTCATCCAATAAATCTCTAATAGTGAATCCACGATCAGCCATAACTGCATCATTTTTCTGCAGGAGGTTCTTTAAATTGGATTGTTCAAACAGTTCTCTGTAAGAAACTGACCCTTCGCACCCTTTATTGCGGAATATATGATGGCACCACTTGGGCTGATTCCACTTAAAAACTTGACAGTGTTGGAATGCTTGCAACTGGAAAATGTGTTTTCCTAAATTTGAAGGCTTTGTAAGAATATTTCAGTTCACCAATCACCACTGTAATATTATATAGTCAGGTCGAAAACAAAAACGGCACTTTTTAAAAATTCTGCTGCCACTGAACATGTCTCCTTTTATACCAATCGTCTGGTGATACATGAACTGAACTCATATACAGTGCGACGCTAAATTATGGAACAAATTCATTATTTCTGAATATAAAGATATTTCGGAAAAATCCTCGGACAGGTCGATTTTCTTTTTCGATGGGCCAATTTTTGAACCCCACCCAAAATATATAGGGTTATCCGCAATTGAGTAAAAATGACTTTGGTGATATTTTTAAATTGGACACCCAGTATATTTTTCCATATTTGTTTAGGGATCGTCATTACGAATCCAGTGATACCAAGTTTTATGGGATTATGTCAAACGGCTGCGGAGATATGGCCAAAAAACTTCTTCGTATGTCTATTAGTATGACTGCGAGACTCCAGAAGATTCAGAAGGTTAAAAGTCTCTGTCGCACTCATTGGGTACATGGAGAAGTTTTTTGGCCATATCTCCGCAGCCGTTTGACATAATCCCATCAAACTTGGTATCACTGGATTTGTAATATATGACCAATTATGGACAAATATACTGGGTGTCCCATTTAAAAATATCACCAAAGTCGCTTTTCCTCAAATGCGGATAACCCTATATATTTTGGGTGAGGTTCAAAAATTAGCCCATCGGAAAAGAAAATCGACCTGCCCAAGGATTTTTCCGATATATCTTTATATTCAGAAATAATGAATTTGTTCCATAATTTAGCGTCGCACTGTATAATTCTTAACAGATATCAGAGTTTTTGTAATATTACAGAAATGAGAGAGTTCGTCAAGGGTAAAACCACGCCTCAACCTAACTAGTGTCAAACATTACTTATCTCGTTAGAAATATTTTGATGTTTCATCAATTTCTTGTTACTTCTTTGATAGTCCTTAAATTGAAATTTCAAGAGGTTCATCACCAATGGATCCAAAAAACTAGTGTCTCAAAATGTAGAATTTTCAGTCCTGTAAAAAACTTGAAATATTTTTGATCCATGAAAAAAAATTCAAACCAAGATTTGTTTGTTAAAATTGACGACGGTTCTCAGTTCAGAGTTGACATTTCGAAGCGATTCTTTGGAGTCTGGAAATAGTCATGTTCTGAAAGTAAGACTTCTTCATGTGAAAAAGTTTATTCTAGATTATAATTCTCAGATACATCTGTTATTACTTCAACTACTACTTCAGGTGGTATGGCGGTGCTGAATATGGAACATGACTTAACTTTTCAGTTATTGAACCAGTAAAGTAAGCACAGACATAAGTATTCCATGGGGGTAACATGAAATTTCACTGTCACAAAACATGAAAGACCAAGCAGCGGAATGTGTAATGATTTGGACGGGAAACAGATGGCTTCATTGCTGTCTGTGTTGACCTACCCTTACACTGATGAGAGGCAAAACCTCGAAACTAGTCTGCAGGTGGTCATCCTGTCCAAATCAAAACATAATTCTGCTGGTTGGTTACAGGGGGCACTTGCAATTGCGTCCTCTGATGCATTGAGGAACGTTGCACAAGTATCTGTTAGGTATAATTCAATGCCCGTCGTGGTCTTAGCCAGATGAGTAGTTGTTTTCTGACAGGTACTTGCCATAATAAACCTACGTAGTAGGTGTATATGGGAGCAGGTGGCAAACATTTTAACTGAACAAACCTCAAAATCACTTATTAAAATCGATTTTTTCAAATGGCTAGGAATTTGGAAACGGGGAAATTCCTAGGATTGTAAAATGATTGAGTAAGGAAACCGAAAGGCATTGATGAAATGCAAATAAAATGTGGCTGAACTTTTCCAATTGTTTCTCCATTTCATGGGTTTGAGGTGGATTTAGTCTACTTTAGCACAAGCATTATTCTAAACATAACTGTAACATCAGAGGTTTTTAGCATAAACTTAAAATTGTTGAATAAACGGGGTGCCATTTGATATAAGAGGTTCAACTTTTGATATTAACGTTATATTTGAGCACAATTTTTAATATAATGGTATTGTCATTTATCGTATTACGAAAATACTTCTGCTATTCTATGGCCCACCGAAAAATTCACAACATAGATAGATAGATAGATTAGATAGATTTTTTATTGAAGCTTTCAATTTGAAACAGTTGAAAAACTCAAGTCATAAGTACAAATTACAAATAAGTACAGTAAATGATGTATATAAATATAGAAATCAACTTAAAAACTACAATTTCTAAACCTAACTTACATTATCATAAAACATTTAGTAAAATATCACAGTCAAAAGAAGGAACTTCTAAATGGACACAAAAAACTATATACTTAATATAGAATATAAATAAAATATCAATAGGAGAGTCAATCTGATTTGTCATAGAATTCTTGTAGTGAATACGGTTCTATGTCACACAATAGATCAAAAACGTATTTTTTGAAAGTGTTTTTTGTTGTACTGTCTTCTCTGATCTTCGAGGGTATATGATTATAAAATTTGATAGCTGCATAGTGCGGTCCTTTCTCGGTATTTTTCAATCTGTGCTTGGGTATAACAAAATTAGATTTGTGCCTGGTGTGGTACTTATGTTTGTGTGTGTCACATTCAAACTTTGATTTATTTTCGTGAACAAAAACTACACATACATAAAAATACCACGACAGGAGTCTGTGTATTTCATTTTCAACATGGTTTTCATGACTCTTTTCTGCATGATGAAAATTCGTTCTAATTGAGAACATAAATGACCACGAACACAAAATGGCTGGATTTTCGATATGCTGTAGCTGGAGCCATCCTGAGTTTGAGTCCCCATTGGACCAACTCGATTGTATGACCAGATTCGGCGCTAGAGGGCGACAAATAATAAATTTTGTGGTTTTTGGAGAAATTCAGATGAATAAAAAAAGATATCAATATCTCATTTATATTCAATATTGTGTGCGACTGGACATTCATGAGATTCGTGAGAAACACTTATCCATAATACAAGAGAAAACGCCACAATAAAAAAATAGGAAAATTTATTATAAACAATAAAAATATTTATTTAGGATTTTTTTAAATCATCATTTCGGGGTAAAAAAAATTGAAAAACATTAATCTTGTCTATTCGTTTATAAAAAATTGTTTAACAAATGATGCAAAAAAAATTACAACGTTACTGAATGCCATTTCTTGGAATTTTTTTGTTAACTTTAAAAAATCATTATAAACAAAATAATAAACTTCAATTTACTTTTATCGCGTAATATTTTTAATTATATGTATAAGAAGGGTTCCATGAAGCCAAAAATTTATGGATATATTATTTAAACTTTTATGTAGGCGTTTAAGATAACAGAGATTCTAAAAAAAAATTATTAACAATAGTATAACTTTTTGAAAAATTTACTCAAGAATTTTTTTCCAACGTGGATTTATTCTTTCAAGTGTCTAGATGACACTATAATTTATTGAAATTTTTAAATTTTTATTTGTTACTAAAAAAATTATTTTATGTGGTACACTGTCTTTAGCGGTAGTGCGCCTATGTCATTACGTCTATAATTAATTATAAATAATAGAGATAGAGGTCCGGGAGTCAAAACTTTTTTATTGAACATTTCTTCCTCTTTAAGAATTGAGTATATTGTTGACAACCCTGTAAAAAAACAGTGGCGTTTTTTCATTCCATATCATGGAAAATTATTTCTTGCGAATTTGACGAATGCTCGGTCGCACAGAAAATTGAATATAATTGAAATATTGTTATTTTTTTATTCAGCTGAATTTCTCCAAAAATTAAAAAAATCACGATTTGGCGCCCTCTAGCGCCGAATCTAGTCAAACGATCGAGTTGGGACAGTGGAGACTTTTACTCAGAATGGCTTCAGCTACAACATATAAAAAATCCAACACTTCTCACCGAAAGACATTTTCCCATAAGATGTGTGCGTGGACCTCTGTTACGTCCATAACAATAATCTACACCATTGCCTTGCCCGCTTATGAGAATTGCGCGTGATTCAGTTCATTCAAACAAACCGGATCGGAGTCCATGCGAATTTTAACTAGGTAATTGCGCAATGACGCGGTACCGCTTTTGGGTGCCGGCTCGATCTCCTTTTTTCCGTTAATTGATGGGCCATTTATATGATAATTGGCGGTAGAGTAACCGTGGCCCATTTGTTTCGAAATATTGTCGGATTTTACGAGATATTTTCGTGTATGTTTTGACATTTAGTACGCCCGTGGATCTATCGAACATATGAAATGATCGACTAGAAATCAGAGGCGTAGTGGTTCTGATTTTTGTGAGAATGATAATGAGCAGGAGTGGCTTATTGCAAAATTGTTGTTATAATAATGAACCACCGTTATGATTGTATTAATGATCTAGATTAACGACTATTGTTTCTTGTACAATGTAATATTAGTTTTTGTTTGAAAAATGGGGTCATCGTTATACCTAAATTTTATGATCGATTATTGACAGGATTGTTACAAAACTAGAATTTTTCTTAGTTTGAATTATTCTGTGACTTCTCGGAGCTTTTTATTGTGAAAATCATGTAGCGGTTTCACCGAAAACGACCCCAACTTGGGAATTTCAAATTGAGCACCCTGTATATTTTTACTTTTTTAGATTCTAGGGACATTGCATCTAGAGTGCGTTGGACCAGGGCCGGATTTAGTCCTGTGAGGCCCCTGGGCCCTACTTTCTACTATTAAAAAAAATTGCACTCCACTTTTATAAATACATAATATGCATGTGCAAATCTGTAACAATTTTACTATCACTATCACACTTGTGTATTCAAGAAATACAGGTACTTCAATATCCTCTGTCCCACGACGTCTGAAACGAGCAATTGCCAAATTATTTAGGTTTAGAGTCACCCTGTATATTTGGGCAGTCCTTCATTTTTTGTAATGGTTGAAACAAGGCAAAATTATATTATTCATTCATATTTTATTAAAAATCGTCGTGGGTGACAAAGCATATTGAAGTACCTGTATTTCTTGAATTATTCGTTTTAGACCACAAGTGTGATAGTTCGTTGAAATTGTTTCATCGGGAGGAACATAAAAATGCGAAAATATTCAGGGTGTCCCATTAATAATTTTAAATCAGATGTCACGTGACCGAAAACAAAAAGCTCATTGGGTAACATAATAGCAAAAAAAGCTGCTCCAATTGCAGTTCCGAGATATTCCCTGTGTAAAACTTCGTGGGTCACCCTGTATAACTTAATAACTTGAATTGAAAATGAATTGAAAGTACTTTAGTAAATAATTTAGTAAGAGTGGAACATTACAAACAAAAAATTTAAAAAAATGTGTGAGGTCGAGGGACCCCTGGTAAATTTAATCCTATGAAAAATAAAATAGAACCTTCCTACAGGCTACTGAATTTCACTTTTTTCTTATTAGTTAGGGTTAGCTATTAGCTCGCGATGACTCATTCGCCGTTGCCTGGCTGATTCGCGTTAACTCGTTTAAGCTCGTTACTACATTCCTACGCCTACGCGACCCGACACGCATGAATGTTATCACTGCACCACTGCAGTAGTAATCAATGGCGTAGCGCCTTGTTAATAAGTTTTAATTAAAATTTTAATATACACGTGTGTTTGTTTTTGCATAATGCATAAAATAATATATTTCTCTTTATGTGCGGATTATTCTTATATGTGTGGGGGCCCCTCTTTTGATGATGTACGAATATTTAAAAATCTTCCAGAAAATGCACGTAATATCCTGATTCATCTAATAAATAAAACTTTTCGCGATGGTATATTTCCTGATTTTCTGAAAATATCTGTGGTAATATCCCTAAGGAAGGAGACCTTAATGATCCATCCAACTATAGACCTATCTCTCTCAATATTAGCGAAAATTATTGGTAAGTTGGTGAAGATCAGGTTATCTGCATTCTTAGTTAAAAATAAGATCACCACAAATGCCCAGTTCGGCTTTCAAGATGGAAAAGGTACAAATGATGCAATTTTTTCTCTTTTGTACGACGTATATACTGAGATAAATCGAGGTGAAGTTACAGCGGCGGTATTCTGTGATTTGTCTAAGGCGTTCGACTGTGTGAACCACAGAATACTGTTACGAAAGCTTTACCACTATGGCATTAGCGGTGTCTCTCACGAATGGCTTGAATCATATCTGTCAGGTCGAAGCTATGATCATGATACTACAAACGAATTAGATATGCTCACGCGCATCTTCCCTCGACGCCCCTCCTAACGATGACGTCAGTAAGTGACAAAAGTAGTGATCAGCTGTATGTTGTCTTACGGGTAACGGATGTTTTCAAAGTGTTTTTGCCTCATTTTGAACGAAAATGGTTATGTGCGCCGTTGTAAATTGTAATAATAATAATAATTTAAAGGTCAAAACCAAGTGCAGCTTTTTCGTTTCCTAAAAATATGACTTTATGCGGAATATGGGTGCAAAGGTGTGGTCAGCGATTTAAATTCAATGTCACCAACGCCAGAATTTGCTCGGAGCATTTTCTAAAAGAGGACTATAGTTTGAAACATAGGCTGATGGATTTTTCTGCAAGGCGACCTAAATTGAAATCAGATGCTGTACCTTCCGTAAATTTATGCAGCAACTATAATCTTATGACACTTGTTCTAATATTTCCACAAAGTTTATTGTCATCATCAGGGAATGAGTGTCCGTGCGGTTGTGTGCATAGATATTATAAAATATAAGTTAACAATTGCAATGTACATATTAAAACAATTAGTAAGAGTCTTTAAAGGTTGCCATCACCATTAATTAAAAAAACGTTCAACATAGCTACCTGTATTTAAAGCTTAAAATACAACCTCGAGGACACTCTTTCCCAGATGATGACGATAAACTTAATCGAAATATTGGAACAAGTGTTATAAGAGCAGTATGCTTCCTGCATGCTGCGTACCCAACCAGTTTTCCTAGCTTTCTCTTAACTTGTCAGCAGAATTCACATTCGTAATGAACATATACTTTGAGATTCCTGTGGGAAGTTCTTTTATCACAAAGTCTGCATTGTTGAACACACCTTCATATTTAATATAGTTGGAGGGTTTCTATGCACCTAGACTTGGAGATTTCATCTTCTGTGACATGGATAGATCACTAATATATGCTATGCAGATAAAGCCATACTTTCCTTTCAACACCAAAATTATCCGCTGGGTCATTGTCTCCGACGGTGGCTTTTACTGATTACCATTATAAGTCTCAGATGAATTATACAGAGCATCTGATCCAACAAATCAATATTCTGTGTTTGCTTCACCCACAACAAATTTTGAATATCACTCAACCAAACTTCAATTACTCCTTTCAAAGTGTAAATCCCAGCTGTAAAGGGGGCAGGTATATATATTGTACACATAAATGGTACATTTTGTCTATTCATAGTACTCAGTAAATGAGAAAACGGATTTACTTGCACAAAACTAACAAAAGCTAATGTAATCAGACGGTGCAATAAGGACCAAATTCGCATATTTGTCACTTAGTGACGTCATGCGCGGCCGTGTCTCAATTGCGTTCTTCTAGTGAGCATATCTCTATATTTTATAGTATCATGGGTCGAAGCCAAGTTGTTAAAACGACAACATACTCCGATGAGTTGTCTGTAGAATGTGGTGTGCCTCAGGGGTAATACTCGGACCAACTCTCTTCCTACTCTACATAAATGACTTGGCCAGAACAAATATTTCAGGAAAAATAACACAGTTTTCGGATGATACGAGTATATTCTGGAATAATAAAATTTCTGAAATACTTCTTGAAATTATCAAGGAAGATATGTATGAGGTGAAAAGATGGTGCGACTCAAATCAGTTAGCTATTAATATGGCAAAAACTAATATCATGTCATTCAAAGGTGAATTAGATGAGTGATGATGTTATAGGAATACTGAACATACAAGATTTGTAGGCATTCATATAGATTGCAGATTAAAATTCGAGGGTTTCAATTTTGAACAAAAAACTGTCCTCTGGGTTTTATGCGGTAAGAGTAACATCGAATGAACTTGGTCTTTCTTTCTCAAGGTTGGTTGTGTACCATTCTTTAGTAGAATACCACTTGAGATATGGAATCCTCCCATTCCGGGGGGGGGGGGGTGTAATATGAATCTCATAGACTCTGTTTTTGTACTACAAATACGTGCAGTAAAGTAAATGTGCAAAGCAAAAAATTCGTGATTCCTGCAAGCCTATTTTTATTAAACACAAAATATTAACAGTATTTGCAATTATTGTTTTGGAAACGGTATGTCTAATTAAAAAACATCTTCACAAATTTGACACTACATACCCACATCATGCCACCCGTCAAGCTGGCAACATTAAACTCCCGATTCCATCATTGACACTAATTAAAGATTCAGTGATTTATGGAGAAGGTAAGATGTTCAATCACTTAACAAAACATATTAAAGAAATTAGATCCATAGGAAGTTTCAGAAAGGGTGTAAAAGCAAAAGTTGGATAAACCCTATTATAGTATACAATAATTTTATGATGATATTTCTTAACTCAAACTTGTTTTAATATGTTGTTAGGTGTTTCTCAGGTGATAGTTTTTTATATTGATTTCTAAGACATTTTATTACTATATCAGTGACGTTTTTTTCCATTTTATCTATTTTTGTGTGTATTCTACTTTAGTTCAAGGTTAGTTTTTAGGCCTTCACTTTGTCACCAAGTAAATGCGTCTTGGCGTTGTATAGCTGCATTTAGGTGCAATTTTTTGCTCTGCCATATTTTTCTTATGACACTAATCTTCGTTAGAATGTCATACCATATAACACGAGATGTTACGAATTCGTTTGTAGTTATTCCATTTTCTATAGAATGGTATTCTCTAACCAACTGACAATGTGTCGTATTCTCCCTGGGAGATTCCTAAAAACAAATTTCACCAAAACAGAAAATTGCCATCATTTCAGAAAGTGGTTTAAGCGATTAAGATTTTGTATGAGTTTTCAAAATAGCCCACTTCTGACTCGAGCCAGCAAACGTAGTGTCCAGCCTTTGTAACAAACCAAAAAAGATCTTGCTTGAACATGTCAAAAAATAAGCAAGTAGATTAATTTCAAGTACATTTTACTACTTCAGTTGTTGCGCGAGTACGCGAGGCCCCTTCAAGAGCGAGGTCCTGGGCGGTTGCTCTGCTCGCCACCCCCAAAG
Source organism: Chrysolina oricalcia (assembly GCA_944452925.2). Classification (NCBI taxonomy): domain Eukaryota; kingdom Metazoa; phylum Arthropoda; class Insecta; order Coleoptera; family Chrysomelidae; genus Chrysolina; species Chrysolina oricalcia. The sequence continues at coordinate 63,124,535 of OX101812.2, forward strand.
GCCACCCTGTATCCCTAATGAATAATCTTTGGAACTGATTTCCTAGGAAAGTCATTGAATCAATTTTCACTTACTTCCTATTCCTATTTACCAAACAAGAAACAGTCTGCACACAAGATAAAAACAGGATTTTTTTTGTTCCTTTGATTCTGGCGAAAGAACGCATTCACAGTAGTTGTTTGTTTGTCGTATATAGAAGTTTATGTTTGCTTTTTGATGTTTTCGTAGTAACCTAGTTAGTGTTATGTGCCGTTGTGGGGACTGTGGCGTTCAGTGAACTACTGGAAACTATTTTAAAACTGGGTGAATTTTATAGTGTTGATTTATGGAAAAAACTTTCAGTTTTGATGTCTTTTATGTGGAAAAATCGCAGTTGAAATGATAGCTGGAGGGTGAATCATTTTCAATATTCTCATGTGTATTATTTCGCGATTGACAGTAACAATTCGTGGTTAAACTTCGGTTAGAGTGACCCATTGAATTAAAAAAAAACTTGGAACTTACGTATTTGGGCCTCCTCTACAAAAAATCCAACTGAAATTTTTGGCGGTCAAGACTATTTTCAATGATACAGGTCCTAATTCCAATAAAAATACCACACACACCCTTATTCACTTGTTTTCAAGACTGTTTAGGGAAAAAGTTACAATTTGTTCACGTTTTGAAGAAGGTTGAATTTTTCAGGTTTTGAAGAATGGTGAATTTTAGCACAGTGATGAAAAAAAGTAAATAGGGGTGTGGTGGTGTTCTTGATGGAAGGACAAATTTTGTTTGTTTTCAATAACAAAAATTCGATCTGTCAAACGGGGAAGTTGGACAACAAAATGGACCTATTTCTTCGAAAATAGTCGTGACCGCCAAATATTTTATTTGGATTCTTTGTTGAGAAGACCGAAATACGTAAGTTTTTTTTTGAAAATTCATTTGGCCACTCTAACCGGAGTTTTATCCAGAATACTAGAGTCAAATATACACGGTGTAGCATAAGTACGTTAAAATATTCAAATGACGTATTCCTGAGACAATTTCAAGAAAAAAAGTCAATATAAACTTGTGTCAAAAATTGCTTTATTTCGGAGATACAAAGTGTTGAAATTGTTTTTCTTCGTTTTTTAAAAATTACTTTTTCAAAACTACACACACATGCTCAGTTTAGAAGAAGTCTATCCAGGTATATACTGCTTATATAATTTGATGAAAATAACTGCAGTTGCAGAAAACTTATTACAAAAACCAACCATGTTTTGGAAAATTTCAACAATGTTTATCTCGAAAGCGAATCATTTTTCGATAACACTTTTATAGGAAAAAAGTTTGACGAGATCTTCCATAAACTTAGTTTTTGTATTGTTTTCAGCAACCAGCGTTGTTGAGGAAGTGTACCTTTCTTACTTAAATAAGGTGTGGGAATAAAGCTTTTTATGAAAAGTGCCAAAAGGTTACTATCAAAAATTTTTAAATAAATAATGCTCAGTCTAGGCGCTACATAAAAATTAATAAGAAAGTAATGATTTTCCACCTCAAAAAAACCCCGGTTACGAAATTTCGTGCAAAAAAGTAATTTTTTGCAAAAGTAATTTAAAAAAAAAATCAATTTCAACACTCTGTATCTCCGAAACGAAGCATTTTCGGACACAAGTTTTTATAGATTTTTTTTAATTCTCTCAGAAATACGTCATTTGAGTACATATTTATGTTACACCCTGTATATCCGCTATCCTGCATGATATTCTGTACGTTCCATCTGCGTATTTCGCACTATATTGACTCGTTGGCTGGAAATTTCAGATTTACCAATAGAAACAGCCCTGGTGCCAAATATATGTATGTATGTCTAGATGCCCGCGGAAGAGAGCCTGGCATAGGTCTAGTCAAATTACAAGCAAACCCAATTATATTAGGCTTGTCGCAGGTCAAATTCAATTCGTAGCCACCGATTGCAATCTAATTTTCAATTCCGACGTTGAAATAATTTCAAAAATACGATACAGTTCATCTCCAGGATCACAAAAAAGTGACAAACCGCTTGATGTAGCATCAACTTGTCATAGTGACGTACTTGGACATGAGTACAGAGTAGAACTCGAACCAAGCAACAAAACTGTCAGCAGTAACTCTCATATACCAAGAGCTAGTCCGTCACTGTCTATAGAGAACGGCGACCCTGACATGTTCAACTACGTCAAATTTCGTCACAAATGCTTTTTCATCTCTTTCTATTAGTGTCCCCATTGTCTTATGGGGATTAGACTCTCCTGTTAAATAATGTTTAGTCTCCTTGGGTACCCACAACCAGTTTGCACATATATTCTTTCCTGGACAATTACAAGTACCTTGCAGCCATTCATTAATTTTTGGTATAGGCCTAGTCAAATTACAACCAAACCCAATACGCTATATTAGCCATACTGCCACGCTTCCAATTGTGGTTGGTGTAAGTCAGGTTATAGTATCCAAACAACGTGTCTGCTTATGGCGTGATAGTTTTTTGGTGGTAATTTTGAAAACTGTATAAAATTTATAAGCAATTTTTCGTATGTTTCTGGGAAGCTTAAAAACTTAAGTAGTGAAAGTTTATTGAAGTTATGAGTGGAAGTTATAAAAATTCATATTGGATATCAAAAAGTATGATTACTACTTCACCAGTGTACGTGTCAGTAATAATCAACAGCTATCAAAATCAGTACCAAATGAAATATTACACTTTGAACGCCGAAAATAAACGCATTGTTTATAAATGAATCCTAACTTGAGCCAACCGAATCAAGCGTCGTGTCGTGACGTTACACTAATAGCGCGTATAGATTCACATACCCCTAAAGGATCTTTCAAACCCTTGCGAATATTCGAAAAATTTTGAGTGTTTGGGGTGAGATATCACTACATTACCGAAAAATGACTTGACGGTTCATCATTCACCGGAATTTTTTCGCCGTATGGGTCGAATAGCAAAAAATTGCGAATATTCGCAAGGGGATGAACGATCCTTAACGATGAGATTATAATGATTTTCCTGAATTTTCTTTTATTTTTCTTTTACGAATATTTGATGAACGCCTGCGTACCCTTTTATTTTTCTCGGTTAGTAAGACCAGAGTTTAAAAAGGCCTTTGAAAAAATTTATGAATGCAAATGAAATCGTTTTGTGATAAAAATTAAAGCTTCAGGTTAGTTGAAAATGGTGAAGGTACCGTAATCTAATCATTTTGATCTAAAATCTGTGGTTCCGAGGTTTTTCCAGCCATGACGTCAAGCTTCCAATTGTGGTTGGTGTAAATCAGGTTATATTATTGAAACAACGTAGTTTGCTTATGGCGTTTTTACTCGTGATAGTTCTTTGGTGGTGATTTTGAGAACTGTATAAAATTTATAAGCAATTTTTCGTATGTTTCTGGGAAGCTCGAAAACTTAAGTGGGTACTGTAAAAGTTTATTGAAGTTATAAGTAGAAGTTATAAAAATTCATATTGTATATCATAAAGTATGATTACTGCTTCACTAGTGTACGTGTCAGTAAGAATCATCAGTGTTATCAATGGTAAACAAAATCAGTCCCAAATCAAATATTACATTCAAAACGCCGATAGCACATTGTTTATATAATGAATCCTGCCTTAAACCAGATCAAGCATCGTGACGTCATGACGTCACACTAATAACGCGTATAGGATATTACGCTTGTCGCCCGCCATAGACAATTCGTAGCCACCGAATGCAATCTTATTTTCAATTCCGACGTTGAAGTAATTTCAAAAATACGATGCAGTTCATCTCCAGAATAGCAAAAAAGTGACAAAACGCACTGGTGCTAATGGTAACCAGTCTGGGGACTGCGCTGCACTTAGAAAGTTGTCCCCTCAATTCCCATACACCGACCGACGTCTTATTTTGCTAACCTTCTATCTCTTCTGATTCGAGTTACATTACAGCCGCCCATTCGTTTTCTAGCCGCTCTTCAGCCGTATGTGACGCTCGATTACTTCAATGGACCAATGGACCTAACTTAGTGTATCTCTCGGAGTGACCCAGTGCTATCAACCGCACTCTGGCTCAGGCAGTGCTCACCAGAGAACTGGAGGACCACATTGTGTGTTTTGTGAACCTTGCCCCCCGGACGATCTTCGCCAGGTGAACAGAATACCTGATCTTAGGGATTCTTCCAATTGCCGGTAGTGATTACGGTGACCGTGGATATTATTCCACAATTCTTGAGATTCCTGTTGAATCCATGATGTGTTTGTTTTCAGTATAGCATTTGCTATATCGCAAAACAGTTCTGGGCCATTCAAAGCCTTACTTGCCCCTTCTCGGGCAAGTGAATCGGCCCCTTCGTTGCCTCTATAACCTGTGTGAGCTAGTACTCAGGCTAGGGTCAGTCTGTTCACTCTGTTCTGACTGCTTAGCTCTTCTAGAAGCTCAATCATACTTTGTGGCAGTCACCTGAGTTGAATGCGTGTCGTCTGTGTGACAGGCAAGTATTCAGACATCATTGGCACTTTCCAATTGAGAGCTTGTTACTCCTGAACTAGCCCTGAGATCACTTTAGGATCAGTTCAATTGACAGGAATACATGTTAGATCAGTTCAAGAGCTCCTCGGAGTTACTCGGAACTACCCACTGGATCAATTGGAAAGCGGCTCATGACTTCTTCATCATCGTAGACACGATGAAATCGTTAATTTTCTCGTCCTCAATTTTTTCCCTTCCTAATCTCTCACTCTCTCCTTCCTAGTATCTCTTTATTTCGACCTTATAATCCTTATATTCATCTCTATATTTCTCTCACTCATTTTTCACTTCTCTCTCTCTCTCTCTCTCTAATGTACCTGTTCTTCTCATACGTAGGGAATTGCAGAAGAGGTAATAAATATCGGGTTGTATTCAACTGAGCACCAATGCAATATTGATATGACCACCAAAAATCATGGTTGAGTGCCAAAATTTAGTTCAAATAATTTATTTTTGATCCCCAAAGTATTGAGTTCTGAAGTTTATTTATCTATTTCAGCAACAACATATTATTGTTGACACCACAAATGTTACTTGAACACTTAAAATTTGAGCACCAATGAACGCATGAATCAGCATCTTAATAACTTAAGCCCCAAGAACACTGGCCTGAAAAATTATAATGTCGAACATAAAACTAAAAATACATTCCAACTTCTAACGATACAAAATAATACAGAAAACAACAGCATACTTATATTATTGGACTATAAGAGCTGTTTTGGCTCTCGTCGGTCGTCCCATCTTTCTTTTCATCCATATTGAAAGGTTTTTTGCTTCAGGAGGTAGTATAGCGTATTTAAGTGAAATGGACATATCAAGAACATGTTTACACATATTTTCCTTCGTGAACATTGGACAATTACAAGTACCTCGCAGAAATTCGTCAATTTTTGGTAAAGGCCAGTCAACGATGAGGCCCAGTCAAATTTCAACAAACCCCCCCTAAAGGCTCGTTCATACCCTTGCGAATATTAAAAAAAATCGTTATTTGGGGTGAGATATTACTACATTACCGAAAAATTATTTGACGGTTCATCATTCACCGGAATTTTTTCGCCGCATGTGTCAAATAGCAAAAAAATTGCGAATATTCGCAAGGGTGTGAACGATCCTTAACGATGAAATTATAATAATCTTCATGAACTTTCCTTTACTTATCTCTTACGAATATTTTATGAACTCCTGCATACCCAGAGTTTAAACAGGCCTTTGAAAAAATTTATGAATGCAAATTAAATCGTTTTGTGATAAAAATTGAAGCTTCAGGTAAGTTGAAAATGGCGAAGGTACCGTAATCTAATCATTTTGATCTAAAATCTGTGGTTCCGAGGTCTTTCCAGCCATGACGTTACGCTTCCAATAGGGAATATGCATAATTTTTTTTATTTGTTTAATCAATTTTTTACTTCGTTACAACATAGTAAAAAATATTAATACGGTTGAGTCTTGGAATTAATTTTTAAAATAATATATAAAATACCGATTGAATTTGACCTAATTGAACGCCTCCATTTTCGCGCGCTGTGGATGACGTCACATGGCGCGATCAGTGTTGTTTTTCTCCAGTGTCGTTCGTTGAGACGTACTCTCATTGCTCTACTTGCTTGAAGTTATAAAAGAGTAAGACAAATGCAGTACAAGTGTTAGAGAGAGATGAACATATGTGAAAGTGATCTCGATCAACCAGAGCAGTCTTCAATGAACAAGCCTATCTATTGTTGTAGCCATTGACACTATTGACAGTCATTAATTAGGTTAGGGATTTGCAGTTTTAATCGCTATTACGATAATGGAAAATGCTAGAAAAACATTTTATAGGTATTGTCTAGTACCGGAATGCCAAAACACAATTATAAGTACCAAATAAAGTATTTTTTCTGTTCCAACTGATGCGAAAATACGTAAACAATGGTGTGAGGTTATGAGAAGAGGCGAAGTATCTCCAATATCACATTTACATTTTTGTGAAGATCATTTCAATTTGAGTACATTGTATTTCGATAGTTAACAAGAAGTGAATTGATCAGAAGTAAGTTTTGTATGCATAAATGTTTTGTATATCAAGCGCCAGATAACTGTTTATATCTGCCTTACCTAAATTACAAAAGGACTATACATCTTAAGGAAAACTATCATTTGATAAACTATTACTTCTTATCAGTCGGATTGTGCTTTGACAAAACCACTTTCAGTCATTGCTCTTGATAATTTACAATTGTCACTAGACCAAAATCGCACTATGTAATGGAAAACACTACAAATATATAAATAAAAACAAATTTTCTATGAAAAAGATAAATGACATAACGTGCCATGTGACGTCATTCTTCGTTTCGACCAATGGTGATGCGTTTCGCAAATTTGAATTCCGCGCGCTTATTATGCACTTTTTGATTAAAGTTTTATGGAGTTGAATACAAACTAAATGATAAACTAATGGTGTAGGTGTAATGTCAAGACAATAAAGTATCGGAGGTAAAAAAATCAAGTAAATTTAAATCACTTGCATATTCCCTATTGTGGTTGGTGTAAATCAGGTTATATTATTCAAACAACGTAGTTTGCTTATGGCGTTTTACTCGTGATAGTTCTTTGGTGGTGATTTTGAGAACTGTATAAAATTTATAAGCAATTTTTCGTATGTTTCTGGGAAGCTCGAAAACTTAAGTGGGCACTGTAAAAGTTTATTGAAGTTATGAGTAGAAGTTATAATAATTCATATTGTATATCAGAAAGTATGATTACTGCTTCACTAGTGTAGGTGTCAGTAATAATCATCAGTGTTATCAATGGTAAACAGATCTCAAAATCAGTCCCAAATCAAATATTACATTCAAAACGCCGAAAGCACATTGTTTATATAATGAATCCTGCCTTAAACCAACCAGATCAAGCGTCGTGACGTCACACTAATAACGCGTATTGGATATTACGCTTGTCGCCCGCCATAGACAATTCGTAGCCACCGAATGCAATCTTATTTTCAATTCCGACGTTGAAGTAATTTCAAAAATACGATACAGTTCATCTCCAGAATAGCAAAAAAGTGACAAACCACACTGGTGCTAATGGTAACCAGTCTGGGGACTGCGCTGCACTTAGAAAGTTGTCCCCCCGTTTCCCATACACCGACCGACGTCTTATTTTGCTAACCTTCTATCTCTTCTGATTCGAGTTACATTACAGCCGTCCATTCGTTTTCTAGCCGCTCTTCAGCCGTATGTGACGCTCGATTACTTCAATGGACCAATGGACCTAACCTAGTGTATCTCTCGGAGTGACCCAGTGCTATCAACCGCACTCTGGCTCAGGCAGTGCTCACCAGAGAACTGGAGGACCACATTGTGCGTTTTGTGAACCTTGCCCCGCGGATACTCCTCGCCAGGTGAACAGAACACCTGATCTTAGGGATTCTACTAATTGCCGGTGGTGACTTGTAAGGCCAGAGCTTGGCACATGCGCGGACATCGTTGCGTTGACGAATACTTTGGACGTGTAAATATTATTGTTATTGATAATTTTCGAACGTGGACTATTTATTAAGTGTGCCATAATATTTCCGCGGTGTGCGGTATTGTGTTATTTTTCTGTGCGGAATTTTTAGCTGATTTATTTTGTTTTCTTTTGTGGTTTAGGGATATTGACTAGTGGAAATATGCTGAATTGTACGGATTTGGAATGTATTCTTCACCATCAGCATTACTATGCTCATCTGCATCATTTGCAGCACGGAATTCACGAGGAAGAAGGTAAGCCATTATTCCTAAATACAGTGTGGATGTAAGGCAAGAAATTACTATCACGTAATACCTATTTTCAAATAGAATAGAAATCCTGAAACACGTCAACTTTCACGTCAAATGGTTCATTCTTTGTAATCTATATTTAAAATGCAACTTCCTATTTTTCCAGGACAAATTTCTATTTCTTTTTCAAAGTATTCTCATTAAAATGATCTACTGTAGCAACTAGTTGCAGAGTAATTGTTGAACATTCGTTCTACCTACCTACCAACATTTTGGAGAAAACAATCTTTCTGGAATGTTTTTTTCTTTCTGAAATTCAAGAATGTCCTAAGCAACACTCAAAATCGAAAAGAAGTGATAAGAAAAAACAAATGCTGTTTTGAATTATTTTTCCAGCATTTGACAATTAACCTAGAACAAACAAGAAGTAGATCAGTTAATCACTAGCTAAGTAGGTGATTATTGTTGAATAGAACTTAAATTTGTTAGAGAGGAATAATAGAAAACTCAATGAATGCTATGAAATGTAAAGGAATAATTAGAATAATTATTGTAGAATTTCACGAAAAATTAAACATTTAAAAAAATTCATGTAGATTTGAAGTCATGGTAAAAAAATTAAGTTTCTTTAAATCGGTAAATAAACGGCATTCGGTATAAAACGATTTATTGAAAAAGCATGCAATATTACAAATTTCCCAACTATTGTGTTGACTATGGTCATTATTTTTAAGTAAAAGAAAATATTTTTGCAATTTTTTTTATTTCTGAAATTAATAGAATAACCCAACAAGAAAATAATGTTCAATAATATCGGTGATAATACATCCAATCAGGGTTCGAAAATATCATGATATTTATATAAAAATCATATCATATGATATATATCCGATATATATCGGATATATATCCGATATAAGTACTTATATCATATTTAAAATTTAATTATTTAATCAAAAAACATCATTGTTTCTAGCACAAACTATTGTTTAACACAAATACATTAACAAAAACCTATATTCTAAACATCAAAACGGTTTATTCTCGAATTAGAAAGATAAAACAAAAACAATTGATGAAATAAACATATTTTAACATTATTTTATTATTTCAACACAAACACACAATTAAAAACCTTTTCCAAACAACAAAACCTTTTTCTAACATTGATAACTCTAATTAAAAAGAAAATACTAAAAACAAATAGATTTTAAATTTTAAATAACATTATTAACATTATTATGTCAACATTGATATTGGTATATCCTCATCAGATGAAATATTAATATCAATTTCATTCCTATTATTGACAATTACGTCAGAATCTTCAGATATGGCTGGTTTCCATGCCCAGTCAAGGTTGGTTTTCTTTTTATCTATATTTTGATTCATACACTTGAACATAAAAACCAGTCTACTGTTTTTTTGGTTTCCCAAGCGATTCCGTAAATCCGATTGAACCAAACCGAAAGAAGAAAAGGTCCTTTCAAGATATTTTCGGATGTTTAGAATGATAGAAAACATTTGTAATTTAATAAATAAAATTATCGAATATATCAGATATACCTATATCAAGTAATAAATATCATAATATATCGTGATATATATATCACTGGATATATATCCTCCGAACCCTGATCCAAATTAAATTAAAACAAAAAATATAAAGAACTTTGTACCAAAAGTTTTTGAGTCTATGTAACTTAAAAAAAAATTGAGCGTATTTAACATAATAGTTTGGAAAGTTCTGCTATATCTCGCTTTTTAAATGAACAGTTGTATAGAGGATGTCGTTTATTTATCTATCGTTTTAAGCAATTTTTTTGAGACTATTTAAAAAAAAATCGGTAGAAAATAGAGGTTCACTCACTTAAATGGCCATGAACTCAAATCCAGATGTACCTTTTTTTTAATAGAGAACAAGTTTTTCGAATAAGAGTTTTTGGTAATTGGCCAAAAAAGTGTCAAGTACTTACTTTCGGCTCAAAATCAAGTTTTTCACTGCGCCTCGTAGATTTTGGGTGTTTTGCTATATTTTGTAGAAGCATGTTCAGATGTAGGAGATGAACAAAGGACCCCGCAAACTCCATATGGAATTTTGGTCCCGGTGGATTTTTCTGAATTTATGGTATTATGTAGTCCATGTAATTCTCGACCAATCATTGCGCCAAAAAAATTAACAGTTTTGATGCTGGGGGCGTTGAAGTCACCATTTGCGCAGATTAAACTAAGTATTTATTTTTGAATCCGGTAACAATATTTTCACTTGTTTCATTGTAACTAATGTTGCACAATCTTGTGCTGTTTTATGAAAAAAAATCTCACCCCCCTTCTTTCCACCAACTCCTATTACGAAACGCAAAAAAAATATTTCTCGAGTGCTTTCAAATGTATTGTCGAATATTTGAATTCATGCATAAACAGGGTGTCCGGTAAACCTTGGACAATATTGAAACTGGTGATAGACCAGGTCATGACTGTTCAGAATATCGGGGAATTTCACCTCAGTAAAAATATCACCGAGTTCGAGATAATGGGCATTTTAAGAATTTCTGGAAAATCGCCACCTAACCTTGGATTTTTGAGTGCCATGTATACAAATTGGGACGAATCCAAATATCTTTGCTGCTGAAGACTACTGATGAGTGATGCTTCTTGACGTATAGAACAATTTTTCAGAAAGTAAAACATTTTTCAAGAAATGAGGGTAAAATTACAGATTTGAGTTTCAACAATATTTTTTAAAAAAGTTTGACATTATTATCTGAAAGAAACAACCAATTGGAAGTGGTTGTTCATTTCAAAAGAATGCTCATTTTGTCCAGACTCTACCATGGTATAAAACAAACCATAATTATTTTTGGAAGAAGTGGTTTCCATTGAATTAGGCGTGATTTTTATCTAGGTTTCTATCAACTTTTATTCAAGAAAAAAAGGAAACTACCCAACACCAAAACTACGTCACAATCACACTCGACGCGCGTTTCGCCAACAAAGTTAGCATCTTCAGGAGCTAAAGTAAGCTTTTAAGATTTTAAGATTGTGACGTAGTTTTGGTGTTTGGGTATTTTTATTTTTTTCTTGAATTGTATTTACACCAAAGGTTCCAAAATATCCATTTATTTGATCAACTATTCTTACGCCCAAAAATAATTTGATTTAGATTTTATCAAGATAAAATGTGGAAATAATTATTGAATAAATAATAGTCTGCGTGGTAGCATTAAATAGTATGTCAATGAAATTAACCTTTCATGTAATTAGTCCTAATAAAATTATCGAAATTTAATGTCGATTATCCGACATGGCACCGATTAATACGAATTCTTGTGATAAATGTCGCAAAAGTCCAACATCCAGATTCCAACGAAGTTTCAGAGACCAACAGATATACAGGGTGAAACCAAATAAGTGCAAAGTTTTTTAAGTGATGAATCCTTGTCGAAAATTAAAAACTTTTGTTTGAACAACTTGTGACGTCTATCGTAGTTTTTTAAAATTATTCCGCTTGTTCCATTCAGTGGTATTTATTTCTTTGTCATGCCGTACATACGTTACACTCCCCGAGAATATGCGCATTTGCACAACATTTATGGTGAATGTGGAGGTAGTGCTACTGCTGCAGCAGCGCTTAATGCAGAACTATATCCGATGTAACCTATAACGCATTTGAAAAGGTTCTTCTTGAAAATATGTCGTCTCTGCGTGCGAGTGGATGGAAAATAACATTTTAGTAATATTATTCAGTGCGATGTTGAATAATCGATATTGTGGTTTATAGTGTATGTTGATTAAAAAAAAAACGTTGAATCAGTATTTACTTACTTCATTACATCTCATTGGATGCTTCTAAGCAGTTTATTCGTTATTACTCATAATTATTTAATCATTTCATCTTGAAAGGATAAAAATAAAAGACATTACTTACTGACAAAGTCTAATGGAGTTGATTTTAGCTCAGAATAACATCATACTCTAATATTATCGAAATTCTACTCCTTCCAAAAATAATGATCGTATGTTTTATACCATAGTAAAGCCTGGACAAAATGTGCATTCTTTTGTAATGAATATCCAGTTCCACTTGGTTATGTTTTTTCTCACTTTTTTCAAACAATAATGTCATACTGTTGTTAAAAAAATTGGTGTAACTCAAATCTGTCTTTTACCTTCATTTCTTGAAAAATTGTATTGTTTTCTGAAAAACTGTTTCGTACGTCTGAAAGCATCACTCATCAGTAATCTTCAGCAGCAAAGATATTTATATTCGTCCCAATTTGTATACATGGTATTGAAAAATCCAAGGTGAAGTAGTGATTTTCCAGAAATTAAAAATGCTCATTATCTCGAAAACAGTGAGATTTTTACTAAGGTAAAATTCCGATATTCTGAACAGTCATGATCTGGTCTATCACCAGTTTCAATATTGTACAAGGTTTACCGGACACCCTGTATTATGCATATATCATGCACATAGGGGAAATAGCAGTTTTTTATGATTATTCCTCCTCCCTGTTAAGGGTACAAAACGAAAAAATTTCGGTGGATTTTTCTGAATTTTTAATATGATGCAGTTCAAGTTATTTTAAATAGAAATAAATTGGATGACAAGCCCCAAAAATGTATAGTTTTGATGCTAGGGAGCGTTGAAATCATACCTTTCTCAGAATAGACTATTCATTATTATAGGCGGAAATAATAGCTCTACGTATTTTAGTTTAGATTATGCTGAACAATTGTGTAATTTTTTATAAAGAAAAATCTGAAACCTACCCCCAACACGAAAAAAATAAATTGTCGACTACCTGTTTTACAAAATAAAACAATGTTTTAATCATCTCAAATTAAGAAAATCGTACAGTTGTTTAATTTCTCCATTCCCTACCTCTAAAAAAATATTGGTGGATTTCGCTGACTTCTTAGTAGGGCGTAGTTCATGTTATTTGAATATCAATTAATTGGGTGAAAATCTTGATAATAAATAAAAATTAGACATCAATAATTTGAATTTAAACATTTATTTTAATAAAGGATTCACAAGTAGTCGAGAGTTAATGATCTTCGTGTTTAAAATAGGGACTGGGGGTAAGGGGGAGGTTTGAGATTTTTCTTTATAAAAATAATACACAATTGTTCAGCATAATCTAAGCATACGAAGAGATATTGTTTCCGCCTAAAATAATGAATAGTTTATTCCAAGCAAGGTATGATTTCAACGCCCCCTAGCATCAAAACTATCAATTTTGGGGTTCGTCACCCAATTTATTTCTATTCAAAATAACTTGAACTGCATCATATTAAAAATTCAGAAAAATCCACCTACATTTTTTCGTTTTGTGCCCTTCGGGGGGATTTGGATAATCATAAAAAACTGCTATTTCCCGCATTCATGCATATTCAAACATTCGACGATACATTTAAATGCACTCGAGAAATATTTCTCTCGTGTTTCGTAATAGGAGTTGAGGGGAAGAAGGGGGGGTAAGAATTTTTTTTATAAAACAGCACAATATTGTGCAACATTAGACACAGTGAATCAAGTGGGAATATTGTTACCGGATTCAGAAATAAATAGTATAATATGCGAAAGGTGTGATTTCAATGCCCCCTAGCAGCAAAACTGTAAATTTTTTGGGTTGGCGCAATGGTAACATTGGGTAAGAATTACATGGACTACATCATACCAAAAATTCAAAAAAATCCACTTGGACCCCAATTCCATAAGGAGTTTGCGGTATCCTTTATATCAACAATAACTTTTTGTCGAAAAACAAATAATAAGAAGTTGTTGAGGAAGCTGTCTCTAAATTATCTGAATCCAACCCTGTTCGATTTCCACCTCAGCTTTCCAAGTAAAAAAATATCAAAGTAGGCGTATGTCACGTCATAATATTGGTACTACCTTTTTGTTGAGTTGAAATCCTACCTTCCGAAAAAGAATCACCCAAAAAAATAACTCTAAACAGTAATATAAATAGTTTACTTCACCAGTCCGTGTCTACAATGAAGTGTAATTGTGAAATTTCCAAACTTCCATCCAGAAAAATAACTGAGAAAGTGCTATCTATAATGCTGAATTGTTTCCTTGTCAAATCTGCCAAAGTGGATATCATCCTACAAGAGTGGTTTGTGAGCAGTTTAGTTTCCTGTAAGGTATTTATTCACAAGTACGTATTATAAACAAAAACTGATAAAACCAACTTATAAGTACCCTCGTAAGTACCACAACTTTGGTTTCAAATTAACTGTTTTTTGTTTCTTTCTTGTCCTTTAGACAGGTGGTCCTTTATTGTTGTTGACCAGATACTATAGGTATTTTGCATTAAAAGATAGAAAAACCTAAGTGCTGTTGATTTAATTTCTGGTCAAGTCATGGTGAAACTAGGACGTTTGTCAAGCTAGCACAGCCGTTTCAGCACAATAAAAAAATACTGATGCCGCATTTTTAACTGATTAATAACTGTTTTCTAACGTAACTCCTAATTTTTTGATTCAAGTGGTTTCGGAGAAAAAGGGGATGTGCTAGCTTAACGCTTAAGATGCCACAACTGTTACGTAACTTTTTTCTGCTGAAAATATTCAGATGATTCGAATGCTGGATTTTTTTACTTTTTAACAACTTCCAGGTGATGTACAAGGAGTTTCAAAATTTCGTTTCCTACGGCAAAAAAACAAACAAATATTCGAATTAAATTGCATAAATATTACAATTTGATTCCTTCATTTTCTACCTTTCACAAAATAGAACACTGAGGTGGTAATACTTGACATCTCACATATATGTCTGATTGTGGTGACAAAAAGTACAGAGGAAAGTATTAAAATCGTGTCCGAAACGCAATGAGACCGAAATCCTAGTAATGTCACCATCGTTCTCCTCTTTCATTTTCTAACTTCAGCTGAACTGGTCGAGATGAAAAATGTCTTCGTTGAATGCAAAGAGGAAATTTACTATTCAATATTTCACCCAAATGATATGAATAGGAGGAAAAATTAACAGCGAAAATATATTAACCACCTTCGAAACGAGATGAGACTGAAAACATAATTTCACAATCAGAACAATCCTTGGAAATAATATACAAATTTACATTAAACTCGCTCCTTATGAAATACCCTGATATTCTTTTTGATTGTACATATAATGCGAAAAGATTGATCAACTATGAAATATCGCAATCTTCCGATTCTCCCATTTTCTAACTCCAGCACAACGACCAATAAATGCAAATAGGCGTTAAAATTCGAACCCGTGTGATCTGAGCAGTAGGGAAAATCAGCTGAGGAAATACTTTTAAACTGTGGTAGAAGTCCATTATATCTCAAACTGGAGTAGTATGGATATACAAATCTTTGCGTTTTACTGATTTGTAAATACTTTTAAAGTTTTCAAAACATGATGAGGGCATTACAATTTTACCATTATTGTGCCCTCTGATTTTTTAACTTGATCACAATAAGCTGAAATAGTGAGACATGTATGTATTACATATATTCTGCCCATATGAACTGATTGGAATGAAAATTTTCCTTGAATTCATTTTAATGTCCACGTAATTCGAAATATTGATTAACATTGACATATCGAAATTTTTTGATTCTCCCATTTTCTAACTCCTGCACAATGGCCGATAAATGCAAAGAGGTGATGTATTTTTCAATTTTCTACCCATGTGATCTGAGCAGCACGGAAAATCAACCGAGAAAATATTTATAAACGGCTTCAAAACGTGATGAGACCAAAAGTATTAAAATTTCAACATTAATTTACCTTCTGATTTTCTAACTCCAGCACAATTATTGGAATTTGTGATTCAGGAATGTATTACATTACACTCGACCGATGTGAACTGATCGGGATCAAAAATTCTCTGAAATGCGCTTTTGTTGTCTACGTAATGCGAAAAGATTGATTAACTTTGAAATATCGCAATTTTTCGGTTCTCCCATTTTCTAACTCCAGCACAATGGCCAATAAATGCACCGAGGTTATGTATTCTTCAATTTTTCACCCATGTGATCAGAGCATCAAGGAAAATCTGCTGAGAGAATATTTTTGAACTGCTTCAAAACGTGATGAGATCACGTTTTTCATTGTGTCCTCTCATTTTCTAACTCCAGCACACGTAATTCGAAAACATTAACATTAAAATTTCGCAATTTTTCGATTCTCCCATTTTCTAACTGAACTAAATGACCGATAAATGTAAAGAGGTGATGTATTCTACAATTTTCTACACATATGATCTGAGCAGCTCAGAAAATCAGCTGAGAAAATATTTTCAAACTGTTTCAAAACGTCATGAGACCGAAATCATTACAATTTTACCATTAGTGTGCCCTCTGATTTTTTAACTCCAGCACAATCATCTGAAATAGTGAAATCCGAGCTACGAGAAAGGATCAAAATAAATTTGAGCTTCTGCGGATCGAAATGGACTTAGTTCGCTGAGCTAGCCGAATGCAGAAAATTAACCTAATTTTTATGAAGTCTTTTCGTTCCAAAAAGATGTCACTTGTTTGAAGTTGATATTTTATAAAAGAGTAAGATAAATGCAGTACAAGTGTTAGAGAGAGATGGACATATGTGAAAGTGATCTCGATCAACCAGAGCAGTCTTCAATGAACAAGCCTTTCTATAGTTATAGCCATTGACACTATTTACAGTTATTAATTAGGTTAGGGATTTGCAGTTTTAATCGCTATTACGATAATGGAAAATGCTAAAAAACCATTTTATAGGAATTGTCTAGTACCGGAATGTCAAAACACAATTATAAGTACACCAAGTAAAGTATTTTTTTCTGTTCCAAGAGATGCGAAAATACGTAAACAATGATGTAAGGTTATGAGAAGAGGCGAAGTATCTCCAATATCACATTTACATTGTTGTGAAGATCATTTCAACGTGAGTATTTCGATAGTTAACATGAAGTGAATTGATCAGAAGTAAGTTTTGTATGCATAAATGTTTTGTATATACCTGCCTCACCAAAATTACAAAAGGAAAACTATCATTTGATAAACTATTACTACTTACCAGTACAGGTATTGTCGGATTTTGCGATGACAAAACCACTTTCAGTCATTGCTCTTGATAATTTACAATTGTCACTAGACCAAAATATATAAATAAAAACAAATTTTCTATGGAAGACGACTAGCACAGTATGAATATCAACACAGATAAATTTCATAACGTGCCATGTGACGTCATTCTTTGTTTCGACCAATGGTGATGCGTTTCGCAAATTTGAATTCCGCGTGCTTATTATGCACCTTTTGATTAAAGTTTTATGGAGTTAAATACAAACTAAATGATAAACTAATCGTTTAGGTGTAATTTCAAGACAATAAAGTAAATGAGGTAAAAAAATCAAGTAAATTTAAATCACTTGCATATTCCCTATTGTAATGCTATCGGTCTCATCACGTTTTGAAGCCGTTCAAAAATATTTTCTCAGCAGATTTGTCTTAATGCTTAGATCACATGGATAGAAAATTGAAGAATTTATCGCCAATTTGCATTCATCGGTCATTGTACTGGAGTTAGAAAATGGTAGAATCGAAATATTGCGACATTTGAAAGTCAGTTTTTTGTCATTACGTAAACATTAAAAATGAATACATGGAAAATATTCATTCTAATCAGTTCATATGGGCCGAATATAATTTAATACGTCCCTATATCACTATTTCGGAAGATTGTGGTGGAGTTAAAAAATCAGAGGGCACACTAATGGTAAAATTGTAATGATTTCGGTTTCATCACGTTTTGAAACCGTTTGAAAATATTTTCTCAGCTGATTTTTCTTGTTGCTCAGATCACATGGGTAGAAAATTGAAGAATACACCACCTCTTTGCATTTATCGGTCATTGGTTAGAAAATGGGAGAATCGAATAATTGCGACATTTGAATGTTAATCAATGTTTTCGAATTACGTGGACATTAAATATTAGTACCAGGGAAATATTCATTCCAGTCAATTCATACGAGTTGAAAATGATGTGATACATCCCCGTATCACCGTTTTAGAAGATTGTGCTTGAGTTAGAAAATAAGAGGACACAATAATGAAAAAAAAGTAATGCTATCGATCTCATCACGTTTTGAAGCCGTTTAAAAATATTTTCTCAGCTGATTTTGATAGAAGAATACATCTTCTCTTTGCATTCGTCCGTCATTGTGCTGGAGTTAGAAAATGAGAGAATCGAAAAATTGCGAAATTTTAATGTTAATCAATGTTTTCGAATTACATGGACATTAAAATGAATTCAAGGAATATTTTAATTCCAATCAGTTCATATGGGCCGAATAGAATGTAATATATTCCTATATCATTATTCCGGATTATTGTGCTGGAGTTCAAAAATCAGAGGGCAAAATAATGGTAAAATTGTTATACTTTCGGTCTCATCAAATTTTGAACAAGGTTAAAAATGTTTTTAAAGGAAACTTCATTTGCTATTCAAGTTATTCAATCTTTTGCATTATGTAGTCATTAAAAATGAATACCAGCGACATTTCCATTCCAGTTCGATCATATAGGCCGAATTTAATGAAATACATCCCTGTACCACAATTTCTGATGATTGTGCTGGAGTTAGAAAAATAATGGAGAAATGGTTAGTTCATATGGGCCTAATATATGTATCACTATTTTAGATGATTGTGCTCAATAATGGTAAAATTGTAATGCTCTCGGTCTCATCATGTTATGAAAACTTTTGAAAGAATTTCCTGAGCTGATTTCCTTACTGCTCAGATTACACAGGTTGAATTTTTACACCTATTTGCATTTATCGGTCGTTGTGCTGGAGTTAGAAAATGGGAGAATCGGAAGATTGCGATATTTCATAGTTAATCAATCTTTTCGCATTACGTGTACCATAAAAAAAATATCAGGGTATTTCATAAGGAGCGAATATAATGTAAATTTGTATATTATTTCCAATGATTGTTCTGATTGTGAAATTACGTTTTCAGTCTCATCTCGTTTCGAAGATGGTTAATATATTTTCGCTGTAAAATTGTCCTCCTATTCATATCATTTGGGTGAAATATTGAATAGTAAATTTCCTCTTTGCATTCAACGAAGAAATTTTTCATCCCAATCAGTTCAGTTGAAGTTAGAAAATGAAAGAGGAGAACGATGGTGATATTACTAGGATTTCGGTCTCATTTCGTATCGGACACGATTTTAATACTTTCCACTGTAATTTTTTTCACCACAATTGGACATATGTGTGAGCTACACGGGCGTAGCCAGGTTTTAGTATCGGGGGGGGGGGGTTCAAGTTAGGTATGAAACAAAAAACTTTTCGGGGGGGTTTGAACCCCCAAAACCCTCCCCCTGGCTACGCCCGTGGTGAGCTATCAAGTATTATCACCTCAGTGTTCTATTTTGTGAAAGTTAAAAAATGAAGGAATCAAATTGTAATATTTATGCAATTTGAGTCGAATATTTGTTTGTTTTTTTGCATTAGGAAACGAAATTTTGAAACCCCTTGTATATCACCAGGAAGTTATTAAAAAGTTAAAAAATCCAGCATTCCAATCATCTGAACAAAAATTAGGAGTTATGTTAGAACAAAGTTAATAATCAGTTAAAAAATGCGGCACTAGTTTTTTTTCATTGTGCTGAAACGGCTGTGCCAGCTTAACATACCTCAAACTAGGTACAACAATAATTTATTTATCTATCAGTTTTTGCATACTTTGGGGATGACACTGTATACACCTCAATCTCATTCTGACGATATTAAACTTTGGGAAAGTTTCTGGAAAATCAAAGTACCTAAGTACAAAGAAAGACATTTTTTTAATTGAGACAAGTTAATCTAATCTCAAATAATGATAAAACAAACTCGTTTCTTACGTCATCTTATCGTCGCTAACTGTGTTTATGTGAATAAATTGAAAAAGACGTATAACAACTATCAATACCGTCTCATCATTTGCAAGTGTTATTGTTGACCTAATAATCGAGAACTGATGTCATATTTTTCCTGAAGTTTTCGGAATCTTGATTCGCGAAGTTCGTACTTCCTAATATAACTTTCATTTGATGAACCATAATATACGGTGTGTAGAAGAGGTGGGGAAAAATTTATTTTGAAAAAAGCCAAAGTTTTTCCTTTTCAAAATCCTGAGTATAAACTCGGGATCCCGACTTTAATCTCAGGATCCCGACTTTAATCTGAGGATTCTGACTTCAATCTCAGGATCCTGACTTTGATTTCTTTTAAAAAAATCTAAACAAATTTTCTAGATTCCACATACATATTACGTTCATTGAATTTAACATTCATTTGCATGATTCTTAGTGGGTTGTGAGTTTGACTCATAGGTGAGTTATCTCACTACTTACTTAGTTCGTGATTCACGATTTTCATTGCGGTGTGTAAAAAAAACATAGTTACAATTTTTACCTGCATTTATTTGTGCTTCGTGAAATGGTTGCTATACGTTTATGAAATGAACTTGAAAAAGCAGAATATCCAGATAATACAGTCCACTTGTATCATTCAATAACTCACCTTCTAAGGAAGCCAAATACTCCAGCCAAAAAATTCAAATACTTTTCGACTGTTGAGAAAAATGTAATCGCGTCTATCACAGTTGTATATTATGCTAAAACAAAACTGCTTATATTCGATACTGCAATTTCAGAATATTTCTCCATCTTCAGTTTTTCTATGCAAATATAAGTTCGCCCCCAAGTAGGTTTTTTCCTTGGTTCACGGCTGGTTTTGATATTTTATACAGCATGTTTCATTTGTTAACTATTCACAACTACGTAATTATTTCTTTTTAGATCTTCTTGAAAAATGTTTTTCGCCCATACTTTTCTAGAACTAAGTATACTCCATAAGTTCTCATAACTGTAATGTGCAAAATCAAAAAGTACCTATACAGGGTGTTCCTCAAAGACATGGTAATATTTGAAGGAGTGATTCTTTGACTTATTTTAAGGAAAAAACTTTCTATAAACGTATGTCCTAAAAATCCTAACTTTTGAGATGAAGTTTTGAAAAAAAATCAGTTTTTTAATAATAACTGAGACAATATTGTAGACGTTTTTATAAAATTTGGACATGTCTTCTATGCATCAAGGTGCATTTTGTAACGCACAAACATTTTCATTTTCTCAACCAGTGGCGTCCGTACGAGTTTTGCATTGAATATTTTTGGAGAAAAAAATAATACGCCACTGCTTTATCCTGAAAAAAAAAAATACTTTTGAAATCCTCATTCATTTTTGAGCAAATTTGATCTGAGTTTTCTTTGTCTGACGCATGGTTTTTGCTGAAAAAAATAAAAATCGTTTCATTTCAGGATCAATTCTTCAAAAATCTGATGCGATGTGCATCGACTGAAAGCAAATTAAGGGATCAGATTTGTTCCAAAATGAATGAGAATCCAAAAAATATGGATTTCAGCTTGTACAAAAACGAATTTTATTTTATTTTATAAAAGTAAGTAAGTTTACGGAAGGTAGACCTCTAAGCATCAGAACTCTTGAAATTGAGGACGCGGTTCTGCAAGAAATCGAAGAACATCCTGAGACGAGTGAAGTGATGTGAAGGTGGCCATTTCCAACAATTTTTATAATCAGTGTTAGTATTGTCAATAATTAATGAATTTGATCCGTTCATTTAAACTTACTTTTATAAAATAAAATAAAATAAAATTCGTTTTTGTATAAGCTGAAATCCATATTTTTTGGATTCTCATTCATTTTGGAACAAATCTGATCCCTTAATTTGCTTTTTCTACATTCATGCAAAAAGCAAAACTTTATTGAACTATATTCAGTGGAAAAAGAAGTTCTTTATTGCACTAGTGCAATAAAGTTTTTATTGCACTCATCTGTCATTCTACTTCAACGTGCTGTCATCATGACAAACATAAACGTTTAAACCTACTACATATTTAGCAGATATTCTGTGAGATTGGCAATAGGTACTTCACTACGAAATATTCATATTGAAAATTGCACCAATTGTTCATTCACTTTCAACATTGAGGGTAAAAATAAAGTTTGAGTTAAATTGTTCGTAACGTATTAGTTCCTGTTTCAATGCAAATCGATATTAATAATAAAGTGTTCAAGTTGCGCTTTTCATTTTCCTACACCTAGTGCCGCACCTCAATAAATCATTTTTTGCTTTTTGCATAAACGTAGAAAAAATGCTGTATGCAACTCGTGCAAAAATTGTTTATTGCACTCGACGTGTTGTCCAACTCGGCCTAACGGCCTCGTCGGACAATTTCACGTCGAGTGCAATAAACATTCACTTTTTGCACTTGTTGCATAAATAACTATTAAGTCGATCAGATTTTTGAGGAATTGATCCTGAAGTAAAACGATATTTTATTTTTTTAAGCGAAAATCATGCGTCGCACAAAGAAAACCCAAGAGAATAAATTTGCTCAAAAATGAATGGAAATCTCAAAAGTATTTTTTATTTCGAAGAAAAGCAGTGGCGTAGTATTTTTTATTCAAAAATATTCAATGCAAAACCCGCGCGGGCGCCACTGGCAGAGAAAACGAAAATTTTTGTACATCACAAAATGCACCTTGATGCATAGCAGACATGTACCTAATTTTATGAAGATGCGTACAATATTATCCCAGTTATTATTAAAACACTGTTTTTTTTTTCAAAACTTTATCACCCTATATCTCAAAAGTTAGGACTTTTAGGACATACGTTTAAAGAAATTCTTTTCCTTAAAATAAGTCAAAGAATCACCCCCTCAAATATTAGCATGTCTTTAAGGAAAATATTTCGAATTATGACAAACACATCAAACTGAGTCAAAAAAAAATACTCACTAAAAAGTTACAGAAAACTGAAATGTATTTAAATGAAGCGAAGTTTTGTATAGAAGTGTATAAATTCTCTTTACTGCAAAGCGCTTTCGACTTTCGTCATCTTCAGTGCTTCATGTCAGGCAACAGGAAGTTTCGAAATATGCGGTGAGCTTGTCCTCACCGCTTTTACAAAAACCACATGGTCTGAGTTCTAACATGCTTTTCGTTAGTTCTTATTCAGAATAATATGATATTGTTATTTTAAGCAATGTTTTTTACATATTTCGAAACTTCCTGTTGCCTGACATGAAGCACTGAAGATGACGAAAGTCGAAAGCGCTTTGCAATAAAGAGAATTTATACACTTCTATACAAAACTTCGCTTCATTTATTTAAACAAGTGTATTCAGCTTCACGCATTTATTGAAATGTATTTGTCCAAAGTAAAAAAAAAATTATTAGCTGGCCGCTGCCTAAACGAAATAATTAGACATCTATCTACGCAACATTAAAGACCCTATTTTTTTAGTATATGTGGAAAACTATAAGTATTAGATGTTTATACTTTCACAAAATTTCAACTGCTGAATACGAGATGGAGTATTATTCAGTTAAAATGTGTCCCTAATCGGAAACAATACAAAACTGTCTTAATGTTCATAATTTCAACGTGGAATGAGAACAACCTAAGAATGGTTGTGGAATTCATTAAGTTATTTTATAACGTTTCATCAACCCAAATTGCACTCACAGTAGGTATAAATTATAGAAATTCAAAGAGAAAGCTCTTCGAGAATGCATTACGCGAGACAATTTCAGTTCAAAATGCATTATTTGCGTTGGGTCAAACAAATCGATAAAATTACGCACCGATGACTGCTGAAGAAAGCAATGTGCTCACAGCATTTATAGTTCAATCAAGACATCGTCAGATTTAGTTTTGACCCAAATAGTCCAAGCAATATGGAAAAGTGCATGCAAAAATTAACATCCGAAAAAAAAATGAGCGTATAGGAAATTGAAATTCAGCCTGAGTTTCTATTTCATGCGACTCGATCCTGATTACCGAACATAACCTAAAAAATTAGCAATATTACGAAAAGCGGTTTTTTGTTGATAACTGAAAAACTACAGCTCCGATCGAAAAAAGTCAAATTTGGAAATTGTAGGTATTAAAAAGATCTATCAATTGAATTACTTATAATTTTCCGATATCATTGATACTTTTCGAGTTATATCGAAAATACCGTGAAAAATCGGTTTTCTATAACTCCTTAACTGTAAGGTATTCAAACTTGTTACTTACAGTTATGTGTAGCCTATGACAAGCCAAAAAAGTATTTCTTTGAAAAATTGATAAATATTGATTATTCATCAACATATATGAAGTTTTCTCAAAAAAGTTGCTCTCTCAATATGGCTACTCTTGCTCGGGGAATGATGCTACAGTAACGATTCAGGGCTTATTTTTTTCTGCAAGAGTTGTTCTTTCATATTATCGAATGAGTAAGTAAGTATATTGATTTTTTTAATTTTTAGGGTCAAAAATCGACTATAAAAAAATTGCACAATTTTTTTACATGTTTTTTCTAAATACATTGCTCAATTTTGTTTTTAAATGGATGACTTTTATGAAAATGAATTCCTAGCATAATTTCAAGCATTCAAAAAAAAATTAATTCCTACGTTCACTAAGGGCAGAGATAATTTTTTTATTTTAAAAGAATCTGGAAGACGCAATAATCATCGTACAACAGTCACCTTCATTGATTGGTATTGGTTGAATACCTATATTTTCAATAAAAAAATACTAGGATATGTCTAGTTCATTTGCAGTATTATTAATTGATGAATAAAGTGACGCGTGCAGGCGCGGATCGCGATAGCTGTAGCGGGTGGCGGAGTGGGGATAGCACTGAAAACTTATTTCGTTCGTTCAAAGTGGCTTGTGCTTGAAAAATATTGAGTATCTCGGCTTGTTGTTCACGCACGTTTTCTTTTGCAATGTACACTAGTACTTGAAATTGAACCAATAACTTTTCTTTTTTTTTTCAATAACACTGTCAGGACGAAAGTGTCTTTAATGTCAACAGTATTTGTATCCCCACTACTCCACCCGCTCAAATTGCATCGCTCCGCGCCTGTACACCTAACTTTGTTCGTCAATTAATAATGCTGCAAATGAACTAGACATATCCTAGTATTCTTTTGAAGGTGACTGCTGTACGATGATTATTGCGCCTTCCAGATTTTTTTGAAATATAAAAATTATCTCTATTTTTTTTATGCGTGAAGTCATGCTAGAAATCTATTTTTATAAAAGTCATTTCTATAAAAACAAAATTAAGAAATTTATTTAGAAAAAACATGTAAACAAATTGTGCAATTTTTCAAGTAATTTTTTGACACTTAAAATAAATAAAATCAATATACTTATTCGATAATATGAAAGTACAACTCTTGCAGAAAAAAATAAGCCCTGAATCGTTACTGTAGCATCATTCCCCGAGCAAGAGTAGCCATATTGAGAGAGTATATTTTTTGAGAAAACTTCATATATTTTGAAAAATAATCAGTTTTCATCAATTTTTTTGAGAAATACTTTTTTGGCTTGCCATAGGCTGTAAGTAACAATTTTCAATACCTTACAATAAACGAGTTATGGAAAACCAGATTTTTTACGGTTTTTCCGATAAAACTCGATAAGTATCAATGATATCAAAAAATTATAGGTCATTTAATTGATAGATCTTTTTAATACCTACAATTTCCTAATCCACCTTTTTTTTTATTGGAGCAGTAGTTTTTTAATTATCAACAAAAACCGCTTTTCGTAACTTTGCCAATTTTTTAGGTTATGTTTGGTAATCAGTCGCATGAAATAGAAACATATCCTGAATTTTAATTTCCTATACGCTCATATTTTTATTTTTTTGATATTGATTTTTGCACATTTAACATTGGGTCGTTTCCTCGTTTCTTGGACTGAAATGAAATTGACCGTTTTAGAAAATTTTGCTATTATTCATATGACACTATAGGCCCAAATGTTTTAATGTTGACCAAAAGCGTGCAAGGGTAGTATAGTATAGCATTGTTAGATTTCTTATTTTTGTCAACCAGCTACAAAACTATCCAATTATGGTCTCCGAGGAATATGCTTTGAACTCTTCAGAAGTTATATAACTGATAAACAACAAGTCGTTAAAATTGGTAATTTCACTAGTCATATTTGACAGACGCAATGAACAGTATTGGGGCCATTACTTTTTTGATATATGTTAATGAAATTTTGAAAACGAAATATTCTGGTGAAATAATTTTTTATGCTGATGATACTGTTATTATTGCTAGTGGAAACTCATGGGGGGTGAAAACTGTTGCTTTTGTTTTGAAAAACAACTTCAATTTTGCTCTTTTGACATTAAATTTCAAGAAATCAAATTTCTTTACATTCTCCTGCAATAAATGAAAGAAACCATTCGACCTCAAAGTATTAAAAAATTCGTGTCAAATTAAGTTTCAACTAGTGACTGTAGATGTCATAAGTAATTTTCTGTTATATCTGTCTTGCCTTCACGGTATTAATTCTTGAGTGGATTCGTTTTGATTTCGAGAGCTCCATAAATCCTTTCTGATGAGTGCGTTAGCATGAAACAGCTGTCAAAGAATAGAACTCTATGAATTAAAACGAAAAATACTCTATTTTCACTTATATCTATATCTATATATATATATATATATATATATATATATATATATATAGGTATATAAAAACTATACTATATTAAAATAGAAAATGTCACAAGTATTAAAATCGAGAATGTGTAGAAACATTTAACATATATAAACATAAAGAGAAGCATACACACATATATAAACACACATACATGCATACCCACACACATACTATATAAATATAATAATAATTAATAAATATAGTTTCTTCCTATATAGACATACAGATAAAACTCGTCTATACTGTAGCAGTTCTTTCATAAAAGGAGTTGCTTCAGTCTTGATTTGAAGATATGTACATTTCCAGAATTTCTTATGCTATCAGGGAAGTTTATTGAAAAGTTTGCAGCCGAAACTCAAAGTTTCTTTGGTAGAGAGCAGTGCGATGTTGACTAGGTAATAATAAGTGGGTAGAATGATTATGGTAGGCTCTGTTAGCAGCTAATGTATTTCTATTTCGGTAGATATATGTGCAAGCTTCCATAATGTATACTCCTGCTATTGTTAAAATTTTCAGATTCTGAAAAGTTTGTCTACAAGAATCTCTATAGCCCAGCTTAGCAATGATCCTAATAGCATACTTTTGTGTACAAAACACACGAGACACGGTAGAGGATGTGCCCCAGTTCAGGATGCCATATCTAAGATGCGAATTGAAGTTTGCATATTAGACAGTCAATAAAATACTTTGGCTACAATGGTTGGAGAGAAACCTAAGAGAATAACAGGCTTTTCTGAGTTTATTACATAAGTTGTCTATATGTGTCCTCCATTGAAGTTTGTCATCAAAAACAACACCCAACATTTTTGTAGACTTAGGTTCATTTCCAAAGCAGTATCGACCAACAGATTCAACTCAAAATTAAACATTATGGAAAATTCAATTGTAAATGTGAAGAAGGGACAGAAAAGAATTATTGTATAAGATACATTGGAAAATTTGTAGACAAAAATTTAAATTGGAACAATGACACATCAAAACCTTCAAAAAAATTGAGAATGACGCTTCGCAAATTTCGAGTACCTGAGAATATAATTGGTCTAAAACTTTTACTATGTTTTATTATTTGTTTGAATCTATTATGCGTTATGGAATATTTGTTCGGGTTAGAACTTATTTTGATACTTCAAAATCAATAATTATTCTTCAGCAATATGTCCTGAGAATTATGATTAACAAACTATTTAAATTCCTCTCAAAATTGTTATTTTACAAATACAAAATTTATAAAAAATCTTGTACTTATCTCAAAAATAATAATTCTTCTCTACCAACAATAAACTATCACCACAATACAGGATCTAAATCTAACAAAAATCTACAGTCACAAAAATTTTCCCACGCTTTATTGCAACATCATGCCATTAATATAGGATGTAGACTATATAGTGTATTTGATTTGATTCCTATAAAATTAAAAAAAATATGTAAAAAATCCTTCGCAAATTGTAGAAAACATGGAAAATTGGGAAAACTAAAAATATTGATGAATCATGTAGCATTTGAGTAAAATATGAGACTGATGATTCGGTTGTATTTATATAATTACATATTTTTTTAATGTTTCTCTAGTCATAAGTATTGTTTTAGTTTTTAGATTATATATATGTTTTTTGACAAATCATTAGACTACGCACAGGTCTCATAACCCATGTAATCATATATTAACGTATGAATTCAATATTCCTGTTCAACTTTTATTATTTATCACACAATGTATTGCAAATTCAATACAATAAGAAACAAAATGAAATGGCATTAACAAAAGGGGTGGGTGTCTTGAAGTCGAAGGGGATGAATTGACTGTACTGGCATGTGAATTGCAAAGGTTCGAATTAAAAATCGACTAATCCCGGCGATCCTGCATAATATTATTATTTATTAGACTTCCAGGGCAGATCGTTTTTAAATGAACATGCATTGTATCTTCAGTCACCCGGTACACTGAATCAGGTTTTTTCAGCAGATTACCACGAAATGAATGTTGAGAATGAAGAAAATTGAGTAACGGAACTTATTCCACCTTTGCGCGTATCAGTCACCAATTTACCTTCATACCAAGGTGAAGAACTTCTGTTATCAAGGATTTACATATGATTAACAGGAATTTTTGTCAATAATGGGTGTAACAAACTACCTTGGTCAAATTTGATACATATGGTCAGGTCTCCGGTTGATGTCAGGTCGACAAGTTCTTTGATTTCTGTGAGGCCACTGAGTCAAACTATGAGCGATAATTCGAAAGTTGATATTTAAATTAAACATTTACATACAGGGTGTTCCAGAAGGTAAGGCATCTTTCTGAACAGGATGTAGAACTAGTCAAAATAAGTGATTTAATTAAAAATCAACTCACAGCAAAGTAACTGAGATATCATTAATTGCAATTGTGGAAAATCAATTTTGGAGACGAGTAGTTATTCCACCTACAAAAGTAAATGTATTTATCCAACGGAGACAGTTCATTACATACAGTGTTGTGTTTAGTTTCAGTTTTGTGATACACATATCTATGTAACCGTAGTGTACGGAGTTGGCTCTTTTTTTTTTCTTTCGTGTCTTGGCATCGACTGCTATGGTCATTAGCCACGTGTTCTGGATAGGCCTTGTTACTAACTCCATGCGCCACCTTAGGAGCAGCACTGTTAATTGGAACGCAACAGTGAATCGTGCAGGACTCACCCCAGTTCAGCCACGAGATTTGAATAATTTAATCGGTCAAATTAAATTAAAAAATCCCAGCCGTAACTGGGGCTCGAACTCCGGACCTTTCGACCCAAAGTCGGACGCTCTAACCACTGCGCCACGCCCCGACATGAGTTGGCTCTTGAATTATTTTCTATATTTTGGTTCCCACGAAGATGAATCTCCTGTAATGTTCAGAAAATATCATGAGAGCCGAGGGAAAGTAAATAGGAATTGGTGTTCTTTTTGAATTTCTGCAGGCTGTATGCCTTAGGGAACACCCCCCGAGGCAGTGAGTTCCAAAGCTTTTCCGTTCGTTGAAACGGGCCTTAGGATAGAGATGTTCGGCATGTCTCCAAAGTGACGATAAAGGGATGCGCAAACTGAGCTGTACGGGTCATTCTCGATGAGACCGCTAACGGTAGAACGATTGATGATATTTCATAACAGAAGAGTGTCCTTGAAAATTTCTATGGAACAGAGACGAATCGCCTACCTTTCTGCGATGTTCCAGAGAATGGCTCTTTTTTTGGACAGAATCTGAAAGTTTCAGTGTGTGTTTACGGAAATTGGTAGTATTTGAACAAATCGTTGTAGTTAAGATTATTCCATAAGTTGACGATTTCTAGTGTTCAATGTGGATTCTAAACTTAATCGTTCTGGAAAAAGATTTGAATCTTCAATTTTTTTAGAGGTGATTACCGCGATATCAAAAATTGTACAATTGAAATCTCCAGCAAGGAGCAAGGAGATAAGAGTCAGGAAAACATCTAGGACAATTTTAGAGAAGGTTCAATAGTAATTTACGTAACAGGTTAGGAATTTTCCAGGAAGTTGCCGTAGGCGAGTCCTGGAATCCTGCAATAATATTTTTTCTGTAGCCGTTTTGTATGTTATAAAGGATATCGATGGATAATAACGTGTGAACTTTATATAGACAATTACATAAAACAATCACTCTTATGAATACATTACTTATGAATATTAATGAAACAATTATGACAATTACTAATATTAATGTAATTAGGGATATTAACAGAAGTGGCAGTGTTGAAATTATAGAATTTGACGCATTAGTATTTGCACTAGTTAGCGAGATATTAATTTCTTACGACCTTTTTAAATCTGTGCAGCTATGTGAATTTTTTTTCTTAAAGAATTTTCTACGTATCCCTCTGCTACATTGGTTGATTTCCATCCTCCGCCTCTCTTCAAGTTGGTTATACTATCACCACTTTCAGCGAGTAAAGTGGTTGAGCTCCTGCATAAACAGTGCCTGGTGTATTCTTTGGGTTTCGGTAATTTAAAAAATTCAGCAATTGTGCAGTCGATTTTTCTAAAAGTTTGATTACCAATAGATAGAATTTATCAATCCTTTTTGCTATAGGTTATGTAGATGGGACACATCACAGTTTTATGAATATCGATACAGATACAGTAACAATGAAGTAAATATAAGCTGTACAGGCACTTTGATATATACACACTTGCAAATCTAAAGTATAGATAAAATATGACGACACAGGACATCAAATAAATTATGTTGACAGGCAGTCATCATGATGAGAATGTATGTTTCGATAAAAAATATAGATATAAAAAAATATAAATAGAAAAGTTATTGGGTATAGCCCTCAAATTGTTGTGCAACCGTAGACACGTGTTTCGAGCTTTAGCTCTCATCAGTACGGTAAAATCAAGTGCGAAGATGTACAACACTTGGATGTAAAAATGGAAACAAAGGAAGTCAACAACAGGAAGCCAACTACACATTTGTGGCTTCTGCTAGAAGACCTTGAGATTTCAAGGCAACAAGTAATGTCGCCACGGAGGCAGCTATAGCTACCAGCGTGACAATCCTACCCAGGAAAATATAAATCAGGATGGATTTATCGAGGGGCAATATATAAATATATAATTAGAAAAGTTATTGGGTATAGCCCTCAAATTGTTGTGCAACCGTAGACACGTGTTTCGATCCTAAGCTCTCATCAGTACGGTAAAATCAAGTGCGAAGATGTACAACACTTGAATGTAAAAATGAAAACAAAGGAAGTCAACAACAGGAAGCCAACAATTTGAGGGCTATACCCAATAACTTTTCTATTTATATTTTTATATATTGCCCCTCGATAAATCCATCCTGACCTATATTTTCCTGGGTAGGATTGTAACGCTGGTAGCAATAGCTGCCTCCGTGGCGACGATAGTTGTTGCCTTGAAATCTCATGGTTTTCGAAGCCACAAATATGTGGTTGGATTCCTGTTGTTGACCTCCGTTGTTTCCATTTTTACATACAAGTGTTGTACATCTTCGCACTTGATTTTACCGTACTGATGAGAGCTTAAGCTCGAAACACGTGTCTTCGGTTGCACAACAATTTGAGGGCTGTACCCAATAACTTTTCTATTTGTATTTTTATATATTGCCCCTCGATAAATCCATTCTGATTTATAAAAAAAATATATACAAAAATATTGTGAAGAACATAGTACAGTAAGACAAGAACATTTAAAATTATATTATAATTTTCAGAATAAATACGGACTTACACTTCAAGTGTAAATTCATCTAATTCATTCTGATAAAAAAGTTAAAAAAAAAATTTTAAAGTGTTTGGTGACAATTTCTTCACATCATTTGGCAATAAATTACAAAGGCGAATGGCCACAAATTTCGGAGATTTTTCATATTTTCATATTTTCATATGTTTTTGTGTTGTGATCGTATTTTTATTCCTAATATTATTATTATGCAGTTCAGCTCTCATTTGTAGGAGTCGTTTATTTTCATGAATATGTGTTAGTATTTTCAAAATGAACAAACTGGTAACAGTCAATATATTATTTTGTCGAAAAGTCTTTCTACAGGAAGTACAGGAAGTACTATAGTCAAGATTGAAAATCATTCTCAGAAGTGCTTTTTGATACATAAAAATCCTGTCTGATCCAGTAGTCAGTCCCCAGACAGCAACGTTTTGGTATACCTATAATCGAATGAAACTTAGCATAATATACCGATATTAGTGATTTTATATCAAACTTGTTTTTGAGAGAATAGGTTGTTTGGTACATTTTCCGTTTTTGTAATGAACAAACAATCTACGATGTGGTGTGTTTGCTTGATGTAATAACAAATATTTTCTGTATGACGAAATATTATTTTCTGTGAGGACAACAAAGGTGCTTTCCATATTCGTTTTAAAATTAGGAATTTCAACCACTAACATGGTTGTCTTATTTTCTATATCATCCAATTTCATTTTACAAAGCTCTTCACGACGGCAAACCAATTATTAATGCAGTCTAAACTAACTAGATTTAATAAGAAGTGATCTATTTCTTCTTCATTCAATGCTTTTGATTTTTTTGGTTTATAGACAATGGATATTTCTTTAAGGAAAGCAATAACTTTGGCGTAGCGCCGGCTTATATCTATTAATTGTGGACCTTAGCATCAATTAATTGCAGGTTTACTAATCTCATGTGAAATCGTTTCGTCCTCACTTTCACTACTGATTTTAATTTTTTTCATCTGAAAAGCGAAAAAACACAGCAATGTTACATGTCAAGCGCTGTGGTAGTAAAATACAAAGTTCGTGTTATTGTCAAAGCCGCCTACATAGATACCCAAAATCGTCACCAAAGTAAAGAAATCGTTTCCATATGGACATTTAATAAATAATCAACTATCTGAATGAAAATGCAAATTTTCACTTTCAGATTTCTTCTCTCAAGTTATATAGGATCATTCTCAATATCTATCAGATGTAGTTCAAAGTCCAGCGTAGCTTTAGCCGGGGAAGTAGTTGTTTTCTGTTAGATATTACAAAAAAGTAACTTCAATTTTATCGTAGGGTTTTTCCATTTCCAGAGGAGTCATGTATTGATTCAATTTTCAATTGAGAAAGTTTCTCTTTAAAACATGAATCCCTTCCAAGAGAGGTTATCTTGTACGATGGAAAATAGCGACTAGATTCCAACTTTCAGTCGCAGATGATTCCACAACTGACTTTATGAACATCCTGTTCATATTTTCAATGAAATCAGTAAATACGATGTTCACACAAACTATGTTTTGAAAAAGAGAATGTTAATCCAATGAGGATAGAATAATGGATAGAACTAGAAAATACTATGTAAAACAAGGCAAATTGATACAGCATTACTTGATACAACAGTGAATGGTCAGATCGGTATTATTCCAGGTCACACCAATTATCCCAAGCTGACCACGACGCAGTTTCTTCAGTAGGTATTCAAATAACACGAACCAACTAGCATTCACACACATGTCACTGACTCCTGTGAATTAAATTTAATTACATTCTAATGACATTCCGGCGGCACAATGCATTCACTTCCTCAAATTGTGATGCATAGCGTGATAGATTTTTGATTGAATCGTTTTTGTTGTGGTAATTTTGCAAATGGCTACAATCAACGTCACGTAAATCCGTGAAATTTGGGTTGCAATGACAACATTTTCTCGAATATATGAATAAATCTCAATAAAAATGACGTCATGCTGGACAGTCACAAGTCATCAATTTGCGAATATTTTGTGGGTATGTGGAGAGATCTTCCGGGCAGGAAGCGCACATACAAATGTAAAACTCAAGCTAATTTAGTTGCAAATATTATAATAATAATAAATTTATTTGCCAAAAACAACTTTAAAAAAGTGCAAGTAAAATCTCAGCAAATAAATAGTGTTGTTGTCCATATAAGGTAAGAGCTTGTGCATGAGCAAGTTAACTAAGCACGTGAAACATTGACAAGTTAATAACAATGAACCAAAAGAATAATAAAGCCAACAAATATTAAAAAATATATGTATGAATTTAGAATTTTAAAATTGTAAAAAAATCAAATATGAATGAATGTCAAAATGTTAAAATATAAACATGTAAAAATATAAAATTTTAAAATGTAAAAATGTAAAAATATAATATTTAAAAATATAAAAATGCCTTCCGTTTCCAAATTATAGCATATTCTGTAATAAAGTTAGAATGAAAAAATTAGAATTTGTAAAATTTGTTTATACCAACTCCCAGGTTTTCGGAGAAAACCCCTCAAAAGCAGAGCTTGTGCGAATAAAACAAGAGATTTATATTACATTGTATTAATATTAATATTTATAGTACTGGTACAGTTGCTGAAATTAAAAACGGATGCATTGGAAATAGGTATTTTTCGTAACAATTTTCAAAACAGATTGATTTGTAGAGGCGGACTTTAAAGTCGTGTAGCAGGAAGAATTGGAGGTTGAGGAAGAGGGGGCGGTTATTGACGAATTAGATCTAGCAATTGAAGAAAACTAATTGATTTCCCACATTTAGTCGATTCTGTAGAGAATTTCCAATGTAACCTTCTACTACTTGTGAAGACTTCCAGACCCCATGCCTTTCCAATGTTATAATATCCGCACCTGCATTTACCAATGTAGTCGCTGAAGTACGGAAGAAACAGTGGCCAGTATTCTTTTGTGGGTTGTCTAGATTAGGAAATGTGGCAATTTGTTCAGGCATTATGGTTCAGTTTATTCATCCCGATTACTTGTCGTGTACAGTTATTTTTTTGGAAATTAATAAAAAAATTATCAGAAGGAACATTACAAGGTCTCAGAACCCAATATTTTTTTTACAATATTATGAAAATCTCCCGTGATTGTAAATTCTCTTGGTTTTTTATTTTTTGTATTAGGCATTGCAATTAGTATTGCTGATCCCAAATCTTTAATATTGGAAATTTTATTATTGTAACGCTTATTTTTGCGACCTAAAAATAAAATTAACAGTAACATTGCTAATCAAATAATAATTTTCTGTTACCTTCGTGACCAAATATATCTCATCCGGAGCATTTTCTAAGAAGTGCTTAACATTTTCTTCTGTAACAACCTTCAATTTCTTAGCTACATAATTTTCGGAAGAGCTTTTCGACAAAGTTTTTAAATTTTTCTATCTTGAAATATCGATATTGTGTTTCACATTTATCGTTGCTTTTAGGATTGAAATATTTTCCATAAAGTCAAGGATTTCAATGTTTTCAGTTAATCACCGAAAAATGCAATGAGAACATTTTCGGAAAAAGAGTCCGTTTTCTTTTCTTGTTGCCAATCCCTTAGTGTATAATACTTTTTATATTCCTGTCTCGATTTTTGCGGCAGCAGGTTCTCGCTTATATTATTTGCATAAGTTGTAATTTCTAGTGGAGTACTGTCAAATTCCATATCTGATTCATTCGATTTGTCACTTGAATTGAAGCTTTTCTGACAAAAATTATCACTACGCCACCTGGATCTGTCACTGACAGCTTTGAAATCAACGGCATTCTATGTCTTTTGGTTCGGTTACAGAATATTCATACCGTACTTTGTTATGGAATGAAAATACATGCGAAACACATAAGAAGTGAGTGTTTCAGAATGAGTATTCTAACTCTAGAGTAAGGATGTATATTTTCTATTATCAAAAATGATTTCGGAATTACTACATTCTTTAATGGTTGTTGAGATATGAAAATCTCCAGTGATTATAGACAATGTGAGCAAGATTAATAGTCTTGACTTCAAGCTGAGATATACTCATATATCCGCAAAGAGAACTAAACTCAATTCAAAATACACGGTATTATAATACCTGTCTACTCACTTTCCTCATAACAAAGGTAAATGAACCTGATAATAGTGTAGAAACAATAATTTCAAAATCTAACAAAACTTCAACAGCAATAGTTTTCTTATCTTCCGAAGGAATAAAGAATACTTTCTATAAGTCATGAACAGCTGATTGTAAAAACTATTTTTACTTTGATTAACAATAAATTTGACTAGAACCATTTGTACTAAACTTTTATTTTTACTCAGCCAAAAGCTAAGTGAACTTTAAATAAGGATATTTATTTTCAAAAGGACTATTTCCTAAATATCAGAGCAAGAAAAAATATAACTGAAATGAAGAAAAAAGGAGTTGTATGAAAGCTTTTCCAAATAATCTTTATTTGCTTCAATTTCATCTACACTCCATCTATTATAGTAAAACTAAGATCAATCTAGTCATATTCGTCAAAATTAAAATACTTTATTTTAAATGGAAAACTAATTTATTCTTGTTTAAGCAGAAGTAATCCCTGAAGTAGTGTATTTATGAAGTACCTAATGATGCAGCACATATTGTTAAAATATTTTTGTTAAGATAAATATATTAAAATACAAAAAAAAAATTAAATATATGAACCGGCTCGTAGGACCATAAGTTTGATTAAATATATTTAAATATTCGGCTGATATTAAAACTTCAATACAATATTGTTTATGAATAAATTGAAAGAATTATTGCAAATATTCAAAACACCGTGGTTTTACTGTGTCTCCATCATTATTGTAATCATTTTTAGCAAGGACGCTGTAATCAAGCGAAACCATACTGAGTGAATCTGATGATAACCTTTGACCAATTTTGAGATATTTCCATGTTTACAGCAATTAAAATACCAGTTTTCATTCAGATAAGATTAATAGTTATTCGCGCCACAAGTTTGCAAGGAGTAAGTATTCATTAAGATAACGTCCTAAAATAAGATTCCATACCGTTGTTTTACGTACAATAAGTCTATCGTTTTGTTCATGTATTAGAGGCAACGTCCGAAACTATTAAAATTATGAAATATTTCTGAACAAATCTATACTAATATTAATTATAAAGAGTTAACATTCATTTGTTTATATAGGTATAAGGGGTAATCTTTGGAACTACTAAACGTCTATTGCGAGATATTCTCGACGTTTCGCTAAGGTAAACTCCTCACTAACCGTTCGGGTCTGATAATCCTATAGGTATTCTCCTCACCAATTTATATTCTGACTTGTAGGAAATTGAATACACATATTTTGTGAGTAGAAATTATTTAGTAAAATCGAACCAGAACAAACTAACCTCATATAGACACTAGAGTGCGTGGACATTGAATTATATATCTTAAAAGGAATATATTCAATAGAATATACCTACTTCATTACCAGTCCCTTCAATTTCAGTTTGGTGATGAGATTACCTATAGGATTATCGTACACCCTTGCTTTTACAAGTAGAAATGGGTTTTTGGTGAGGAGAATACGCCCGCCCTTCGCTAGCATGAGTGGTTGGAATTTTCAAAAGAGAGATGTTTACAGTTGCTCCGATCACTGTTCAACCAGTATTTATGTGCAGGTTTTTGATTGGTCCTCTGCATCAGGTGCACTCCTAGGGTGTTTTGTGCCTTCATTATCTTGGTACTTAGCCAAGTTCGGCCCTATTTAGGTATATGATATAGAAAAACTCAAAGTCATCTCCACAATTTAATATAAATATCCATGTTATCATCAGCTAAACTAATAATAATGAAAATGTGTCAGCACATGTTTATTAAAAATTTTCACATTACAATTTACTCTCCATAATTTTAGTTTAGCTGATGATGAGCCTATATAGGCTCGAAACATGTACTACTACGATACCAATTAACTGATCGATGGTTTTTGATCGATACACCATTACATAACATGGATGGTTATATTAAATTGTGGAGATGACTTTGAGTTTTTCTATATCATAAATCTACACCACTCCACTTCGAGACACAATGGACTTCTACCACAGGCCTATTTAGGTATATCTGAGAACGGAGTTAGTAGTGCCTTCATTATTCAAGTACGGCGCTATTTTGGTATTTCTGAAAACAGGTACGAGAATAAAGGAGTACAAGGTCAGTTGTCAGTTAGGAAAAATCCGCGTCATATGGCTCAAATTGGGCTTCATTTAGGTTTCGAAGTACAAGCTCAAATTTTCCAAAAAAAACAGATGTAGCAGATCGGTAATCTGAGGCCTTTGCCTCTACGTATGGTCAAGAGCAGTAGCCAATACGGGCGTGAAAACAGCCACGGTTTTTTCATCCACGTTTTTCGATTTGGCAACACCGCGCAGTTCCATAGCTTTCACGTAAGTTACGGCTCTTGGCCTTTCATGAATCCAAAAAAATAGCGATTCAAATGGTAGATATGTTATTCTTGAACTGGATATTGTTAGAAGTTAGAGATCACGAAAAAAAAAGATATAATGAGGAGTTGGTGTGTGGCTGGCTCATGAGGTAAAATTTAAAACTCATACTGAAAAATTATCGGTTCATGGCACCCAGTGTGAATGAGTGAAAAACAGTCTTTCACATCTCAACTTTTTTACCGCATCCCCAAAAGTCATTGTCGGGCCGTCGCGTCGTAAGGGGTAGAGTTTTTTGAAAATTCCAATTATTTACCGAAAACTTATTAGGCGATGGCACTCGAAATGAATATGTAGAAAATAATCATTTGCATCCTTACTTCATCCTTCACCCCCCAAAGTCATTGTCGGACCGTCAGAAGGGGTACAGAATTTTTGAAAATTCCAATTATTGACCGAAAACTTATTAGGCGATGGCACTCGAAATAAATATGTAGAAAATAATCATTTGCATCCTTACTTTCATCCTTCACCTCCCAGAGTCATTGTCGGACCGTCAGAAGGGGTACAGAATTTTTGAAAATTCCAATTATTTACCGAAAACTTATTAGGCGATGGCACTCGAAATGAATAGGTAGAAAATGATCATTTGCAACCTGACTTTCATCCTTCATCCCCAGAAGTCATTGTCGGGCCGTCAGAAGGGGTACAGATTTTTTTAAAAATCCAATTTTCTTCCTAAAATATATTAGGCGATGGCACTCGAAATTAATGGGTAGAAAATGATCATTTGTATCCTTACTTCTATTCTTCACCTCCCAAAGACATTGTCGGACCGTCAGAAGGGCTACAGAATTTTTGAAAATTCCAATTATTTGCCGAAAACTTATTAGGCGATGGCACTCGAAATGAATAGGTAGAAAATGATCATTTGTAACCTGACTTTTATACTTCACCCCCAAAAGTCATTGTCAGGCCGTCAGAAGGGGTAAAGATTTTTTTTAATTCCAACTTTTTACCAAAAACGTATATGGTGATGGCACTCGAAATGAATGGATAGATAATAATCATTTGCAACCTAACTGTCACCCTCCACCTCCAAAAGTCATTGTCGGGCCGTCAGAGGGGGTAGAGAATTTTTTGAAAATTCCAATAATTTACCAAAAACGTATATGGCGATGGCACTCGAAATGAATGATTAGATAATAATCATTTGCATCCTTACTTTCACCCTCCACTTTCAAAAGTCATTGTCGGGACGTCAGAAGGGGTAGAGAATTTTTTGAAAAATACAATTATTTACCGAAAACTTATTAGGCGATGGCACTCGAAATGAATAGGAAGAAAATGATCACTTGCATCCTTCCCTAAATCCTTCACCCCTAAAAGTCATTGTCGGGCCGTCAGAAGGGGTACAGAATTTTTGAAAATTTCAATAATATACCGTAAACTTATTAGGCGATGGCACTCGAAATGAATGGGTAGAAAATAATCATTGGTATCCTTACTCTCATCTTTCACCCCCAAAAGTCATTGTCGGTCCGTCAGAAATGGTACAAATTTTTTGAAAATACAATTTTCTTCCTAAAATATATTAGGCAATGGCACTCGAAATGAATGGGTAGAAAATAATCATTGGCATCCTTACTCTCATCCTTCACTATCAAAAGTCATTGTCGGGCCGTCAGCAGGGGTACAGATTTTTTTAAAAATCCAATTTTCTTCCTAAAATATATTAGGCGATGGCACTCGAAATTAATGGGTAGAAAATGATCATTTGCATCTTTACTTTCATCCTTCACCCCCAAAAGTCATTGTCGGGCCGTCAGAAGGGGTACAGATTTTTTTGAAAATCCAATTTTCTTCCTAAAATATATTAGGCGATGGCACTCGAAATGAATGGGTAGAAAATAATCATTGGCATCCTTACTCTCAAAAGTCACTGTCGAGCCGTC
Source organism: Chrysolina oricalcia (assembly GCA_944452925.2). NCBI lineage: Eukaryota > Metazoa > Arthropoda > Insecta > Coleoptera > Chrysomelidae > Chrysolina > Chrysolina oricalcia. Next base: position 63,164,975 of record OX101812.2, read on the forward strand.
AGAAGGAGTACAGATTTTTTCAAAAATCCAATTTTTTTCCTAAAATATATTAGGCGATGGCACTCGAAATTAATGGGTAGAAATTAATCATTTGCATCCTTACTTCCATCCTTAACCCCCAAAATTCATTGTCGGGCCGTCAGAAGGTTTACAGAATTTTTTGAAAATCCAATTATCTTCCTAAAATATATTGGGCGATGGCACTCGATATGAATGGGTACAAAATAAGCATTGTTGTTCATTCTTAACCCCCAAAAGTCATTGTCGGGCCGTCAGTAGGGGTACAGATTTTAGTTTAAAATGCTATGCTCCTACTGACGGCCCGACCATGACTTTTTGGCGGTGAAGGATTGAAGCGGGGATTCACAAGATTGTTTTCTACTCATTCATTTCGAAAGTGACATCGCCTTATTAGTTTTCGGTAAGAAATTGTAGTTTTCAAAAAATACTGTACCCCTTCTGACGGCCCGACTATGACTTTTGGGGTGGAGTATAAAAGAAAGGATGCCAATAATTATCCCAATCATTTCGAGTGCCATCGCGTATTACATTTTAGGGAGAAAATTTGATTTTCAAAATTCTGTACCCCCTTGTGACAGCCCGAAAATGACCTATTGGGGATGGAGAATGAAAATCAGGTTGCAAATGATTATTTTCTACCCATTCATTTCGAGTGCCATCGCCTAATAAGTTTTCGGTAAATAATTGGAATTTTTAAAAATTCTGTACCCCTTCTGACGGCCCGACAATGACTTTTGGGGGCGAAGGATGGAAGAAAGGTTGCCAATAATCATAATGTATCCATTCATTTCGAGTGTCATGGCCTATTACATTTTAGGAAGAAAATTGGATTTTCAAAAAAATTCTATACCCCTTCTGACGGCCCGACAATGACTTTTGGGGGTGAAGGATGAAAGTAAGGATGCAAATGATTATTATTTACCTATTCATTTCGAGTACCATCGCCTAATAAGTTTTCGGTAAATAATAGGTTTTTTCAAAAAATTCTCTACCCCCTCTGACGGCCCGACAATGACTTTTGGAGGTGGAGGGTGAAAGTCAGGTTGCAAATGATCATTTTCTACCTATTCATTTCGAGTGCCATCGCCTAATAAGTTTTCGGCAAATAATTGGAATTTTCAAAAATTCTGTAGCCCTTCTGACGGTCCGACAATGTCTTTGGGGAGGTGAAGGATGAAAGTAAGGATGAAAATGATTATTTTCTACATATTCATTTCGAGTGCCATAGCCTAATAAGTTTTCGGTCAATAATTGGAATTTTCAAAAATTCTGTACCCCTTCTGACGGTCCGACAATGACTTTGGGGGGTGAAGGATGAAAGTAAGGGTGCAAATGATTATTATTTACCTATTCATTTCGGGTGCCATCGCCTAATAAGTTTTCGGTAAATAATAGGATTTTTCAAAAAATTCTTTACCCCTTCTGACGTCCCGACAATGACTTTTGAAGGTGGAGGGTGAAAGTAAGGATGCAAATGATTGTTATCTAATCATTCATTTCGAGTGGCATCGCCATATACGTTTCTGGTAAATTATTGGAATTTTCAAGAAATTCTCTACCCCCTCTGACGGCCCGACAATGACTTTTGGAGATGGAGGGTGACAGTTAGATTGCAAATGATTGTTATCTACCCATTCATTTCGAGTGCCATCGCCATTTACGTTTTTGGTAAAAAGTTGGAATTAAAAAAAATCTTTACTCTTTCTGACGGCCTGACAATGATTTTTGGGGGTGAAGTATGAATGTCAGGTTGCAAATGATCATTTTCTACCTATTCATTTCGAGTGCCATCGCCTAATAAGTTTTCGGCAAATAATTGGAATTTTCAAAAATTCTGTAGCCCTTCTGACGGTCCGACAATGACTTTGGGAGGTGAAGGATGGAAGTAAGGATGCAAATGATCATTTTCTACCCATTAATTTCGTGTGCCATCGCCTAATATATTTTAGGAAGAAAATTGGATTTAAAAAAAAATCTGTATCCCTTCTGACGGCCCGACAATGACTTCTGGGGATGAAGGTCAGGTTGCAAATGATCATTTTCTACCTATTCATTTCGAGAGCCACCGCCTAATAAGTTTTCGGTAAATAATTGGAATTTTAAAAAATTCTGTACCCCTTCTGACGGTCCGACAATGACTTTGGGAGGTGAAGGATGAAAGTAAGGATGCAAATGATTATTTTCTACGTATTCATTTCGAGTTCCATCGCCTAATAAGTTTTCGGTCAATAATTGGAATTTTCAAAAATTCTGTACCCCTTCTGACGGTCCGACAATGACTTTGGGAGGTGAAGGATGAAAGTAAGGATGCAAATGATCATTTTCTACATATTCATTTCAAGTGCCATCGCCTAATAAGTTTTCGGTAAATAATTGGAATTTTCAAAAAACTCTACGACGCGACGGCCCGACAATGACTTTTGGGGATGCGGTAAAAAAGTTGAGATGTGAAAGACTGTTTTTCACTCATTCACACTGCGTGCCATGAACCGATAATTTTTCAGTATGAGTTTTAAATTTTACCTCATGAGCCACACACCAACTCCTCATATTATCTTTTTTTTTTTCGTGATCTCTAACTCCTAACAATATCCAGTTCAAGAATAACATATCTACCATTAGAATCGCTATTTTATTGGATTCATAAAAGGCCAAGAGCCGTAACTTACGTGAAAGCTATGGAACTGCGCGGTGTTGCCAAATCGAAAAACGTGGATGAAAAAACCGTGGCTGTTTTCACGCCCGTGTAGCCAAATACTCACATGCAGTCTGCCAATACACTTTATATTTCTCACCACCATTACTGATCCATACAGTATATATGTTTGTGCTCCCACTTGAGTGGGATGGTCTTCACATGTCTTCCTCAGCATTTTCATGTGAAAGAGTGTCTCTTTTGGAATTCCAGCACAATTTACGGAGATAATTTCTGAGATCATAATAATAGGGATGCAAACATAATATATACCAAATACGTCAAGAAGAACATCATTTGATAAACCCTGGTTCAGCAGAAACTGCCCCAGAGCTGTCGTCTTCAAGCAGGAAGTATACCATCGGTGGTACACAAATCCGGACACTGAAACCTGATCAAATGCCGGGTATAAAATCATCAATACTAGTCCAATATGAAGTTTCTTCTCTTTTTAGTAAGGTTTGAACATAAAAAGTCGAAACCCACATGATGCTTGCCTGTTATGACATTTCAAGCATCAATTAATAACCTTTGTTGGAAGTTATCGGCTACTCTCTGAATATTCGTCTAACCAATTATGCAAATTATTAATATTCAATACTCCATAATAAATAAACAAGTTTTGCGTATGAACTGCCTCATCGGGTTTTGTTGATATTGATCTTCTTTAGCAGGTCTACTTGTACTGCCACTGGGGTTTTCCAATATTATACGAGTACGGGGTTTACCACGATATGTGTATGGGAAACTACTGGCAGTATTTTTCTGAAAATTTGCAAACAAGAGTTTTCCGAGGACTTCCAGTTATACAGCTTTTGGAAAGCTGAATCATTTTCTGATTTAATTGTGTATACTTCCCCTATACCTTTCTCGTACAGTTTGTTAGGGCCAATTTATGCAACAAATCATTATCATAGTCACAATCACTACCACAGTCCTAGTCTATGTCCTTGTCTTGAGACATTTTTATATTTATCCAACACATGACAGTTATGGCTGTCATTATTAATGTCATTTTAGACAAGTAAACACACCAGTGTGTTATTTGATAGTTCACTTGTCTAAAATTTGTCAGTTAAGACAAGTAAACACACTAATGTGTTATTTGATAGTTTACTTGTCTAAAATTACGTTAATAATGTCATGTGTTGGATAAAACATTGCATGACACTCGTGTGTTATGTTCATAGAAATATATATTGTATACTTACTCTAGAATGCTAATGTCAAAAGTGTTGTAAAAAGTTCAGGCTAGTCCACAATGCGCATGCGCGTCATTAGTGATTTTAGTGGTTTTAGTAAAATATTATGGTACTTGTGAATATTAACAAACGTTAATTCTGAATCTCGGAGAATAAGGTTGGAAACCTCATTGTACGTATACCTGTTATTTGTATGATCCCAAATATACAGCAAAGGCCATAAGAAAGTAGAGTACGGTTATTATTATTATTTTTCTACATTCATGCAAAAAGCAAAACTTTATTGAACTATATTCAGTGAAAAAATAAGTTCTTTATTGCACTAGTGCAATAAAGTTTTCATTGCACTCATCTGTCATTCTACTTCAACGTGCTGTCATCATGACAAACATAAACGTCTAAACCTACTACATATTTAGCAGATATTCTGTGAGATTGGCAATAGGTACTTCACTACGAAATAATCATATTGAAAATTGCACCAATTGTTCATTCACTTTCAACATTGAGGGTAAAAATAAAGTTTGAGTTAAATTGTTCGTAACGTATTAGTTCCTGTTTCAATGCAAATCGATATTAATAATAAAGTATTCAAGTTGCGCTTTTCATTTTCCTACACCTAGTGCCGCACCTCAATAAATCATTTTTTGCTTTTTTGCATGAACGTAGAAAAAATGTTGCATGCAACTCGTGTGCAAAAATTGTTTATTGCACTCGACGTGTTGTCCAACTCGGCCTAACGGCCTCGTCGGACAATTTCACGTCGAGTGCAATAAACATTCACTTTTTGCACTTGTTGCATAAATAACTATTATCCCTCTGAAGCGACTGATTTTTGGTATCATATTCCCTTTTCAGCTGTAGTTAACAAAAACCTACGGAACCACCCCATATCGTCGGTGCGAATTTCAAGGATTGGAAAATAAATTGAAAGTACAAAAAACTATGAAAATTTATTTTAGCCAATATCATGAATAATTTCAACTCAAATTGGATTTATAAAATTGGTTGCTTGGCAGCTCGAGGTTTTTTTTCTAGAACGATTCATGTCAAAATATGCAACTGCATTTAATTTAAATCATTTGAAGAGATTAACATGCTATTTCTACGAGTATTTAAGGATGTTTTACCTTAGTGCAAATTCCACAATGGGGTTGCATGAAAAAGTGAGGCCAAAAGCATTTTCCTTACCATCAAAGAAAAGCACTTCCACATTGACATTAATTTTCTGAGTCGACCCTATGTATGTTTAGTACTTTTTGTAGGAATCTAGAACTCATAATATAAGCGGTGTGGCAGAAAGTTGTATTACTCGTTGTATTACGCAGACACCGTATTGGTACTGCACTAGGTTTCAAATTATTCTATTGTCATTTTCACATATGAATCTTCATGAGGAAAATGTCTGCCACAAATTACAATTTTCTCACTCAAATGTTCTGCTGGTGTCTCTTCTTAAGAACAGTAACCAAAAATCATGCCTTTTTTGTCAAGTTAAAATAATATATAAGCTATTTTGATCATAAAAAATTACATTATCTACTAAAAATGATTTATTTCAGGTATTTTTCCTTTACACAACACTAAACAGTTCATTTTTTATTTGTAGGAAGAAACGGCTTTATTAGAATTTGTCTTTAAAGGAACAAGATTAATGCAAATTCACGAATGATGAAATAATAACCAATGAGAACAAACACCATACAAAACGACAAGTGAAAATCTGAAATTCTAAAAACCGTCTCTGATCTCTGAAAGAGTGACAGATCTCAGTGACAAGTCTTCCTGTTGATGAAAAAGCACTGTTGCACGGTCATTATAATTACAGTAGCATTATTGTTTTAAAAAAGTTCCTTTCGCGCTTAAAATTCGGAGTAATCTATCTCTAAAAGGTTCTTTTCGGTTTTAAAAAGTCGTAAATGCGCTGTCAAATTTCTCTCTTTCAAATGACATGTGTTTTATTGTCTCATAACAAATAACTCTGAATTGAAACACCAAATTATTTTCAAACTTGGCAACGATCTACCAAAACTACACTCATGACGCTCATGCGCACATCGTAAACGGGTCGCATACGCGGCATGCTTTTCGCCGTGAAAATTGGCGGGATTAGCATTCTAGAGTAAGTATATAATATATATTTCTATGGTTATGTTTCCTGAGTTTCCTCTCGATGCATCACAGTCATTATTTCGAAAATAAAAAATTGACGGATAACAACACTGTTTATTGTGTTTCGGCAAAAAACGGGCTAGGGGGTACTCTTATTGAAATGATTGAAAAATGTGCCCTCCTTTGGGATAATACGATTAGTCCCATCTTGAAGACATCGGTTGGGATTTCTTAGAAGAACTGACACTAGAACAATATTGATGGAGTTCCTGCTCATTGTACTGCAGAAGTCGGCTTGGAATTGGACCGCATATTTGATGATGGATTAGACATTTGGGTCCATGGAACTGACCTCCTAGATCCCCTGATCTCACATCCCTGGACTTTTATTTGTGGGGCACTATCAAGCAAAGAGTCTAAAGAGCACCGGCAATACTTGGGAAGGATTAGAACATCGGAGAACCGAGAGAGCCACAATAGATGCCGTTGATGTTCACATAAGAAAGTGTTTGGAAACGATTGGTCAACATTTTGAACAATTATCGAAATGATTTAGCACCGCTATATCTTTCTAGATTCATTAACACATATGTTCGACATTGATAATTTTAGCTTTACATGATCATACAAATATTTCGAAATTCCAACTCAATTTTCTTAAATTCATTTGAGGTGAATCAGGATACTTTACATTGAATTCCCGGCATGTTCTGCTGACATCCTTGTTACATAAATCCGTCAAAACCGCATTTGAGTAATAATTTTCTGCCATAGTATTTTCACACCTATTTAACTTGAATTAAGGATGACAATGAAGGAATAACATGTCAGTTATCTGAGTGACGTTCAAAGCCTACTATCTAAATGACTATCCATTATTTATTTTATTGAAGATTACTTCGTAACATAAATGATGATAACTAACTGTACGAAATAGGTATAGGGAAAGTTACACAATTAAATTGGAAAATGTTAGAGCTTTTCAAATAAGTAATAACATACACCATTTGAAAAAACTGAGTTTCAGTCATTTTCATGAGTCCCCGGAAAGAACTTACTTCTGAGCTTCCCTGTTTGCTGAAACTGAGGTCCAGTTCTTCGACAGAATACTCAATGGTATCATGCAGCTATGACTCAAATTGCAATATTTTAATTAGCATTGGGAAAAAATTGTTATTTTTCACTGGTCTGGTTTTGCGCGAAAATTGGACAAAATAATTTTTATCTCGAAAACCGTCACATATAGGAATAGGAAATTACCAGGGAAAGTTATGAGGAATCCTATAAGGATTCCAAAAATGACATAAAATATGGGGTGTTCTATCTGAAATAGTAAATTAGCTACTACTTTTTGATACAAGCGGCAACATTGTATTGATGAAAATATTATAGATGGATAGAACATGTTTGATTATCCATGTCCCACAAATTTTTGAAATGATCTGTCGTTCTATTCTCCAGATACGTTTAATGTTCCATCCACTGTAAAACGCCTGGTAATAAAAATGCCAGGATCAACATCATATAAAAATTTATGAAAATTTTGACATTTTCGACTTATACGCTGCTATGATGATGAAGCTCCTTATTTGCATTGAGTAATAGAGATTTTCCAGTTAGGAGGTTGGGAAGTACACAAAATGTACGGGGAATAACAGCAAATTTACAGAAAATTCCGAGTTGTGGAGGTTTGTGTTTGGGGCATGGTTGTATTTTGTTTCGCTAACAGTGCTAACACAGATTTGGTCCTCCGCTTTGTCTATTTATATGCCATATCTCGAAAATAATAGGGTTTAGACTTTTTTGTATTTGAGATTGAACTGTAATTTTCAAAATATACCTTCGACACCATGTATAATTTCAACTAATATTTATGTTCACAAAGATTCATGTCATTAATTTTCAATAGGCTTTAAGAGAAACTTGGAAAACTCAAGTGTGAGTGCATGAATGCTGTTTCCAGCGTATCCGCTTGATAACTTCGAGGTCAGCCATGCGTTCACGCAAATGACATTTGCTTTAAATCAAGAAGTTGTGTATTCGAAGTGAAATGTCTTCAAAAAAAATTATTTATCACTAGAACATATTCATGTACTAACAATTCCACTGTCAAATTGCAAAACGTTTGTGACTCAAAATCACGACTTCATTAAATCGTAAAAACGAATGACTACATTTCGATACTTTCCCTGAATTGAGGGTAATGATATGCAAGTATATGAACGGAAAACATTCTTTGTTTGTTCCTAAATCTTCGCATGAATAATTTGATATGTTTGAAATAATTAATGTGGGTACGTACGTAACATCTTAATTCGGCACATTCGCCAGAACATTAACTTCATAACGTATACGGACATCAATCAATGAAAATTCTGGTATATACAGGATGATTCAAGACTTTAATAAAATTGCACAATTGGAAGTCAACCATATTGCCCTTAAGAAATATCTGCAATTTTTTCGAAAGGTGTTTTTGTTGATTGTTATAATTATTTCAATTGAAAGAAACAACAATACTACTTAAATTCTACATGTCCACCTGTCGCGCTTTAACATTGTCCTGGACAAAATTTCTCTGTCTTTGAAAATGAACTAAATCTAGCTATGAAATAAACAATATTTCGTTTACGGTAAATGTGTCGTGAATTATGTTAAATTGTGGAAAGTTTTTGATTAAGTTACTTACTTAACACGTTGACTGCCGTGCTCATTTTTTCATTTTTGGTATCAGAGCCGAAGCAAAAACGAAAATTTTGTCCCAGAAACCATTATGGACTCTATGTAGGTACAGTTGAATTTTTCGGAAATTGAGACTCTGAGTTTACAGTATTCATCTTCCAAAAATTCGTTGTTTTTACTGATTTGTCTGCCTCACCGACTCGGTCTGTGCGTCGAATGAGAACAATTTGCAATTTGCAACTTGCAATTTGCAAACTTGTTACTGAAGCCGTCTCGGTCTGTTTTCGCGATATTATCGACAATAATTTAGACCGATGGCTTCAAGAACAGTTCAATTGGCTCGGTCCCATAGACCGAGTTGGCCTGGTGTATCAACCTCAACCTCGGTCTATGAGACCTAGGTAGCTCACCAGTATAATTTTTCCTCGGTCTCGTAGACCGACATGGCAGCCAACATGTTAAGAATGATTTTGATTTGCTGATTAGTGTAGTATTCTAGTCCTCAGCAGTTTAATATATATATTACTCCTTTTCATTGTACTATATTTCTTTTTATTCACCTACTTATTGCTCTTATGGTTCGTAAAATAAAAAATGATTTGTTACGATTTTTACTTTATACTTAGAAACATGATTTATGTTGGAGGAAATTAAATGCAAAATAAGTTTTGAGGAAAATATAAAAATAAAGTATCTATGTTTCCACTTTGTACTGCCGGCATATTCAATACAGCTTTTTGAGTGGTTTGACGCATACAAACATTTTTGAATGGTATCACTGAAACTACTTTTTGAAATGAACGAGATTAGGATTGCCCGATAGACGGTGTAGGGGGGCATATCAATTTAAAAATTTCAAATGGCAAGGGGGGTCAAATTATACATAGATAAAAAGAGAATTCACGAAATTTAAAAATATTTTCAAATGATTCTGCAGCTTATGAGCAATTTTCTTTTTTTTTGTAATTTTTTTGAATCTCAGAAAATATTTAAGGGCGACCAAATTCAAATGGATTATTTCTCGCGCCATTGAAAATTGTTGTGACTTACTCTTCCGAGAATTCCGATCAACGAAAAGCATTGAAGTTCCACGTCACAATCAACCCGATTAGAATACGCCCTTTGGCAGATTGGACTCGGGAGAGTACGTCATCAAGAGCGCCTATATTAGTAGCTTTGAAATTTGCTGATTTTCGAAAGCGAATGAGATCGGATGCAATTGAAATTTGACTCCAAAAATATTTTCTTGGTTCATTTTTGTCGTTGTGTATTTCAAAGCATATTAGGAGCGATATTATTTTTGTGTGTCCTCGCCTATTTGTACATAAACGATAGAATTTTTCATTATTATTTCTGCCGTTCGTACTCATTCACAGAATCAAAGTCGGGTGGGACTCAATCAGCTAATATTGCACACAGTGTAAGCAATATGTGAGCTGCAATCAATAAACTAAACCGAAATTATTTCGCAGCCAATTAGTTAGGTTTATAATATACCTTCCCTATATTAATTGATTCAAAACTTTCGTTTGTAATGTAAGAGTATCCATTTATTTTCCTTTATTTTGTTTGTCACATGCTTACTTCCTGAATTTTGTGTTCCCATTTTGAAGAAAACACTAATAATGATACGAAATCTCAGTAATGTTCTTATTCATTTATTTACCTTATTTTATGTTACATACTTACTTCCTGAATTTTGTGTTCCTATTTTGAAGAAAAAGTTATATATATTTCTATGAGAAAGTTCCTTCTGAAGTGAATAATATTAGTTTCTCGCGGCAGGCGCCATCCAACCTAGTAACGTCTCTACTTATTTCACTTCGATAACTATGAAGATCACCCAAAAGCCTTACATATGTTTCAAGACAAACGGATGGAGTTTCACACATTTACCTCCAGCAAGAACAAGGGACTAGAAGGGACTAGAACAGTCACCTAAGAGCGAAGAGATAATCAAAGCAATGCACTCTGAACATAATATAAAAGCCACAACAATGTACAAATGGGTCAATATCATCAGATCAATGAATATGGTGACCTCACTAGCAAGCTACATGTTGATCTATCACTTCGACCTATTAGGTCTTTTGTGCCTGATCCTTAAACTATTCGAGGCGAGGAGTTACGAGATTCTCTGATTCGCCAATTTTTATGAGGTGTCCCGTGCGAAGTCCCGTTACCAATTCAAAGTCTTTCTTGTCCAACTTTTCGCATGTCTTTGTCCTAGCAGTTTTTTCCAGTGAGATTTTATTTCATCAGTTACCCAGCTTGGAAATTAATTTTTCAAGTAGGCAAGGATTCTAGATCGGAAAATTGCAAGTTTGTCCCTTATTTGGCAAGATAGTCTGCTTCCTCGTTGCATCTTACACCTCTGTCAGCTGGAATCCACATTGAAGTGACCTGGTTGATCATTACAATTTGTCTCAGGGATTGTTTGCAGTGCCATCAGCTCAGACTCATGAGCGTACGACTTCACAGATATTGCTTGACTATCTGACAGTATATACAGGGTGTCCGGTAAACCATGGATCATACTTTAGCTGGTGATTAACAAGTTCATAACCTATCAGAAAATCACAACTTGACCTCAGTAAAAACCTCACGGTTTTCGAGATTTTGGAACTTTTATAAAAAAAAAAAATATTCCTATCTCAGATCATTCTTTTATGTTCCAAGCAAATAAGGAGAGTTTCATGTTCATTCTTATTTTCGATAAATATTACTGAATAATAGTTTTAACTATCGCAGAAGGCAGATTTTCAATAGCAGTCATTACGGTCTACAAAAAAAAATTATCCTCCGATTTGGATCCCTCAAGATTTTTATTATGAAACTTTGAACTCTTTTTGTGATAAATTACTCTCCAACGAAAACCTGAACATTGGCCTTGAAAACTTGCTCGTTTTGTCCATATTCCAAAAATGTATAGAAGTTGCCATGATTCTTTTTTGAAAAAAAGATATTGCTAATAGAGTTCGAAAGGGGGTATTTTACGGTGGATCACAAGGATTGAAGCTTCAAAAATAAAAGTTCCAATATCTCGAAAACCGTGAGGTTTTTACTGAGGTCAAGTTGTGATTTTCTGATAGGTTATGAAGTTGTTAATCACCAGCTAAAGTGTGATCCATATGGTTTACCGGACACCCTGTATATTATTTCCCTAGAGGTGCCCCTTTTGAGGCACTCCTGGAGCATATCTCTACAGCATATACTTCTGCTTGAACGATGGTTGAGTTCTTACCAAGGGGTTTTGAGGGCCTGGAGCTTGGTTCGGTAATGCCCACTCTATCACTTTCGTCCATCTTGGAGCCATCTGTGTACCACACCAATGCATCCATTCCCAGTTGACGTCCGTTTTTGTGCAAATTTTGTGGTTGTTTGTATCAACTTCGAACTGCATCTCGAAGTAGGACCTAAGGCACTGATCGCTGTATCATTCATTATACATAGGTAAAATGGTGGAAGATTCAGTAATGCTATAGAGTGCATGTAAATATTGCCTCTGTGATTCCCAGACAAGCTATCCACTGCATTTCCTGCAGCTTGACTTGTGTCAGAGTTTGTTGCATCTTTGACCACCATATTCACTGAAGCGTTTGGTGATCGTCTGGTATGACCATTAGATAATTTATGGTTTCACAACTCATGTCTTTCCAAAGACATGTCCAGCTTGTCGCTATCATGGATCCATAAGGTATTGTACTGGACCTAGCTGTTTACATCCTGGGCTGAAGTCGTGAATGGTCACAATCTGTAGTCGTGATATTGAGTAGGGCGTCGTCGCATCTCGTAGGTGATAAGTCTTCATCGTAGAGAAAATTGTGATACTAAACGTATTCCATTTGATAACAATCGAAGAATGAAGGATGGTGATGGTGACATTATCATGCAACTCGAACCTGTATTACTTACAAGTTTCAAAATCAAAACCATCGAAAAAAATCATTAGTTGCGTCTTCAAATAGTGTAGAGTTTGTTGTGTCTGGAGGTTTGTCAACGCTGTTGAATATCAATGTTTATGATTTCCACAAAGTAAACTTCTGACAGTTCCATCAGATTTTGTCTTTGTTTTTGTTCATATAGTGGCAGTATAATAGACAGAGACTCATAATGTTGCAATCTTGTTCGAACCCGAATATCAGATTCCATTCGTAAGTACCATAGGTGTTACAGTGGGTTTCAATCTGTTTTCGCCGAACAAAATGAAATTGATACCTTTATATGTGGAGATAATGAAATAGACAGTTCACGAAACATTTACTACTTCATTAGGTCTTTGGTCCAAGACATGTCTATCAAATTTTGGATTTATAAGATAAGATAAGATAAGATAATTTATTTCCGTGGACAATACATTACAGCATCGTATAGAAAATTGTCATACAAGAGCAGGCATGTAGTATTCTAAATACTATATGAAAAAAAGAAGTATAAATTGATTTAAAAAAAGTAGACATAATTACAAATATACATCATAGACATACAGTGATTGTTCAATATGAAACAACAGTAATTTTTACACAACACAAACAAATGATCTCTAAGTCATAAAATCTGTCAAATTATTAAAGCGCTTTTCAAAAAGATAATTTTTAAGTTTTCTTTTAAAAAGTCCCTCAGAATGACTTCATTTTAATTCTTCGGGTAACAAATAAAAAATTTTCAATCCTAAGTACTTAGGTGTATTCAAAGTCACATTATATTTACAAAATGGGATATATAAGTATTTATCCTGTCTAGTTGACTTCTCACGTTTACACTCATTGGTCAGAAATAGTTTTCTGTTTTTGAAAACGTAAACGGACATTTCCAAAATGAACAGACAAACCAGGGGCAGAATCTTGTACTTAACAAATAATGGTTTACAGGTACTGCGTTGAGAGACATCAGCGATCATTCTAACAAATTTTTTCTGTGCTGTGAATACTGTGAATACTGTGAATATTGTTATTTATCTTGATGAAGGTCTTCAAGGTCTATTTTTTTTTATTTTGCAAACTTTGTGAACCTAATTAAGTATCGATACTATCTCAGTCAATGAAGTATTTCATGACATCAGGTTTGTCATACGAGTTTTTCCATCTCACAAAGTCTCATCGGATGTATATTCTATCTCTTTCTTTGATATTTTCATCATTATTTCAAATTCCACATTTTTTCTTATGATTTAACCCCTTTTTTATCAAATGCGTGCGCTCCTGTCGGTTGTGGAAAGGTCATACAGTCTTCACGACTTCAAAACAATTCGTGTTGTAGCATTGTTTATATAGAAGTAAGATAGTTAGCCAACCTTATGGGATTTATGTTGGATTCAAATGGATGCGACATGTAGATGGCGATAGTGATCTCGCATCCAAGTCATGTCGTAACTTCAGTGATCTGGCCTCCAATTCATGTCGTAACTTGATTGAAACAATGGGACAGTATTAAAATCAGAGTTTTTTGAAGAAATCTGCATTAAAATGACGTCAAATATTCATGTTTGTAACTAATCACACTAGATGACACTCGCGTTGGTGTCCATTACTTTTATCACAGGCATTGACTATCTACTTTTTAAACAATGGTTGTAGGTATGGCAATGCTGGGTCCATCCGTATTTATACGATATTATACGTCCATGGTCGCTGGAACTCTGGATAGAACATGGTTGATTTGGCTGTTCCATGACAGTTTTTGGTCGATTATAACGCCCAGATATTTAACCTGTTTGGAAAATATTAGCTGGATTCTATTCAGAATTGGGACTTTGAGTTCGTATTTTGCTAGGATTGTCATCAAGTCCCTCCTTATTTGCACACCATCTGATTGTGTTCAGGACTTTCGAGACTTGAGGAATGTATTCATTCCAAAGCTTGATTTTCATCGTTTTGGTCTAACGACAGACCATGGTCTGAGAGGTGTTACCTTGGCACATAGCCTCCAGATAGTCAAGAGAAACAACTCTCATTTTCTTCTTGGTTTTCACGCTGTTTTTTAAACATATCAGGATTTTAGATTTCGTGTTAGAAAATAAAGAATTTTCATCAATTCAGTTATTAGAAAAAGTGCCTTCTCAGAGTGGAATAACAATGTGTGATCACTTCATCACACTTTGATTGACAAACAAATTTGTTAACCTTGAATATTCCTTTCGTTGACGGAAAGATTTGGGATTTAGATCGTCCATAAATTCATGTCGATTCCAAGAACCGCAACAAATGTACCCATAAACCTTGGTGTTCATTTTATATATTTCGTTGAACCCGTTCTATACTGACCGGAATAATGGTCTTGAAGGATAACTGGTATGAAACTTGAATGTATTATTGCTACTTGTATTAATAAATACCTAGTTCAGATTTGTTGCATTTTTAGATAGTATTATTCAATAAGAAGGCAATTCAATAGCCCAGGAAAACTTGTTCATGAAACTGACAATTATAGTTGGGAGATTGAGTCAATTTTGAATATTAGTTCAAGAGAAAAGATTTATTAATCTATTTTTGAAAAGGAAAATATTTGGCGCACTTTGCACTTCTTATGGTGAGTTATTATGGACTCTACAGCCATTGTAATGCAATTTTCTTTGATAAAACTTGATCTGGTGCTTTGCCGGAATTAAATTGTTCTTAAATTTGGTAGAGTAATTACGCTTCGATCTGTTGATGCTAAACAATGGAAGATTCTTACGATCATAGCATGATATTTCGCATATACAGTGCGGCTTTTTTTAGTCCCCCCCATGTTAACTTTTGAAAGGTTCGACGTAGAAACATGAATGAAAAACCGTTTGGAGGGTTTCACCGATACTACTTTTTGAAATAAAAAATATGGTGATTGCTCGACAGGGGGCGCGGGGGAGCACATCAACTCAAAAATTTTAAATGGCATGGGAGGTCAAGTGTCACATAGGTGAAAAGATAATTCAATTATCTTCACAACCATCTAATTTTTTTTTAAATTTAGTTGAAATTTTTTTCACAATCCAAATTCGAAATATCGAAAATAAATGCGGATCTGAAAACTAGTCATACCTCGATAAATTTGAACGGTTTGTTGTGGAATAATGAAACCAAAAATATTTTGAAGGGTATTACCGATACTACTTTTTGAGAGAAGAAACATTGAAATTACTCGACAGATGGCGCTAGGGACAAATCAACTTGAAAATTTCGAAAGGCAAATAAATCGATATTGAGAAAAAATTTCTCAACAAAATTAAAAAGCATTTAGATGGTTGTGAAGAGAATTGAATTCTCTTTTCAACGATGTGACACTTGACACCCTATGCCATTTAAAATTTTTGAGTTGATGTGCCCCCCCGCGCCACCTTTTGAGCAATCACCATATTTTTTTGTCTCAAAAAGTAGTATCGGTGAAACCCTCCAAACGGTTTTTTATTCATGTTTCTACGTCGAACCGTTCAAAATTTAACAGGGGGGGGGGACTAAAAAATGCCGCACTGTATAAGTATCAATTACGGTTAAAATTTTATTATTTTTATAAGAATCCCTGCATGAGTATCCATAGGAAAGATTACAGGGGACTCTCAAAACGGATTTTTGTAAAATTGATATTCTTGAACAATCGGTACCAGCTCCCCAATTCATTATACCATATCGAACTTAACACAAATCAAAATTCATAGTTTGAAATGCATGAAAAAATCATCATCACATTGTGGCTTTTCCGTAAAAATAGATAAAACTCCTGAAATCGAATACTTAGGAATTTATATCGATTCTTGTTTAAACTGGAAAACTCAAACTGTAGAACTAACGGAAAAATTAAGAAAAACTCTCTACAAATCTAGAATACTACGGAATATATTCGACAGAAAGATGTTATTCAGGTTTTATTTCTCTCTATTCCATTCTATCTTGTCTTATGGAATTATTGCATGGGGAGGATCATATGATCATGTTATGCAACCAGTTGATTCTGTTCACAAATATGTGGTTAAAATTATACTTAAAAAAATTCGATTTCCTTCTGAAGTTTTATTCAATAAATATAAGATACTGAATTCTCAACAAATTCTTTATAAAATTTCCACAACGTATATAAAAAAAATTTCTATGAAATTTGGAAGGTTTCAACATGAATATGATACTAGAATCAAATCCAGGAACGACCTTCCAACAAAGAGATATTCTTTGAAAGTATGATTGTATATATATTGGAAATAAAATTTATAACAAATTACCAATAAATTAAAAGAAAATAGCCTGAAAGTCTTAAAAAAATGCACAACTGGATATTGGAAAATATTATCAGAATAAACAATTTGTTCGAATTATATTAAAAATTGTATGGCGCATTTTCTAAAAACAATTTTCGTAGGTATTACCACAAGTGTATCGGTGATTGTCGAAATAGCAATTCCTTTGAATTTGAGAATCAATAATTTGATTCGAAACCGAGAAGGAATTAACGATAATCGCCGATAACACGAGTTGTATTTGTTAAGATTATTTCATGAATAAAATCGAAACCATTTTTATTTATTTACTATTCAATTTAACTAGGAACATTAATCCCGCATTTAGTTCTGAAATTATGCAACTAACAAAATATTTACTTGATATTTCAAACATCCCTCTATTTCAGTTACCAATGACAGAGCGCGTCATTCGTAGTTTCGTCATTGCATGTCTAGTCTACTGCTTCTCGCTCGAGGTTATGTTTTGATAACATTTTGATTTAGTGATTTGATTAATCAACGAGTATGCAAAATTTGTCGAAAATTGTGAAGTTGATATGAATTAATAGTGAGTGCTTATTTAGTTTTGGTCAAAGTTTGGTGTTGTGTCATTATATCAGCTTGCTAGTGGTAAGTTTGTGTTTTGATAACAACCAATCAGGAATCGAACTACAAAATCGAAAACACATCATATACATATCCAGTAGCCAATTAAGAGCCAAACTACAAAATCGAAAACATGATGTTTTCATTTATCAACAAAAATTTCAACCAATCATAACACGCTATTTTAGCGTAAGTGAAATAATCATATTAGTGTCTTTCTGTATGACATTGCAAAATATTTATACCTCTTAAATCAATAACCTGAGAATGTTTGTATGATGTGTATGTATGAGGTATTTGTGTATTGAATAAATAAGTTTTAGTATGTATGTTCTATTATATAAGTTTTATTATATATTCACGTATTTTTATATTCATATATTATTCCATTATATGTGTTATTATTATGCTTATAAAATTTACCTAATCTAGTTCAAGGATTTGCTCATTTGATTGGGTTGATTACATATACATTTTTTAGAAGCGAAGATTACTTCGAGTTTGTCGATTTTATTCTTATCGCATTTGTACTCTCCGGCAAAACATTCGAACTTTTTTCGAGGATTGCCCTGATTTTCTCAGTGGAGAATGCATCGATCCGGTCATATGAAAATCCATTTTGTAGGTTTTATAAATCTCTACAAAATAATTCAAAACGATTCCTCGAAGAACCTTTTGAGATATTTCCAAAAAACCAAAACAGTTATATTTTTTTCACAATTGCTTGATTGAAGAATTCCACGAAGCGATTTTTCTGGTGCGAAAACTGGGGTTTTCATTACGAACTGTCTTAAGAAAAACAGCAAGGCCATTTGCGTCATTTATTTTCTGGGGGAAAAACCTCTACAGCTTCCAATAGTAAACCAACCAAAATCCAAATCTACGATAATTATTTCAACATCAAATTAAAATCCCAGTGTATTTCCCGTTTTGATAATTTGAACTTTCTCTCAATAATTCAGTGATTAATTTCAAATTATTGATGAAAAATAGTAAATGTGTCGACTAGAAATTAAGAAAGATGTCGGTTACTTCCGCATATCATTAAAGTGCACTCAAGAGTTTGGATTATGCAGAGAAAAAAATACGTGTGCAATAACAACTGATTGATACTAGTAATTTTCTCTGCCGAGCAAAGTTTCCCCTGATTTGTTAAAAATATTTCATTGTCCAATTCCAGTTCAAAACTGATGAATACAACGTTTCGTGCATGCAGGTATTCTTTTGTTACATTTTTTTTATCGAACCAACGACATCGAGAGCAAGAATTTCATTGACGGAAGTGCATCAATATAAGCATGTTTGAAACCTACCTATGAAACAACAAAATAATAATCAATGATAATAATGATAAATTTAACCGTAATTCTGAAATAGATCTGTGAACCTGATTAGCCGAGGGGGAAACTTCTCGATGAAATGGGTACGAGACTTAAAATATTCAAAAGACTGAAAGACTCAAACCGATGACAGAAAGACTCAAAACGTTGACTGGAGCTAAGATTTAATGACAGAAAATTGACTTAAATTTCTAGTTTTACGAGATATTATAGGCCACATTCCGAGAAATACAAAATATCAATTTTTCACATGATTTTTTTTGTGTTTTATTTATATGGTAAAATCGGTAATATTAAAATGAAAACTTATTTCTTTTTATTTTTCTTGAGTAGGTCTAATATCGAACGGCCTCTCACCATGTAAATCATCAAAACTTAAAAATGTACTGGTAGAAATAAGAAACACTTTCAGTAGCTATGAGTTTAGAGAAATACTTGCATAATCGAAGTTCGATATGAAAGTGAAAATCACAAAGACCTTGTATATTATGATATTGCATTCAGTTATTTGCTTTTGCTGCATTTGTCGTTGTATAATCTGCAAACTGGATTTGAAGATTCTTAATTTTATTTTCCATAATTTATTTTTGTATTTTGAATTCCTCACCAAGCCCCTTCAGAGCATCAGGCATTATATTTAAATTTTTATAATTTTTTATTTTTATTATCCCAAAAATTCATTTTAAATTTATATTAAATAATCTCTTCAAACTAGTACGAATGGATCCCACTGATATAGAACAAAATCAACTAAAATAAACTCAATAAAAAAAGCAAAATACGAATACTATCAAAAACAAATCAATTCAAACTCTTATCCCCCTGCGGGCTAGAACCTCTTCTATATAGAAACATATAGAAGAGGTTCTAGCCCACAGGGGGGATAAGAACAAGAAACCAGATGAGCCGACACAAGCCACCCTGTGCGTTCCGTATGTTAGAGGTCTATCGGAAAGAATAAAACGAATTGGGACGAAATACAAAATACGGACATGTTTCAAGTCAGGTAACACTATTAGCAGCCATCTCACAAAGACGAGACCACGTAACGCTGACATTGACTCCAAAAACTGCATCTACCGCATCCCTTGTGAATGCGGCGAAGCTTATCTTGGAGAAACTAAGAGACCACTTAGCGTTAGACTCGCTGAACACAAGAGAAACACTCAACGAGGAGAAACATCAAAGTCAGGGATAGCGGATCATGTCTGGACGACCCAACACAACATAAAATGGACTGAAGCCGAAGTCATCCATAAAGAAGAGGGCTGGTATAGATGGAAGTTTGAAGAGAGTGCATATATTATGAACAACAAAGTCTTCAGTCAAGCTAGCATAAAAATCCGTAATGTGTGGAAACCCTTAATTAGTGGCATGGATCAATTGAAATTGCGATAAGAATTAACAATGCTGTACCAGAGGGGCCTGGCACTGTAATTAACAAGCTTACCTGAATACCTGAATACTCCTGGGCTAATGACACAAAGTTATCTATCCACAGTATATATAAGAAGTATCCTTGAGATTGTCGCATTATACACTTGATAACGACTGTAGATTTTAACAGTTGAAACGTCGTGATTAAAAATTGCAGAGAATTGAATTTTTCTTTGTTCTTTTTTAGACAATGAAAGTCCAGAATAACCTTACTCAAAGTGAAACATTGTCAACCACTTTCAAACAAATATCATTTTAGTTTACCATAAGAAGAAAAGGTATCTTTTACATTAGTGTAGGAATACTTACATAGCCTCAAAATTATTCAATACTCTTCATAATACAATAAAAAACATTGACATATTTCACCATTCAGATATCCAAGATTTAGTAATTTATTTTCTTTTGATGTTTAAACTTACGAATGTTCTCAAAAGATGCAATTTTCCGTCAACTTCCATCTCTGCTATAAATTTTATTTGTTCAAATACTGAATTAAAACTATTTAGAAAGTGTTTCAAAAATACATTATACATCGTCCTCATACCATTTCATGTGATGAACTTGTTAACATCGCCAGTTGTTGACCAACCGTAAATATAGATTTAGTAAACCAAAAACTTCGTTAAGAGTATCCCAAAAAAGCTCATTATGGGTCCAGATCACATACCTGATTGCCTCATATACTCAGTTTCATTTTGAGATCTGATAATTTTATCAATTTCAGAAAAACACGCGTTTGTCACATTTCGAAAAAGGATCATCTCACTCATCGAAAATTATAGTCCCATCTCAGTACTATTTAACTTCTCAAAGTTATTTGCAAATAATTATGTACCATTTAATATACAATTGGGTAAAATCAGTCTTTGATAATGGTATGCTTCCGTAAAAAAAAGTCTTGAATAACCAATCCTTCATGTTGCACAATTTTTATGTGATGCGTTGGATGTGGGTCAGTTGACGTCATTATACGGACTTGCAAAAAGCTTTTGACCAAATT
Source organism: Chrysolina oricalcia (assembly GCA_944452925.2). Lineage (NCBI taxonomy): Eukaryota > Metazoa > Arthropoda > Insecta > Coleoptera > Chrysomelidae > Chrysolina > Chrysolina oricalcia. Next base: position 63,186,261 of record OX101812.2, read on the forward strand.
GGTTTCACTTATTATTCTTTTAACACGTATCAGCGACTATGTATAAGAGTTGTTGATGGAATTGACTTGTTAAAGTTTTTATAATTCGACAGGTATTATTTTGATTCAGTTTATGCTTCATCTCCAAAAGCATAACACCAAATACTGGGTAGCAGCATTTTTATGATTTACAAATCAAAATAATTTGATGAAAAATTTCTATATACCGCTTCCGCATATTACCAATATTAATGACAGTACATCAAAAAATACTTTCAACGTATAATCACCCAAGTGCTTGAATTATTGCCGGAAGTTTTTAGGTACATGAATTTTTTTAAAATTTTCTCAAAAAATTCACGTACGAGATAAATTTTCTGCAATTAATTCAAGCACGAGGGGGATTCGGCAAGAAAATTTCACACCAAAATCTATTAAATTAATGCTTGGAGAGTATTCAAGACAAAACAAGTTATAACATCAGTGGCCAATGAATGGCTTTTATTGACACAATGACAGATACGCATTCGTATTGTGGCGGTGTGTTGAAAATATGTGTCCATCAGAAAAAAGCGGAAAGCGCTTTGCTGCATAAAGCATAAAAGCGCTTTACAAGTCTCCTAGACGGTCCAAATTGCAGACCACTAAACCGCTTCAAATAAATCCAGCGGAAAATAAAGCGCTTTATTTATCTGTAGCGGCTGGAAGACCTGTTAACCGTCTATCACGTGAAGTGTTAAAGCGGCTGCAGCCGCTGCATGCTGTTAGACGCACCCATTTACAGCTAAACCACCATAACTGGCTGAATTTTTTAGTTCGTATTGTTTTAAAGCTGTTTTTAAGGTTTCAGAAGAATAATATTGTGGATAATACTTTATAATTGGATAAGAAATAATGGATAATGCGAAGAACTTTGCGACTATAAAAGAAGTCACCCATAATTGAAATTACTGAACAAAAATGAGATATCAATCAGCGTAGTACAAAGAAAGCGTCTCGAAATATCAACCAAGTTTTCACGAAAAGATACGAGGGCTGTTTGGTAACTCCGTGACTATTTGAATAAAGAAAAAAAAAATTGGCAAATAAGCGTTTTATTTTTCAACATAATCTCCTTTTAGATCAATACATTTAGTCCAGCGTTTTTCCAGTTTTTTTATTCCTTCCAAATAATAGGTTTTCTCAAGGCCCTCAAAATAGGCGTTTGTTTCGGTTATAACCTCTTCATTCGACCCAAATCTCTTACCACCCAGCCATTTCTTCAGGTTTGGGAAAAGAAAATAGTCGCAAGGGGCTAAATCTGGAGAATATGCTGGATGGGGTAGTAGTTCGTAGCCCAATTTATGAATTTTTGCCATAGTGACTACACACGTGTGCACTCGTGCATTGTCTTGATGAAGCAGCACTTTTTTTTCCGCTAAATGTGGTCGTTTTTGCCTCAAATCAATATCGAATCTGTCTAAAAGCTCTGAATAATATTCGCCGTTGATCGTTCTACCCTTCTCTAAGTAATCTATATGAATGACACCGCGTGCATCCCAAAAAACTGTGGCCATAACCTTGTTGGCTGACAGACGCACCTTAGCCTTCTTTGGTGCACGTTCACCAGTTGACACCCACTGTTTTGATTGTTCCTTGGTCTCTGGGGTATTGTGATGGATCCATGTTTCGTCTACGGTTATATAACGGCGTAAAAACTCGCCCGGATTGCGATTGAACTTTGCCAAACACTCCTTTGAAGTGGTCACACGGTTGCGCTTGTGGTCGAGTGTGAGCAATCGCGGCACCCATCTCGCGGATAGCTTCTTCATGTCCAAATATTCATGTAAAATGTGATGTACTCGCTCAGTTGAGATGCCTACAGCCTCAGCTACCTCACGTACTTTTATTCTCCGATCGTCCAATATCATTCCATGGATTTTATCGACGATTTCTGGCGTGATGACCTCTTTTGAGCGACCTGAACGTACGGCGTCACTTGTGCTGGTACGACCACAACGGAACTCAGTAAACCACTTCTTAACCATTGAAATTGATGGTGCAGAGTTCCCATAGTATTTATCAAGTCTTTCCTTGGTTTCAGTTATGGTTTTTTTACGCAAAAAATAATGCTTAATCAACACACGAAATTCACTTTTTTCCATTTTTGTTAAAATTCACGAGGTTGTCTGCTTCTAATTGCTGTCAAACACAAACCAAATGTCGCAGCTTGCTCAAAATTTGACAGTAGTCTATTGAAAGATGGTGGTTGACAGCAGCAGTGTTGCATTTAAAGTTACTGCGCGGGAAATTTAAAAAGTCACGGACTTACCAAACAAGCCTCGTAAGTTGAATAAAATTGTTTCAAATATTAAATTCATGTATAGGTGGACATTTGATTAATATAATTTTTTTATCGATGGACATTCATTGTTGAAATGCAAGGAGTCTTCAAAATATTTTCAGACACATCCGAAATATCTAGTAAATGCATAATTATGAAATAATATCTCCTTTCATATGAAAAATAAAATTCCATTCGTACATGAGAGCAAAATGTCAACTGTCACATGTCAAATATTTGACAGAAAAATTTCCACTTATTCATTTCGCCCAGGTTACCCTGGAGGATAATTTCAGAAAATTTTTTTGGTTATCATGGCTACTAAACAAAAACCAATTTTTTGATTGGCTAAAAAGCGAGGTGTGAAATTGTGAAAATATCACAAGAGCTTAAATTATTTCTGGAAATTTTTTTGAGGGCACGAATAAAATATTCGTGCCCGAAAGAAAATTTCCAGGAATAATTTAAGCTTGCATGGTATTCGGTAAGAAAATTTCACACCATAATTTGGAAAAAAATTATTAATCCAATCTGACATTTTAAATTAAATCCACTGCTTGTCAAGTCCATCATGTTTCGTTAAATAAAAAATATTACCAACTTTAGTTACACCAAATGCTAAAACTCAGGTGGATATTAGATCAGTCTATCGCCCTTTCATAATTTTAGGTTACTAAAGGTGGTAGCAATGTATTTTTTGTTAAAGTAATCCATAACACTTCTAATGTAAAAAATATAATATTAACATGGTTTGTTGCAGTAGGTGGCCGTGATATAGGCGGCCATGCTTTTGACAGATGAGGTTTATATTGGTAAATTACATGGAGTTACTGTATAGTAAACCAGCAAACAAAGATATTCGTATGTAAAACATTTCTTGTGAGCATTTGATATACGTACCCACAAAATAACGGTACGAACGATTCTATGATGTCAGCTAATGCTATGGACCAATCAGATGTAAGAACGTCAAATCACAGGTATTTATTGAGTCAACGTATAACAAATGTCAAGCATTTGACAGCGACTTAAGAAACCAGAAACTTTGAAAATATCTCTTGAAAATGCTAACCACTCTGGCGAAACGTCGAGATCTTCTCTAAACATGCGTCGGCCTTACAACCCGAAGAACCACCATGTAAATGTTAATTCTTATAGAAATTTTGCATTATTCACAGATATATCTACAATATTTAATGTTTGTAGATCATATGTTTACCTTTTCAACTGTCAAAAAATTTCCACTTAAATATCGTGGCGCCACGAAAAAATTTCCGGAAATTTTTTAGTTGCCATTGTAACTAGTCAAAATTAAGGCATCTTATTGGTTAAAAAGTAGAGGTGTGAAATTTTCACTGGAATTTTTATTCGTTTGAGACTAAAATTGTTATTCGTCGATAATTTGGTTAGGACCTCACTCTATTCTTAAGCATTTTCACAAATTGAAAATGAAGCAGAAAATTACCTTTAACTTACTGAATGGTCAATTAAAATTGAATAAATGATCATCTGTTTAACTGAATAATTAAGAATGGTGACTAAAACTTGTCCCGGTCTTAGATAAAATATTCATCATGCCACAAATCCAATGGAAATTACATTTTTACTACTATCTGGCTATTTTAACGTCACTTGGAAGAAGACAAGTAAAAATGAGCAATTCTTATCCGTTGAACGTATGTTAAGCTGGCACAGCCGTTTCAGCACAATAAAAAAACTAATGCCGCATTTTTTAAATGATTAATAACTATTTTCTACTATAACTCCTAATTTTTTAACTCCGGAAGTTTCGGAGAAAAAGGGGTCGTGTTATCTTAACGCTTAAGATGGCACAGCCGTTACGTAACTTTTTTTCTGCTGAGAACATTCAGATGATTGGAATGCTGGAATTTTCAACTTTTTAATAACTTCCGCGTGATATATAAGAAGTTTCAAAATTTCGCTTCCTAAGGCAAAAAAAACAAATATTTGAATAAAATTGCATAAATATTAAAATTTGATTCCTTCATTTTCTAACTTTCGCAAAATAGAACACTGAGGTGATATTACTTGATATCTCACACATATGTCCGATTGTAGGGAAAAAAATTACAGTGGAAAGTATTAAAATCGTACTCGAAACGCATAAGACCAAAATCCTAACGAAACTGGTTGGGATGAAAAATGTCTTCCTTGAATGCAAAGAGGAAATTTACTCTTCAATATTTCTCCCAAATGGAATAGGAGGAAAAATTAATCGCGAAATTATATTAACCATCTTCGAAACGAGATGCGACTGAAAACAAAATTTCACAATCAGAACAATCATTGGAAACAATATACAATTTTACAATACATTCGCTCCTTATGAAATACCTTGATATTCTTTTTTATTGTACACATAATGCGAAAAGATTGATTAACCATGAAATATCGCAATTTTTCGATTCTCTCATTTTCTAACTCCAGCACAACTACCGATAAATGCAAATAGGTGTAAAAATTCAACCCGAGTAATCTTAGCAGTACGGAAAATCAGCTGAAGAAATACTTTTAACAATTTTCAAAACATGATGAGTCCGAGAGCATTACAATTTCACCATTATTCTACCCTCTTATTTTTTACCTCCAGCACAATGATCTGAAATAGTGATAGAGGTATGTGTTACATATATTTGGCCCATATGAACTGATTGGAATGAAAATTTTTCCTGAATTCATTTTAATGTCCACGTAATGCGAAAAGATTGAATAACTTTGAAATTTAGCAATTTTTCGATTCTCCCATTTTCTAACTCCAACACAATGACCGATAAATGCAAAGAGGTGATGTATTTTTCAATTTTAAACAAATGTGTTCTGAGCAGCAAGGAAAATCAGCTGAGAAAATATTTTTAAACGGCTTTAAAACGTGATAAGACCGATATCATTACAATTTTTTCATTTTTGTGTCTTCTGATTTTCTAACTCCAGCCCAATCATCTAAAATAGTGATACGGGGATGAATCACATCATATTCGACTCGTATGAATTGACTGGCATGAATATTTCCCTGGTACTAATATTTAATGTCCACGTAATTCGAAAACATTGATTAACATTGAAATTTTACAATGTTTCGATTCTCCCATTTTCTAACTCCATAGCACAATGACCGATGAATGCAAAGTGGAAATGTATTCTTCAATTTCTCACTCATGTGATCTGATCAAGAAGGAAAATCAGTTGAGAAAATATTTTTGAACGACTTCAAAACATGATAAGACCGAAAGCATTACAATGTTTTCATTATTGGGCCCTCTGATTTTTTTACACCAGCACATTGACCGATTGATGCAAATTGGTGATATATTCTTCAATTTTCTACTCATGTGATCTGATCAACAAGGAAAATCAGCTGAACAAATATTTTTAAACGGCTTCAAATCGTGATGAGAACGAAAGCATTACAATTTTTCTATTATTGTGCTCTGTGATTTTATAACTCCAGTACAATCATCTGAAATAGTGATACATGGATGTATTACATTATAATCGGCTCGTATGAACTGATTGGCATTCATATTTCCTTGCGTTTCATGTTTAATGTCTACCGAATGCGAACAGATTGATTGCCTAACACAATTATTCGATTTTCCCATTTTTTAATGCCAGCACAATGACCGATAAATGCAGAGAGATGATGTATTCTTCAATTTTCTGAAACTTCATTTGCTGATGATTACATCCCATCCGTGCATTTATCGATCATTGTGCTGTTAGAAAATTGGAGAATGGAAAAATTGCGACATTTAAAAGTTAATCAATCCTTTGCATTACGTAGTCATTAAAAATGAATACCAGGGAAATTTTCATTCCAGTTCGATCATATAGGCCGAATATAATGAAATATGCCCCTGTACCACAATTTCTGATGATTGTGCTTGGAGTAAGAAAATCAGATGGCAAAATAATGCAGAAATGGTCAGTTCATATTGGCCAAATATATGTACCACTATTTCAGATTGTGCTGGAGTTAAAAATTCAGAGGGTACAATAATGGTAAAATTGTAATGTTCTCGGTCTCATCATGTTTTGAAAACTGTTTCCTCAGTTGATTTTCTTTACTGCTCAGATTTCACGGGTTGAATTTTTACACCTATTTGCATTTATCGATCGTTGTGCTGGAGTTAGAAAATGGGAGAATCGAATAAAGATTACGATATTTCATAGTCATTAATCTTTTCGCATTATGTGTACAATAAAAAATAATATCAGGGTAATTCATAAGGTGCGAATATAATGTAAAATTGTATATTATTTCCAATGATTGTTCTGATAGTGAAATTATGTTTTAAGTCTCATCTCGTTTCGAAGATGGTTAACATATTTTCGCGGTTAATTTTTCCCGCCATTCATATCATTTGGGTGAAATATTGAATAGAATATTTCCTCTTTGCATTCATCGAAGACATTTTTCATCCCAACCAGTTCAGTTGGAGTCAGAAAATGAAAGAGGAGAAAGATATAACTAGGATTTCGGTCTCATTGCGTTTCGGACGCGACTTTAATACTTTCCACTAAGTTTTTTCACCACAATCGGACATATGTATGAGATATCAAGTAATATCACCTCATTGTTCTATTTTGTGAAAGTTAGAAAATGAAGGAATCAAATTGTAATATTAATGCAATTTAATTCGAATATTTGTTTGTTTTTTTTTGCGTTCGGAAGCGAAATTCCTTGTATGTCACCCGAAAGTTATTAAAAAGTTGAAAAATCCAGCATTCCAATCATCTGAATATTTTCAGCAGAAAAAAAGTTACGTAACGTCTTTGCCATCTTGAGCGTTATAGCACACCCTTTTTCTCCGAAACCACTTGAGTTGAAAAATTAGGAGTTATGTTAGAAAATAGTTCTTATTAATCAGTTAAAAAAATGCGGCACTAGTTTTTTTATTGTGCTGAAACGGCTGTGCCAGCTTAACGTACGTGTCCGACGAATGAAATTTTGTTATACTGAAACCAAGTCCATATTTATATAATTAACCAATAAGTAGGCGAAGAAATGATAATTTCAATAATTTTCTTCTAACATATGCTAGATTATCCTCTAAATAAGGTTGGTGAAGAAATCACCCGTTAGATTATCTGAATATGGTTGGGACCACTCCGTAGATCAAGGCCTGTCATACATCAAAAGGTTGTACTCGAGAAATCTTTGTTTGCATTCAGCATGATTCTCGAATTCGTTTTGTTTCGTAAGAAACACACTTTCGACTCTCCTGGTATTTTTGCATACCAGTCACAAATGGTGATGGCTAATTTTTTTACCAAACATTTTATGGAATATGAAAACGTTGGAGAAACGATTCAGAAATGCACCGGGTTTGATAGAACTGGTGAGTAAACAAAACTATAGAGTGTGATAATGAGTGAAAGTAGAGAAGATTCCCCAGTAATATATGACTGCCGAACATGGAAAGAAGATTAAATTAATGTTTTTAGCACAAAAAATCATCAGGTGAAGGTCTGCTATTGTGATTTATTATCCGGTTGTCTTTTCAGCCATGAAAACTGTGCTGGAATAGAGAGGTAATTAATAGCATTATCGTGATTCTTCAGGTACTCTTATTGGCAGGATAGGTTTCATCTTCTGATGTTGAAATCAATACGAGGACAATTCGCAATGTTGATAAACGAACGATTAAAAATCCAGTATTTCACAAGAAAATTTTACACCAACAATTTTCGACTGATCGAATTCTCTGATCATTTTTACATATTACCATGATTATTTCACTTATGCTAAAATAGCGTGTTATGATTGGTTGAAATTTTTGTATTGATAAATGAAAACATCATGTTTTCGATTTTGTAGTTCGGCTCTTGATTGGCTACTGGATATGTATATGATGTGTTTTCGATTTTGTAGTTCGAGTCCTGATTGGTTATTATCAAAACACAAACTTACCACTAGTAAGCTGCTATAATGACACAACACCAAACTTTGACCAAAACTAAATAAGCACTCACTATTAATTCATATCAACTTCACAATTTTCGAATTTTTGCATACTCGTTGATTAATCAAATCACTAAATCAAAATGTTATCAAAACATAACCTCGAGCGAGAAGCAGTAGACTAGACATGCAATGACGAAACTACGAATGACGCGCTCTATCATTGGTTACTGAAATAGAGGGATGTTTGAAATATCAAGTAAGTGTTTTGTTAGTTGCACAATTTCAGAACTAAATGCGGGATTAATGTTCTTAGTTAGATTAAATAAATAAAATAAAATAGTTTCGATTTTATTCATGAAATAATCTTAACAAATACAACTCGTGTTATCGGCGATTATCGTTAATTCCTTCTCGGTTTCGAATCAAATTATGTTGCTTTAGGCAAACACACTCGCGCAAGCGCTCGTGTGGTTGCCAAGCAACATAATTTGATTCTCAAATTCAAAGGAATTGCTATTTCGATAATTACCGATACACTTGTGGTATTACCTACGACAATCCCACCGATTTCCGGAAATTGGTTTCTTCCAGGATACTCTGGAAATTTTCTATTTGTACCAAATTTGAGTTTTCACTTGTTAACTCTCAAGTGCTTGAATTATTGCCGGCTCGGGTAATTTTCTCAAAAAATTCATGTACGAGATATATTTCCTGCAATTAATTCAAGCACGCGGGGGATTCGGTAAGAAAATTTCACACCAAAATATATTAAATTAATGCCAATTTCATCTGACTTGGAAATCATTCTATAACAAAATACGCATTCGTATTGTGGCGATGTGTTGAAAATAAGTGTCTATCAGAAAAAAAGCGGAAAGCGCTTTGCTGGATAGAGCATAAAAGCGCTTTACAAGCCTTCTAGACCACTGAACCGCTTCAAATAAATCCAGCGGAAAATAAAGCGCTTTAATTATCTGTAGCGGTTGGAAGACCTGTCAGCCGCCCATCACGTGAAGCGTAAAAGTGACTGCAGCCGCTGCATGCTGTCAGACTCACCCATTGACAGCTTAACCACTAACCAGTTAGGCTCAATTTTCTAGTTCGTGTTGTTCTAAAGTTGTTTTCAATGTTTCAGAAGAATAATATTTTATAATTAAATAAGAAATAATGGAAAAACAACAAAAATACACATTATGCATATTGCGAAGAACTTTGCGAAGATAAAAGAAGTCACCTATGGCTATGATTGAAATACTTGAACAAAAATGAGAAATCAATCTGCGTAGCCGAAGAAAGTGTCTGTAAATTTCACAACAAAGTTTTCACGAAAAGATAAGTTGAATAAAATTGTTTCAAATATTAAACTCATGTAGTCTAGTATAGGTAGACATTTGATTGATATAATTTTTTTATCGATGGACCTATTCATTGTTGAAATGCAAGAAGTCCTCAAAATATTTTCAGACAAATTCAAAATATCTAGTAAATACATAATTATCTCCTTTCATAAGAAATAAAAAATTCCATTCGTACATTAAAGGAAAATGTCAACTATCACTTGTCAAATACTTGACAGAAAAATTTCCACTTTTAATTTCGCCTAGGGTACCCTGGAGGATAAAAATTTCCGGAAATTTTTTGGATTGTCATGGCAACTAAACAAAAACCAATTTTTTGATTGGCTTAAAAAGCGAGGTGTGAAATTTGTAATAAAAAACTACTAATTAATCCGAAAGAGAAAAATAGGATAATAATCTTGTTTCAAAACAGTATCTTATTATTGATATACAAAAGAGCTGAGAGGACTAGACGCAAATAAAATAATAATTGTTAGTTTAAACTGACAAATGTACCTAAGTTTAAGTTTGAAATTTCAATTATGTATAATTGGCAGCTTGAACTTCCATTTAGGTATAATTGTCAGTTTGAACTGTTTTTTATGTATAATTGTCAGATCAAACTAACAATTATATATGAAAATCAGTTTCAACTGACAATTATGTATGAATTCCGAATTATCTTCCTAATGTTATTTATATACAGGGTGTCCCAACGAAAACTTTCCACCCGGATTTACTGGGAAATGACAAATTATTTTCGGAAACGCGAAAACAGGTCGATTTTAATTTATAGGGGGACACATGTTAGTAATGGATTTAGTCGAGCAAATTCATCCCCCTGACGGGGGCGGCTACCCCCTTGCGAATCATCATAGGGAACGTGGGTCGAGTGATACATCATCTTAAAGCTCTCTTTATTCTCTATCCAAACGTCGATAATTTTTTCAAAATCGAATGAATGGTAATTGAAATTAGTGTTGTTGACAGGTTCAATGTAAATAGTCAATATCTTACCTGTTCCTATTCAAAAAACGAAAACAAATTAGTCAAAACAAAGTAAGTAGCCAGGCTGGGACTATTAATTGCGAAGATCTTTCAACCAAGTATCAGTTTTATGTCGCTATTCGCGAATACAACATTACAAGCGGAAGATGCCCACCCCAATTGTGAGCGAAACGTCCAAAGGAACCTCCTCCACAGAGGTGAACCGACCACGGCACTGAATACCATATTATGGTGGATTTATGCTGCAGTTTTAAGTCATAAGAATGTTCGTCAATGATTGGTTGGAATAAACGGTTCAACCAATCATTGACGAATATTCTTCTTTATGACTTAAAAACTTATGACTTATGACTGCTGCATAAATCCACCATTAGAGTAAAAAAAGTGTAGATACATCGTGCCAAAAAACATTGTAAATATAGTACAATGTAATTATTTAGAACATCATCTATTATCAGACTGTAGGTCTATTCCTCACAAACAGTACAATCATAGTCTTGTCAGAGTCTGCTATCGGTGTGGTAAAATATTCTTGCAGATTTTAAAAGAGGGCACATTTGCACATAGTGTTAACTGACAAGAAATTCGACCAATATAATATAAAACCCTTCTCATGTGGCAGACAATGCATTTCATCGAATACAAACAGTTTCTGATGAATCTAAAAGAAATAATAATGAATGCATAGATAATAATTTGAATAGAGAATGATCGATATCTTCTCAATGATGTGCAACGTAACTAACTTCCAATTTAAGTTTTCTGCGTTGATGGTATTCCAATCAGAGCATTAAAAAGATCGATGGAATCCTCATAATCAACCATATTCATACACGATTCATGTGTTGATTTATCCCGATTCAGCACTTACAAAAAAAAACGAGTTCATTGAGATGACCTATTTTCTATATCACCCGTTGCAGTGACACAGTTTTATGAAATACTAATCTAAGAATAAATGCATTCATATTGCTTTCCATGAACCCTTGGTGGAGAAAGTGTGTAAAGCAGCCGCAGTAGAAGTCCAAATTCGGGTGGTCATTATGACCGCTAAGGTGTTGAAGAGGGCGTCCTATTTTCCTCCATTTGTAAACATATAGCTGGCCGTGAGATTTTAAATTGTAATCCAGACATCTCATTACAGTAATGTTTTAGTTTTTTTTTCAGAAAGGGCTGAGTTTCCTTCTTAATACAATTTAGTGGCTAATATGTAACTAACTGCTACATACCAAGTGTAATATAGAATTTTATAAGCAATCCCTTGATCAGAACTAAAAAAAATTATAGAAGTTGATAAATCTAGAAAACGACTGTAACAAAAATAATTATATAACTGACAGTCATATATAATTGTCTATTCAAACTGACTGAATGTAAGTTTAAACTAACAATTGTACCTAAATGTAGGTTCAAACTGGCAGCTATGTATAAATGTAAGTTTAAACTTAGAATTATACATAAATGTAAGTTCAAACTGACACACTACACTCTACTATAACGAAATGTTATTTAATTTTTAAAATTTTCGACTCAAAACCTACAAATCCAAAAATCAGTTCGAAACTCTGCCCCACAAAGTATCGCCACTGCTTGAACAAACAACCGTTGATGAATTTCGTGAAACACGTCTTTGCGAATAAGGTAATGAAATATAATGGGTCAATCGTCACATGACGGTGTTGAAGGTTAACGTTCAGCCAAGTCAAATAACAATGAGGATATATTGAATTACGGCCAATTGAAGTGCCAATCATTCAATGATATCAAAGTTGCGAATGGAAGAATCTGAGGGGCGAAGAAAAGCGGATACTTACCTTTTAATATTTCAATTAACGTACTCGGCAGAGGGTGTATTTATGTAATAGCTGTTGAATTACAGAATGTCCTAGAGAAAGCGCGAAGCTCTCGCGATATTAATTTTTTATTTAGATTATCTCTTTGATGTAGACATGCTGGTTACTAGTCTCGGGTACATACCGAGGGGCGAACCGCTGGTGAAATTTGTACACCGGACTTCACGTTTTAATAGTATTTCATCGTAATTCACTGAATTACCATAGTAATTCATCGGTTATTTATGTAATTCATCGGTAATTCATGTAATTCATCGGTAATTCATCAGTAATTCATGTAATTCATTGGTAATTCATGTAATTCATCGGTAATTCATGTAATTCATCGGTAATTCATCCAGACTTTAGGTAGTCTGTGAGCTGCAGTAACAGTAAAATGACGTCATAATAAAAACATCGTTTCCAGTTGTTGCATGATTTTAAAATTTTCCCATATACAATGGAAATAAACGACCTAAATTTTCAAGTAAATGCCTGCTAATTTTAAAAGTATATTTACCATTGTTGAGTAGATCTCAAAATTCTTGTACAACCCAAGTGGACAAATGTTTGCTTTTAAAACTAGAATAATCTCCTATTCAGAAATAGGAAGGTAAAAAAATGCAAGTGGATCACCATGAATTTTAGTCGAATTTCGAATATGGTTTTGCCAAAGTTTCACTTTCGAACGATTATTTGTATGCTTTAAAATTTTTTTTTAATGGAAATCCGCGACTGACTAGGTGAAAATCCATCGTAAATGACTTCATTTGATCATGTTGAGAATTATTATATGAATTAAATCATTACCCCCAGATACAGCCTTGTTTCATGGTCACTCAGAATATACAAAGAATATTTCGTAATTTTGAGATTAAACCCTTTTGAAATTGCCAAGTACGTATGGAATCTTATTGAACCAATAAAAAACTGGTCACAAATTGAAGGAATATAATACAAGTCAGGTACACCAATCATAATTTAATATTTCCTTCTAGCATAAACATTAACATAAAAAACATAACAAGTACATAAATCAACATTTGTGATGAACCAAAAACCAAATATTCGTTATGATGGATAAAACAGATCACTCTAGTCAAATCTTATTATAAACAAAAATAAATATTCTATCAAAATGAAAACTCAAATACCAGATACCTATATAAATATATATGTAAATTTATAAAATAAAAATATATGATAAATCAATTCCCCTTCTTCATTACTTTATATCTTCTTTCTATGATCTCTCTATCTTCTCTTGATATGGTGAGTGGTGCACACCCAAGCATTTTCAATGGCCCGTAGATTATCTGTATTTTCTGTACAAAATCAAGGTCTTCAGTTTTTGGCCAATGAATTTCCCCCATATTCTGCCTGAGAAACTTCATTTTGTAACTGCTATCTTCCTTTACGATGACCCGTCCGATATACCACTGATTGGCATAATAGGTAGCATAATATTTTTCTTCCTCTATATCATCTTCGTTTTCAGAGGAAAATTAATCTTCTTCGGACGAGTCATACAGATGTATATCACTCTCCATGTTTTCTAAATCTTCTTGTACCTCTTGTTCTGCTCCCTCGTCTGTTCCTTCCTCAATTAAATATTTCAATTTTTTCATGTTCTGTTCTTGGATTGACATTTCGGATTTGTTCACGTTGAAGTCGAAAATATTGGGTGAAATCGTTGCTTTGTAGTTAGAGAGGTTATAAAATTGTTTTCCTTTCAAAACGACTGGAACCAGTATCCTCCTTTCATCGATAATGTACCACGAACACATACAACCTAAATCGCGTTTAGGTCTATTCATTGTGATGCTTATTGGAGCAGTTTCTAATGAATAGCCTCTCTTTTTTCCCGTAAGATAACTGAAAGCAAGAATGCGACCAATGACATTATCTTGAAGTGTATTAGTGGAACTCGAGGTGGAACTCTTTATTTCAAATTCTGAATCCTTGGAAAAAATACACCAATCGCCTACGGATACTGCAATTTTTCTTTCCATTGAGCAGGTCCCAGAACTTTGTAATACTGCAGATTTTTCTTTTGTTCCCTTAGATATAAATCGCCTCAGTCTATCTGCGCTCACCTTTTGGTGGCACAGGTGAAAGTGTGGTAGAAAAAGTGTTGATAAATTCACCCTAATTTTAAATGGTGATTCAACAAATTTCACATACTTAAAGAAATGTGGATAGTTAATCCCTTCTCTAAGTTGTTAATTCAATGTGATATTCTGGCAAATTGGACCTCCGAAATAACCTGAGGAAAGTAAATATTTTTGTTAGGAGTTCACTTACCAAAATATCAAGATATCTATTCTATTCTATCGTAAACTTTTTCAGTCGTTTTGAACTATAAATAGTGATCTATTGCAGCCTGTGATTCGAATTGAACTGAGATGAGAAGCAATGCCGCCCGTGACTGCAGACAGGACTGACGGTGAACGCGGAACAGGCCAGTGGTCAGTTAGTAGTGGTGCATCCAGCGAATCTAGTTCAAAGCGGTTCAAACTAGTCTACCCATGTCTATTCGTCTCTGTCTCTATCTGCCCTTCGCAGGTCGCCGCATACATAGGCACTTTGAAATGAAATAACGAAATAATCGAACGCACAATTACTGTTACGTGCAGGGTGGGTGCAATTTTTTCACTAGCATACGCTTTGGCGAGGCATTCAACCTAATAATTCTTACTCCAGATAGTTAACGTATTTCTTAGCAATCGAGTTTTTTCAGTTTCATTGAGAAGTATTGAGAATAATAAGAAATCTGAATTACTTATGTGTAATATGGAATTCACAAAATTGTTTAGTAATTCACCTCGTAATTCACGGACTTCATATGTATTTCATCGGGACTTCACGTAATTCATCGGTAATTCATCGGGAATTCTTGATTTTGTACACCAGAATTCACCAGCGGTTTGCCCCTCGGTACATACCGAGCAACTGGAGGAGAGCACGGGTAACCTTCATTCCGAAAGTAGGAAAGAAGGACCCTACCCTCCCGAAGTCATTCAGACCAATTTGTCTCTCATCCTTCTTACTGAAGACACTGGAGAAGATAGTAGATAACTATATTAGAACCGAGATACTGGAGAGGCTGCCATTGCACCCCGGGCAGCATGCATACAGATCAACGGAAACCACATTCAGGTGGATGTGCCAAATGCTGGCTACAAGAACTGCTGAAACGAAAGTGAGCCATATCTGCTTTCGAATCAACGCAAATAGGGGATGCCCACAAGGAGGGGTGCTATCACCTCTGAAGTGGAGTCACGTAGTAGACTTACTACTGGGAACGGGAACGGAGTCACTTGCCTTGGATATGCTGACGACATAGTCATTATGACCAAAGGCAAATTCGAAGGAACCCTCTGCGATCTCATAGAAAGGGATCTAGAGACTACCAGCAGATGGTGCCTCTCTGTGGGATTGAGAATTAACTCATCAAAAACCACAGTGATACCATTCACTAGAAGAAGAAAGTTTTCAGCACCTAAGGACTGTTCGCCTCGATGGAGCAGACTTAGAATGGCAGCAAGAGGTGAAGTATCTAGGGCTCACTAGACTCTGGAACAGACATGTAGAAAAGATCATTAACAAGGCAAAATCATCACTGATGGTGTGCAGGAACATTGCAGGAAAAACGTGGGACTGTAACCCACCAATACTGCGATGAATTTACACCATGATAGTTTTTGTTGTTGTTGAAATTGTTATTTTCGTCAACCGATTGCACCCCTACGCGCAACCCTCGGAAGTCTTCGATAGACTTGTGTGAGCTAGGGAAGACGCAGCCCTTACCTTTTAACGTGTGATGCCATGCAAGAGACCGATGACCACGCGGGGCTTTGAACCCTCGACCCTTCGCTCCAAAGGCGAACGCTCTACCAGCACGGCCACCACAACTCATAAATAGCATAGTGAGACCTATGATCACCTACGGAGCAGTAGTGTGGCATGGCATAACCGAACTCGCCACAACAAAGGAAATTCTGGAGAAAGTGCAAAGACTAGCATGTCTTTGTATAACAGAAGCAATGAGGTCGACTCCAACAGCAGCTATAGAGGTCATTTCTCGAACATACGATTATATAAGATGAGAAAAAATATGACATCCATACACAGAAAAATGCGTTCTTTCACATTATCATTTAAAAAAAAATGTAATGGCGTCATAACTAGATTAAAAAATGCGTAACTCAAAAAGAAGATCGACGTGTCTGAGATCATTTCCCCAATGTCCATATCAAGCTTTAAACGAATTTGGTCCAACCTTTACGTGCTCAATGTATATGGAAAACTACTGCGGCAGTATTTTTCTGAAAATAGTTCATTCAAAACATCATATGTCTAAAAGGCTACACTTTTCAGTTATGTCAATTGTTTTGAAAATTTTGATTTGTGCAGTCCTCAAAAAAATCAAAAATTTTTAAACAAAGAGATTCAGTTCAAAAATTGACAGAATCTGCCTAAATCTTTGAGAACTTTTCAAGAAAATTGTACGAGGTGTTCAGAAGTTGGCGCCGAACCCTCTATCTAAATTAAACGGTTTTTGTAGAAACTTGGAAAAACTAATATTCCAGGGCGGTTATTAGAGGTATCTGAATTATCAGTGGGATTTTTTGGAAGAATCTACAAGAAGAGTCAACAAACTATTTTCTAATAATTTGACGCAATTTGACAAAAAAAACAATATTGAAAGATTTAAGTTTGTTGGAAATAAAAATTATAATGAATGTTCCACATGACCACCATCCACTTCAATACCGAATCTAATACTTTTTTTTGGACTCCTCACTTTCCTCTCATCAGAAGTAGTGGGTGGTGTACTGTATACATTATTCTTGATAAATAACAATAAAAAAAACAAGGTTGTAAGATCGGGAGATCTCGCTGGCCAGTTATAAGAACCACCTCTCCCTATCCATTCATCTGGAAATTTTCTGTCCTGACAGTTTCTGGCAATACGTTTGGAATGTGCTGGAGCACCATCTAATTGTAGCCACATCTTCTCTCATATTCAGAGGAATATTTTCCAGAAGATTCCAAAAATCTGTTTTCATGAATCTTAAAAAAAAATTTCCATCCAGATGTCCGTCAAAGATATGAGGACCAGTTATGGCGTCTCCTGTGATTCCATCGAATGAGCAACACTTCACCAGTTTTGGTGATCGGCGATTCTGAATAAATGTCTGTTTTCGGTATCAGAATAATGAAAGTTATGTCGATTCACCAGACCATTGTTATAGAAAGTTGATTCGTCTGTGAATAAAATATATTTAAAGAAGTTCATCTCTTCACCAACTCGTTCAAGATAAGCATAAACAGAAATCGAGAATCAAACATCTCGCTTTAATGTGTACAAGACTTAAAATATTTAAAAGACTGAAAGACTGATGACTGAAGCGAAGATTTAATGACTGAAAATTGACTTAAATGACTAAAAATTTCGAGTTGTGCGAGATTTGAAGGAGATGTTCCCCCTCGACACAAATGTAGACTGTGTTCAAAGTGCCTTGCATACAGATGTTGATGCAGCTGAATATGAACTATGAATGATATTTGCGTTTCTTAATAATTCTGTTAACACTCGATTGACTCATACTTGTTTTATTAGCAATAGCTCTAATACTGGTATTGGGATCTTCGATCACATACTGCATAACTTCGAAATTGTGTTCTTCATTCCCAGTAACAGTTTTCGTTATTTCTCGAACAGTGTACTCGATACTACGTGTTGCTCGAAATCTGACTAATATTCTCTCGCAAACATTTTTATCAGGGTGCTCTTGATCTGGATACTTTAGTGCATAAACCCTCGACGCTACTAAGCAATTTTCGTAACACTCTCCAATGGTTAAAATCATGCTAATTCTTTCTTCAAGTGAGAAAGTCTTGGTGGTATTTTGCATTGTGAATTTTACCAATGCTGTTTTGCTGATATTGATGACTGCTAATTGGTTTTTGTCAACCCATGTCATTATTCTCATTTTTGGTTTCTGTTGTTACTGCTTTGTGATCAGTGACAAAAAAATAGTTCATCAAGTCATTTGCATAGATAAAAAAAAACAGTGGTCTGAGTATAGATCCTTGTGGATCCCCTTGTTTACAATCCAAGGAATGACTGTGAATATCTTGAATTAATACACTTCGTGACTTATCCTGTATGCATTTTCTGAATCAGCAAATGGTGATCGCCACAATCAAACACTCTAGAAAAGTCAATAGTGAGACTACAAATCTGTAATTTGCTTTCCAAGCCTATTACTACAAGCTCATCGAAATCAAAGCTGTTTCGATGATTTTATCTTGTTGGTTTGATGGAAGAAGTTCATTTCTAAGGAAGAATGCTAGTTACTGATTTTAAATATTCATTTCGATCAACTTGGAAATACTAGCGAGAAGACTCTAAAGTTCTCATATTTATTAGAGTCACCCTCTTTGACGTTTGGAGTGACGAGTGCAGATTTTGATTTTTTAGGGAATACTCCTTGTTCCACAGAGAAATGTATCAGATGGATCAAGGGATAACCTGATTCCTCGAAGAATTTTTGCAGAAGATTATTTGAGATATTGTCATGTCCATGTGCATTAGAATTTTTTAATTTTCTGACTGGTTCAAAAATATCGTATTCAGTGATTGGATGAAAAAAAAGTTGAGTTTGGGCAAAGTGCAACTATATTTTCCATAAAATTGAGAATGTCCTTTTGTTTTTCAGTTTGAGTGAAGCGGGCTTTGAAATTATTGGCCATATTTGCTCGCACAAGCTCTGCTTTTGATGGGTTTCTTCTGAAAACCTGAGAGTTTCGTAAAAACAAAATTAAAAAAACAAATATTTGGAATATTAGGATTATATATAATGCTGAGAGGTCGTGCAAAGAACTGTATATGACGCTTAACGGGTCTGGTATGCCGTCAGGACCCACGGTTAGTTTATTCTTAAGTTTTTTAGATGCTGCGACGATTTGATCCTCTGAAATTTCTCTCAGATGCAAAAGGTGATTAGGGTTACAAATTTCATCAGTTATCGAGACGCCTTTGAAGTTGTTTGCAAATGCATTTACAATTTGATCAGGACTAGATAATGTTAGGTCGTTGTAGTACATTTTCCCCGGAATCCGTGACACATTTTTTTTGAGTTGACATAGTTCCAGAAAGTACGAGGATTTTTATTTAAGTTTTGTTCTGCTTTATCGATAAATGCTTTATATGTCAATTCTATCTCACGCTTAATTGAGCGTCTCAAATCCCTAAACCGCTCGCGATAGAACATTAACTTATTTTTTCTGAACATTTTCAAATAATGGTTCTTTTCATTTATTTTTTGGATCAATTCTTCTTTATACCAAACTGGATATTTGCGAGATCTGCATCTTCTAACGGGAACACTCTTCGAAATTATATTTTGAATTTTATCATTGAAAATGATACTTGCATGATCTACTTTACAGGTGTGATTTATATACTGGTCCCAATCCACTGCACTGAGTAGTCGACAAAATTTTTCATTATTAATTTTCTTAAAATCATACCGTTTTGCTGTAGATGAGAAATTTTCAATGACATCTGGTCCAGGTGAAAGATGCACAATTAGTCCAGGATGATGGGGGTCGATTGGTACAAGAGGATCTTCATCCGGAAGCACTTCACAAACTGATTCACTATTAGAAATAATCAAATCAGTAGTCTGTTGTTGTGGTTTTTAACTGTATTTTTCTGAGTCAAATCATAGACTGAATAGTTTCCAAGCATTCTAAAAATTCATCGTACTCATCAAAATATAAATTAGGTGGTATATACAGTACGATGCAAATGTATGGAATAAATTCATTATTTCTGAATATAAACATATATTGAAAAATTCCTCGAACACGTCGATTTTCTTTTCCGATTGGCCAATTTTTGAACCCCACCCTAAATATATAGGGTTATCCGCATTCGAGTAAAAATTTCTTTAGTGATATTTTTAAATGGGACACCCAGTGTATTTTTCCATATTTGGTTAGGGATCGTCATTACAAATCCAGTCATACCGGGTTTGATGGGATTAGGTCCAACGGCTGCGGAGATATGGGCAAAAAACTTCTCCAAATGCTCAATGAGTGCGACAGAGACTTTTGACCTTTCGAACAGTGTGAAGTCTCAGTCATACTCATTGGACATACGAGGAAGTTTTTTGGCCATATCTCCGCAGCCGTTTGACATAATCCCATCAAACCTGGTATCACAGGATTTGTAATGACGATCCCTAACCAAATATGGAAAAATACAATGGGTGTTCCATTTAAAATATCAGTAAAGTCGAATGCGGATATCCCTATATATTCAGGGTGGGGTTCAAAAATTGTCCAATCGGAAAAGAAAATCGACGTGTTCGAGGAATTTTCCAAAATATGTTTATATTCTGAAATAATTAATTTATTCCATACATTTGCATCGTACTGTATACTAGCACGATGATAACTGGTTTATGAGTATTCCCCCGAATTTTTATTCCCACAACATCAATTTTATTTATTGAGCAATTTATTTCAAAGAGTTCCGAGTTGTATTGAGTGTTATCAACTGCTAATAACACCCCCCCACCTCGACCTCCTGTACTCCGATCTTTACGATAAACTATGTAATTTGGTGAAAAAAGTTCACTGTTATAAAGATCCTTATGCAACCAACTTTCGGTTATGGCGACTATGCTGTGATCATTCGATTATAAATTGCGGAAAATATGAGTCTTGGTGTTCAGTCCTCTGCAGTTTTGATAACAAATCGAAAGTGTATATGTATTTATATGCTTCTCTGACTTATGCACTTACTGGTTTTTTTCACGATTGCAGGATATCCATTTACGTATTTTATGAAAATGTCGGTTTCTCCGTTACTTTGACGATCTGTTAACTCACGTCGCAGATTCATGAAGTAATCGCGCTGTCTCACTGTTTGATCTGGTCTCAAGTATACATCCTTGAACTTATCAACATTTTGATATTTAGATTTGTTCTTCTTAGGATAGGTACGAATTTTTTGTCAGGTAGAGAAACTTTGATGGGTCGTGATTTTCCAGTGACTGGCTTACCCAATCTGATAATCTGTGGGCTTTTTAAGTTGACATCGTGAAGAGTTGTTGACAGTAATTCTCGTACAAACTGAACTGGATCAGATTCATCTTCTGGTATACCGAAAACCAAAATATTATTCTCTCTGCGTTTTATTTCTTCGATCTCCCCTATTATTTGAACTGTGTCAAAGAAATTCCCTGGGCATCCCAAACCTTTTTTTTCAAAAAGTTCAATTTTCTTAGTAAGTATTTTTATCTCTTCTTGGTGACTAACTTCCATGGACTGCATGTCACTTTTTATATTGTCTACCTTTTCTTCAAGCAAACTGAGTTTTTCGCCCAAAATGTTTAGGATACCAGAAGAAACAGAATCTACTAACGTTTTTATGAATGTCTGGTCTTGGCATAGTTTTTTATCACTATTTCGGCAGCATTTCTCACTTCATTCAACTGTTCACGACTGAGAGGCATTGCATAAACTATAATATAGTAAAATAGGAGCACGGTTTTCAGTTTCGATGAAAGTATTTCACAATTTCCAAATGAAATTCAAATTGTTCATTAAGTTAATAAGCAATTTATGGGAGCACTTTTCACATACGTGTGTATTGTTCGACGATACAAGCACTAATGTGTTAACTTGACGACTGATGTTCTTGAAATTTTTGTTTTCTCTTTAGAGAATAGAGAAAAGATCTTTGTAGGAATTTAACAATAGAGATCTTAAGGAAAAACCTTCTGCAGCCATTAGCTTTGGTGAGAAATTATCGCATTTCACAGTAAGTGATTATAGAATTTGCACATATTTTAATTTTCTCTCCGATCAGATAGAAAGCGATCGAATCAAATTACTACAGATCCATTCATTATCCGTCTAGAACCTAAAGTAAAAAGATTTGGCATAGTGTTCAGCAAGTGTAAAATAATTATAGCACCGCACTTCTGCCTTAAACTACAGATTTGCGATTTCCTTCAGTGGAGTTGTGAATTTAAATAAATCATAATCAGACAAATTATAAGGTATTAAAATTACGTAATTAAGTTCAGTATCCGGTCAGGATGTAATCAGGTTAATAAGGTGTTAAATTATGGAAGAATTATATTTTCAGGAAATAATTTACTACACCTGTTTACACAAAAACTTTTCGATAATTCACAACTTCCATACTTATCCTAATGATGTTGCAAATCTAGACATTTGTTAGCTTTTGCTGCCTCAATGATTATAATCGCGTCGTGAATAAGATTCATAGGTATTATTGTTGAAATCGTTATTTCTTGTCATACCCTTTTCAGTCAGGTGATCTTTAACACTTTGAGTGCCATAGCGGTCATTATGACCGCTACGATGTGGTGCCATAGCGGTCATAATGACCGCTGATTTATCACCTCTACTACGGCAGCTTTAAACACTTTTTCTACAAAGGAGTAGTGGTAATATATTTGAATCTTAGATTGGTACTTCCTAAAACTCTCGTCATTGTACCGGGTGATATAGAATATAGGTCATATTAAACTCGTAATATTTTGTGTAAGTGATGAATCAGGATAAATCAACACATGAATCGTTTGTGAATATGTTTGAAAAGAGAACGGTATCGATCTTTCATATGCTCCGAATAGAACATCATCGACTTAGAAAGCTTGAATTGGAAGTTGGTTACGTTGCACGCAACTATGGCTACTTTTAAAATTTCAAGTCATTGAGAAAATCCGTTCCCATTTCAACTTCATTTTGTTACAATTCTCTTTCTTTTTGGTTCAGGGGGCGGGGGGTTTTGTCGAACACTGTATAAATGATTGTGAACTTCACAACACAATTATTTATAGTAGAGATGGAGAGGTAATGGTATTGATTCACCTCAAAATATGCAAGAATATTTTACCACACCGAAAGTAGACTAGGATAAGAGGTCTGTTATTTATATATATATATATATATATATATATATATTTCGATCCTATACCTCAAATTTGAAATCTCTACATGAAACGATAACTGAATGGTAGGCTAATCTCATATATCATTGTTAAACGGTACCCGTTTTCGGTGGCACCATGGGTAAGTCAGTATGAATTTCCTGGCAGTCAAGGTGTTTTAAGGAATAACTTCAGCTCAGAAAGGAGCTCCTACAGGACGCTAAGTGCTAAAATTTCTAATCGCTTGATATTAATTTCATAAATGAAAATTGTAGTATTGGATCATAGATGTTAAATGATAGTGGCAGGGAAGATTCAATTGCAATTTTGTGATGGAGATTGCGAATATGTTGTATGGTTAGCTATACTGAGTCCTTCAAAGAGTTGGCATCATATGGAAAAACTGATAATAATAACTTATTTTAAAATTTGAATTGGACGTTGATTTTTCCTTGAAAAATATGAAAAATGGCCCACATTTTCATTGGTGCTATTGTTTTTGTGAAATCCAATACATGACGGAATACGAAACATTACGAAAGGACCCCGAATTTTTAAAACAATATCTCTACATATTTTAGTTTAGATTATGCTAAGCAATTGTGTAGTTTTTTATAAAAAAATCTAAAACCTCCCCCTTACCCCCAACCCCTATTTTAAAACACAAAAAAAAATAATTCAGGCACCAACTCAAATTCAAATTGTTGTTGTCTAATTTTTATTTATTTTCAAGATTTTTGCCCAATTTTTTGATATTTAAATAACATGAACTACGCCCTACTAAGAAGTTTGCGAAATCCATCAATATTTTTTTGAAGAGAGAAAATGGTGAAATTAAACAACTGTACGATTTAATTAATTTGAGCTAATAAAACACTATTTTGATAAAGCATTCACAAGTAGTCGACAATTAATTTTTTTCGTGTTTTAAAATAGGGGTTGGGGTAAGGGGGAGGTTTTATATTTTTTTATAAAAATTACACAATTGTTCAGAATAATCTGAACTAAATTCGTAGAGATATTGTTTCTGCCTATAAAAATTAATAAGTAGTCTATTCTGAGCAAGGTATGATTTCAACGCCCCCTAGCGTCAAAACTAGCCATTTTTGGAGTAGACACCCAACTAATTTCTATTCAAAATAACTTGTACTGCATATTGAAAATTCAGGAAAATCCACCAATTTTTTTTCGTTTTGTGCCCTTTGAGGGGAGGGGGGATAATCATAAAAAACTGCTATTTCCCTTATTCAGGCATATTTAAGCATTCGACAATACATTTTTAAAGGCACTCGAGACATTTTTTTGCGTTTCGTAATAGGAGATGGGGGGGAAGAAAGGGGGGGGTAAGATTTTTTTTTATAAATCAGAACAAGATTAGCAACAATGAAACAAGTGAAATTTTTGTTACCAGATTAAAAAATAAATAGTCTAATCTGCGCAAGGGGTGAATTCAACGCCCCCTAGCAGCAAAACTGTTAATTTTTTGGGTTGGCGCAATGGTAACATTGGTTGAGAATTAGATGGACTACATCATACTAAAAATTCAAAAATCCACCGGGACCCAAATTCCATAAGGAGTTTGCGGGGTCCTTTCCAAAAATATATTTTTCTGATTATTCTGACAATTTTTCAAAATTGGGTATGTCGCACTCTATACCTAGGTATTCATGTGTAAAGTTTTACCGGGGCAACAAAAGGTTGTATGTAATTCATAATATCGCGTTTATATTCTTTGGTTAATACTCCAAAACATGGTGTCAGAAATTTATCATGATTCTTTGCAAAACGGCTGAAGGAAAGTGAGGTTACTACATAGAGAGTGTAGAGATTTTTTCGATCACGGGAATAGATACAAGAAAAACAACTGCATCTTAGTTTGTACCTGTAAAAATGACTAAATTTCAAGATTTATAATAAAAGTTAAGATGGCTTTTCATTAAGTATCGGCTACATACATTCAACATCTTGGTTGATCTTCAAATTCGATTGGAACGTTAACACATGTACTGAGCTCTATTACAAACTTTACAATCGGCAATAACATCCGGTCAAACGAAGCGCAACAATGTTAAAAACGTTCAAAATAAGTAGACATTTTTCTGTTTTATGTATCAACTAAGTTTTATTTTGGTATTTCCAGAAACTTCGGAGATATTTACTTGAGTGCACACACAAGCCCATCATGATGGATGAAGCAGATTTGTTGGGATTTCGAAATTACTGAAATAAACAAGTCGCAATCTTTTACTTTGAATAATTTATCAACTCCCTTAACAGTGTTTTAATATAGTCAGCTTTCTCATTGAAGCAATTAATAGATTTATTCATGCAATTTTTGTATGTACCATTCATAATTCTTGATGTTGATTATACTCGCCCCCAGCAATGTTGGTACACCGTGTAACGGTTCTTACGCGGTATGACGTCATCCTGAGGAATTTCACGTGTTTGTTGTGTTGCAACTGGAAATATATTGGAATGTGATTAAAAAATACCGCCATGTATGAATGTTTATTCGCGTTATTGTATCTATGATGAGTTGAATAGAATAAGTTTGGGAATCTACGAGGACCTTTATTAAAACATTTTCGGAAATGTAGAAGTATGAGGCGCCGTTTGGGTAAATAGTGTTTTTACAAATACATAAAATTTTGTGTCAGTATATTTATTTTCTACCAAAAAATATATTAACATTCCAAGCGTTGCAAATATATTAAATCGTAATTCCCATATATTTATAAATTCGATATATTTTATGTCAAGAGATGGCGCAGCCGACGCGATTTATTACACGCTTTAATTTTTTCAGTTCTAAGGTAACTGAATAATCCAATGATTTTCCAAAAAAAGTAATGACAAAATGTTCTGAGAATATATTCTGGCGGCTGCGATATCATTCGGCCACTATATTCTCGGGAGTGTATTAAATCGCGTAGGTGGCGCCATCTCTTGACAACATGAAATAGATGGAATTTATAAATATATGGGAATTCATGTTATTTTATATTTGGAACGCTTGAAACGATTATTGATGAATACATTGACCCAAAATTTTATATATTTGCAAAAACACTTTTTACCCAAACGACGCCTTATATGCATTTCTGGAAGCGTGTGAACAACAAAACTATATGATTTATTCATTCATTTCATACGATTTATTGAACCGCCTATATTCAGAATAATTTACGCAACAAAAATAGTAAATTGTTTAAACCCAAAAAAAATGTAAGAATCCATTTAGAGTAAAAGATATACATACCGGGTGTTTCACAGTGGATGGAACATTAGAATTATCTGGAGTACGGAATGACACTTTATCATTTCGTAAATTTGGGGTCATGGATAATCCAACATGCTTTATCACAGTGTTGCCGTTTGTATCAGAAAGTAGTATCTACTTTGCAGAAAGTAGTATCTACTTTGTTATTTAAAATGGAACAACCCGTATATTATATAATTTTTGGAATCTTTTTTTGTGCAAAACCTGACAATTGAGAAATAACGATTCCTTCACAATGCAAATGACCCCACACTTCTCATTTGGAAAATGGTCCATTGGCCTAACATGATCCTAGGACTGGTTTTCGAGATATAGGGCGTTTGATTAGCTTTGCCTAATCAGAAATCTCACTTGAATTATTTTTCTTATTAACATTCATATGATCTCAAACAATATGTTGTCACATAAATGTTAAATTTTTGAATTATCCACATGGTAAGTTTCAAACAAAAATACACCTAATCCAATATTTGATCTTTGACAATATTTTTCAGCAAAACTGAAGTCAACCTGAGATTTTTTTTCTTGATCTACTATACCCAATTTTGATGAATTTTCTTTAATTCAGGTCCGTACTCAAACGTTTATTGAAAAATTCGTGATGATGACCGAAAAGGATCTGAAACGTAATGTAATCGTCATATGTAATACATCATTGAGTTCAGAAAAGAAAATACTTCAAAATACTGTATTTTGCGAAACATGGCCGTTTAAAAAAAATGAAGTTGATGGTGGTTGTTTGATGAAGAAACGTCGGACAATAAAACGGAAATCGTCCCAAGAAAGATTATAGAAAGTTTCTGCAGAAAAGTATTTTTCATTCTGTTCCAATTGTGACGACAACAGAAAAAAATTTATTAAATATAAAAAAGATATCAAAAATTCAGTTTTTTCAAAATGACTTGAAAATTTTTGGAAATTCCATACTTCCATATAGATGGCCCCTCTTTTACCCAACTTTTTCTGCATTTAACCAAAACTGTTTTCCATTTTATTGCTATCTTTAGCAATTTTTCACTTTGTTGCATTTTGCTCTTAGTTGTGTTGAAATATCATACAGGGTGGATTCACGTGAGTATGCCCGGTATTGTGATTGAATGAACCGGTAATCTGAGCGCATTCACCAAACATTAGGAATAAATTCAACTAATGCTCAGTGGCGTCGATAATAATTCGAGGGCCTTCCTTCCCGCCATATTTTGTTAGGAAAATCTGGAAATACCAGACATAATTGGACATAATTCCACATAAACACACAATATACTCATTTATTATATTGCATTATTTATATTTTCCAAAGAAATTAGCAATATTCGGGTATATGGTTTTATTGCCACTCTGGATAATATGAATGCCATAATTTGCTAGGTGATTTGAATATAAAATCTTACCATCGCAAAAATCTGTCTGGTGCCAGTGAAGCCATCCGTAGATTGAGGAATATGAAGTTTAGGAGAGCACTGTTGAGTTGCCGAAACGGCGATGTTTTTGTATTAAAAATATATAGACCAACTGTTTCAAATCAAGTTTACGAGCACGTTCATGTTCAATACTTATTATTATACCCAATGCACTAAGTCTCACCTCTCACATTGTACTATACAGGGTGTTTCATAATAAATGCGCAGGACTTCAGGATGTGATAGCTCGTCCAAAAATATGAAAAAAAAATTCTATTAACTTATACCCTCTAAAATGCACCATTTTCGAATATCTCTGGAACCGTTTATCGCACAGAAAACAGATTTGAATGGAATCTCGCCGGAAAGTTATCGAGCCGCCTCATCTATTTGCATCTAGATTTCGCACATTCGAGATGCTGGGAGTCGAAAATTCTCGAACATTCCTTCGGATATCAAGCTTGTTCATGAGAAAAGGCGACAGGTCTGGTCTCAGAAATATTACAGTACATAGGTACGTTTACATAAATGAAATAGCTATTTGTGTATTTAGAGCGCAAAGATTGATTGCCGCTTGACAAAGAGAGTTACCGCGCGACGCGAAGCGAAGCGCGGTAATCTTTGGAGAACAGCACTGACACTTTGTGCTAGAAATACACACATGTTTTTTCTACAAACGCAGCTCTTAGACATAAAAACGATAGACCCTTCATTCAACATAGGCACATGATGTAACCTATTAGAAAATTCACATTCAATAGTAATCCCAAATGTATAAGCTACCCAAATATCCAATAATTTACATCTCTAACAGAAGAAAAAAAAAAAACTTGCGTGAAAAAAAATAAAATACCGAAGCCCGAGATCGAACTCATGCCAAGATATAAAACCCAGTTTAGTAGGAAGCATCTCTAACCACCGCAGTTCCTTAGAGTGCTTTGAATTTCTTGTGTTCACTTTCCATCATGCAAGAACTGGTTTGTTTTCATTGTTTTCAACAAAAGCTAGGGAGATCGAGCGTTTTTTCAATATTCTCGCTCTAGAGCGTAAAAGCTGTCACAAAATGACATTCCTCGGAAAACGTCAACTTTGCGTTGAGATCTGAAAGCGTCAAAGGCTACTTTGGTAAGCGGTAGTAGAAAAATGAGTTTTTTCGTACTGTTGAGAATGCATAATCATAATACACGCTTCAATGGCCAACTGCAACCTGAGAAATACCGAGGAAAGGAAATTTCTGCCGTACTACGGTAAGCCGGTATAATTTTCAAATTCGAGATCAGTTTGATCATCATTCCACTAAGGACCCTTGTGATCAGAACCACCATTTTAGCCATTTTTAAAATCCGTTTTAGCAGAATGGTTTGGGTAAAGCCTGCGGAGTTCAAAAAGTTAATCTCGATATTCAGTCCGTTTTTCGGACGATGTTCGTTTCGCCAGGAGCTGAAAAGTCACTAACGAAAATCGTCTTACTTTGATGGTCAAGGAGGACTACACCAGGTTTATTGGCTTGTATTTGCTTGAGGGTGGGGAATGAGTAGTTTCAGTAGAATCGGCATCTCTCATTCTCCACAACGACAATATATCGAAAGTACACCAATTAAAACAAACTCCAACAACAGCAATATCACGAGTTATCAGCAATAAACACATACTCTTTTATTCACGTTAATACAATTTTTAAAACTGCCTGAACATCTTCACAGAATAATTCTTTATGAAAAAATATTACAGGGTGGTTGAAAAAAAAAAGATCGAAAACTACTAGAAAATTAAAAGCTTTGTTCGTAACACTGGTAAACAAATATTTAATATCGCATTTAAGCATGTTATCGGTTCTAGTTCTTTGGACAGACAATTCCGCGTTTTTGGGGATGAACATGGTTCGCCTCTCGACAAACCAATCCGGAATCTGCTGCTGCCAATCTAACCATAAGTTGGAACTCTGGCCAGATGTTGGTGGGTGGTGGAAATTATTTCCACTAATAGTTATTCAACCCATCTGGTTCTGGAGCAGATAATTTATTCGAGCCTTCAATAGTATCATTATTAAACTATATATTAACTATATAATTTATGGAAGAAATAACTGTCGAAGATTATTTGGAAATTATTGATATCATTGCCCCAAGAAGAAAGAGGCCAGTATTCAAACAACGTTGAAACCATTTGGAAGAATGGACAGAATCGGAATTTTTGAATTGATTTCGGTTGCTGCTGTGAAACCAGAGTAGATAGTGTTATATTCATTATTTATGATCTCCCATGTTTTCAATTTTTCTGTATTGACTACTTCGTCAGTTTTTTTTCTATTCCACGATATGTTGGTATTTTTTCACCAAGAAATAAGAATTTCTTCTTCATCTTCGTTGAAATTATCAGTTCTTTTTTATTTAGAGAGGGGCCTATTTTATAAAAAAAATATCGGTATTCAGAATTATTCATTGCAAAAGTTGAATGGAAAAGTTTAGGTTATGTTTCAGACCTCCGGAACAGTACGAATGAGTCCGAATATAATCCTAATGCTGGTGAATGTGTGGTCAACATATTAAAACAATGAATTAAGTAATCCTTGATCATTTCTCCTTCGAAAAAGGCATAATGTAATCGACAGTTAAATATTTAACTCACAGCAAACCAAACTTCCATTGAAGAACCGGCCCTTCTTTTAGTCGCTTGAGTAAATTTCAGTCACTACTCTCAACCAGACCATCTGTTTATCACAGGTGGACGGGTCATTGACTCGCTGAATTGGGATGCTTTTTGAGACATGCCTAATTAAATTCTCGTTATGTTTTGTATTTGTGGACTATTCATTACCTTACTGAGATTTGAAAGTGAATGATGGTCCATTAACCGGTTCCTCTTCAGCCGGAAGCTGTTAGGAATGTGAATGTAGTGAAATTACATGTTGACAAGAATTGGAGTTGAAATGGGCAGTTATTTCTTTGCAATTATTGCACTCTTTGTCGTTACAATATGTCAAAGGCGTACTTCGTTAACCATGTTATCTTCATCAGTATTATAATAAAAAGCTATTCCGGTGAAATAGAGTTTTATCACAGCTGATACTATTAATTGTTAGGCCGAGCGGTGCCTTTATCAGTATTTTATATGAGCGTTTATTTAGGAACACATCAGGAAAATTATATGTTTTCTTATCTTTCAACTCTCAAAGTCCGGCAAACCAATTCAGGAAGCTGCTACCAGTTCTGCACACACACACTACTCTTAATTACTCAAGTTACTTTATTTATTAACACTTTTCTGGATTGCAATCTTTTCAAATACTTATCAAATGAATGATGGTTTTTCGGGTTTTTAGGCCGACGTTTATTTAGAGAAAATCTTGACGTTTCGCCAACACGAGTGGTTGGCATTTTCAAGAGAAATGTTTACAGCTTCGATCACTGAACACTACTTGTTTTGTCAGTGATCGAAGCTGTAAACATTTCTCTTGCCAACTCGTGTTGGCGAAACGTCGAGATTTTCTCTAAATAAACGTCGGCCGTAAAACCCGAAAAACCCTCATTCATTCAACGATGGCCGCGAAAGCCTTTCACAACTTATCAAATTGTTATTGATTGATATGAGCCGAAGGCCCTGGTGGAAAATGAAATTTAACTCAATAAAACAAAGAAATCGTCCAAAAATCATTCATTATGCCGAAAGAAAAAAAATTAGAACGCCTGAATAACTAAGAAGTTTTCAATGTCTATGTTCTTGAAACAAACCTAATTATAATCGGTGAATTGAATGAAATTTCATGATTTTTACGTTATTAAACTATTCAAAAAGGTAATATTCTTACTAAAGCAGTGAGATCATTACTATTGTATACAGTATGGTGCAAATGAATGAAATAAATTCATTATTTTGTAGTAAGGCGACCCTACAGAAAAATCCTGATTTTTATTATCGAACGCGCATTCTGTCAAATATTTTTGATAAGCATGACGTCATTGGTGTGAGCGTGATGACGTCATCGATGATTTTTTTAAATGGAAATGTGGATCATGTTATATGTCATTGGAAAGGTGTTTTATTCGCCTATCCAACCATATCGAAAAATTTGTCTACTTGTTGTTGTATTCAGAAAAAAATTATTTTGAAATTACAGATCACTCATTACAAAATTATTAAATTCTCTGTAAGTAACCGAGATCTAATTTTGAGAAGGCCGTCCCTGGGAACGAAATGATAGATTCTTACTTGATTCATTTGCCGGTTCACAAATGTGGGTCTCATCGAAACTGCTACATTCTAATTAAACTCAATCGGCTTGTCGAATGTTAATGGTTATAACAGTAGAAATATTCAAAAATTATCAATATGAAGCTCACTGACACAGGAATAATCGAAATTCTTATAATGATTGGTTGTACTCTGTTCAATAATAAATATCCCAACCGAGAACCAATTTCACAATCCACGGTAAGCAAAATTGAAAAGAAATTCAGAGAAACGGGTCATGTGAAAGACCTACCCAAAGGTAGCAAGAAACAAATTCCAGATGACAAGAAACTAGATGTTTTACTAGCTTTTCAAGATAATCCCCATACCAGTTCAAAGCAAGTAGCATTAGATAATGACATTGACCATTCAACAGTTCTTAGAACGCTAAAAAGGAGAAGTGGCATCCCTACAAAGTTAGTTTAGTTCAGGAGCTTCTGGAAGACGACTTTGATAGAAGAATTGAATTTTGCGAAATTATGATTAAGAAAAATAACATAGATCCGATGTTTTTCCGAAAAGTTCTTTTTTCTGATGAAGCTACATTTCTCCTAAACGGTCATGTCAATCGTCAGACGTGTCGGTATTGGGCTACTGAAAATCCACATCGGATGCAGGAATATCATACTCAATATCCAGAAAAATTGAATGTTTGGGCAGGAATTATAGGGAGTATGATAATAGGACCATATTTCTTCGATGAGTCCTTGACAGGTCCTCGATATTTAGAATTTCTGCAAAACTTCTTGCTACCTGAAATGAATCGGCTGTTCCCAAACAGAACTGATTTGTGGCTGCAGCAAGATGGTGCGCCGCCACACTATGCTGTCGTGGTGAGAAGCTACTTGGACAACGTCTTTCCAGATCGGTGGATAGGAAGAAGAGGAGCAATTTAATGACCACCTAGGTCGCCAGATCTAACACCTCTGGATTTCTTTTTATGGGGATACTTGAAAAGTAAAGTTTACCAAAATAGACCACACAATATCAGTGATCTCAAAGACCGTATATGCATCGAGATGGGACGAATCACTCAGGACGTTATTGGCAGAGTTCGAGAAGAATTTACTGCTCGTCTATTCCACTGTCTTATAGCAGATGTTTGGCAGTTTGAACATTTGCTTTGAAGTTGTTTGTATTCTTTGAATGGGAATTTTCTTTTGTTACTACAATTGTTTGTTAGAATAAAAACCCAAATTACTTGAAATAATTAATATGATTGGATAGCTGATTGGCAGACCTTTCCAATGAATTATCACATGACCCACATTTCCATTTAAAAAAATCATCGATGACGTCATCACGCTCACACCAATGACGTCATGCTTATTAAAAATATTTGACAAAATGCGCTTTCGATAATAAAAATCGACGGGTATCAGGATTTTTCTGTAGGGTCTCCTTATTACAAAATAATGAATTTATTCCATTCATTTGCACCATACTGTATATCGATCCTGGAAATTTCATGATTCTACGTCGAAAATTACGGAAGATGCGAAGGTGTTTTCATGATAAGTCAATAAACACACTGTATATGGGTGCAAACATGTAAAAAACAAAAATTCTAAAACGAGCAACCTCAGGAGAACTTTTGGCTTCGAGGAATTCACTGAAAAGTCCACACTTGGGCGAGAAGATGATAAAAAGGTTTTAGAAAAATCGCGTATTCTGTCTCAGCCTGGAAGTATGCACACCATTCGATGTCAATCGATATCTTTCACAACATATTATAACCAAACGTCAAGAAAAATCAACTCACAGACAGTATTTTCCACAATTGACATTAGAATTGAATTTTTTAGCTCTCCTTGTAGGGCCAGAAAAAAAGTCTAATAGAGAAAGTTGCTTATTTTGATCTCTAGAGTGATTTATCCAAAAATTAAAAAAATCTGTCGAGCCCCAGGAATACATGTATCAAGTGGCATGTCCTTTTGCCAACTTCAATTTTCCTAATGAAGACGTTTTTATGACACTATAAGATTACTGCAGATTTGATTGAACTCGCGACTTGCTTTGCTACACTGTAGATTTCTCATGCGTTCTTTTGATAAAGCTGGCCGTGAAAATTCTTGAAATTCTATTAGTATGTCAACTGAACAGACGTGTAGACAAGTATTTTTAGAAGACTTGTCTCTAGAAAATGAAGAATAGTTATTTTTGTATCTAGTGCGCGAAATGCTACTTTGGTGATCGAGAACTGATTTTTTTTTTAACGAGGCGCAGCCGAGTTAAAAAAAATAGTCGAGATTACCAAAGTATTTCGCGCATGAGATGCAAACAAATTTTTTTCTAGAAACGTCAAAAATATTGTTCTAAAATAAGTAATAACTATGAAAAATAGTATTGAACTGGCTTAAATAATTTTTCCAAATCAAGTAATTACTGTAACTATGGAAATAAAATGGCATTTGTTGACAATTATTTCAAAGTGACAGTTCTTGATAATTATTTTGGAGTGACTTTTTATTCGCGTCAATTTCGTGCCTGATATTTATTATTGTAAAAGAATGGAAATTTCGAGCGACGATGAACTAAGCAGTACCCAACCTAACTTGATAGATGCGGCCAATTCCGTAATTTCCAACCTTTTACCGAAGAAATCGAGGCGGCAGTATGAAAATGATGAACTAAAAGCTACACCAGCATTTATGGCAGAATCCAAAAAAAACTATCACATAATTTTGTACACATTTATTACAAATTTGCGTCACAACCAAAAAATTTTCTACAGTCCCCGTTTTCAAGGAAATGGGCGTGGGCTAACTTTTGTGTGAAGTTGCACCACACATTCTGTATTTTGAAAAAATACGCAATTATTGATGATCAAATGGGTGCTAACATTTCTTACACATTTATTACAAATCATTGACTTGTTGAAAATTCCAAAATTTTCATCCCCTAGGGGTTTAATAACCCTTAAAGATTGAAAATTCCCTAATAAATATAGATCTCAAGGTGGTCGGTGCCAGAATTGTTCACAAGATTGTTTATAATTTTTGTACAAACTATCGAAGTGTTAAAAATTACAGAATGAAGGGCCTCCAAGGGGTTTAACATCCCCAAACTTCTCAAAACTCCTATTACATTATCTATTGCGGTATTGCGCGAATCGCTAAAATTTTCCACAAAATTATTTAAAACTGATTTGAATCTATCGACGCCGACGTGTTGAAAATTTCACAATGATGATTTCCATGTGGTTGAACACCACATAGCGCATAAACGTATTTCACTGCATTGCAAAGTGAACAATTCCGGATTTTCATATTATACCGTTAAAAAAATAACCTGAGTTGACAGAAAATCCGCACAAGCCTTATTTCAGTTTCAGGCATTTTTTTGAGCGAAGGGATCATTTTCAGCATGGAAATTGATATTTTGAAGAGTGTTAACAAATTTTTGTGTTGAGATATGATAGGAAATCCGACGTGAACTGCATTTTATCGAGTAGGTGTTAGAATTCTTTACAGTATCCCACAGGATTCTACTGTTTGTCTTCAGTTGCTCATGGACAATATCAACCATGGAAATCAATATTTTGAAGAGTGGGCTGAGTTAATAAATTTTTGTTGCAATATGATAGGAAATCCGACGTGAACTATATTTCATCGAGTGTTAGAATTCTTTACAGTCTCCCACACGCTTCTAATGTGTGTCTTTCGTTGCTCATGGACAATATCAACCATGGAAATCAACATTTTGCAGAGTGGGCTGTGTTAATGAATTTTTGTGTTGCGATATGATAGGGAATCCGACGTGAACTATATTTCATCGAGTGTTAGAATTCTTTACAGTATCCCACACGCTTCTAATGTGTGTCTTTAGTTGCTCATGGACAATATCAACCATGGAAATCAAGATTTTGCAGAGTGGGCTGTGTTAATAAAATTTTGTGTTGCGATACGATAGGGAATCCGACGTGAACTGTATTTCATCGAGTATTAGAATTCTTTACAGTATCCCACACGCTTCTAATGTGTGTCTTTAGTTGCTCATGGACAATATCAACCATGGAAATCAAGATTTTGCAGAGTGGGCTGTGTTAATAAAATTTTGTGTTGCGATACGATAGGGAATCCGACGTGAACTGTATTTCATCGAGTATTTGAATTCTTTACAGTATCCCAGATGCTTCTACTGCATGTCTTCAGTTGCTCATGGACAGTATCAACCATGAAAATCAATATTTTGAAGAGTGGCCTGTGTTAATAAATGTTTGTTGCGATATGATAGGAAATCCGACGTGAACTATATTTCATCGAGTATTAGAATTCTTTACAGTATCCCACATACTTCTAATGTGTGTCTTTCGTTGCTCATGGACAAAATCAACCATATAAATAATAAATTTTTGTGTGGCGATATAATGTGAAATCCGACGTGAACTGTATTTCATCGAGTATTAGAATTCTTTACAGTATACCACACGTTTCTACTACGTGTCATCAGTTGCTCATGAACAATATCTACCATGGACATTGATATTTTGAGGAGTGGGCTATGTTAATAAATTTTTGTGTTGCCATATGATAGGAAATCCGACGTGAAATGTATTTCATCGGGTATTGGGTGTTCAAACCCTTGAGGGCCCTTCATTATGTAATTTTTAACACTTCGATAGTTTGTACAAAAATTATAAACAATCTTGTGAACAATTCTGGCACTGACCACGTAGGAATCTATATTTATTAGGGAATATACAATCTATAAGGGTTATTTAACCCCTAGGTGATGAAAAATTTGGAAATTTCAACACGTCAATGATTTGTAATAAATGTGTAAGAAATGTTAGCAGCCATTTGATCATCAATGAATGCGTATTTTTTCAAAATACAGAATGTGTGGTGCAGTTTTACTTAAAAGTTAGCCCACGCCCATTTCCTGGAAAACGGGGGCTGTAAAAAATTTTTGGTTGTGACGCAAATTTGTAATAAATGTGTACAAAATTATGTAATAGTTTTTTTTGGAGTGTGCCATAAATGCTGGTGTAGCTTTTAGTTCATATGAAAATGCAATCAGCAATCAGCAATTTAAAGAGTGGTGTGAAGCAAATAAAGCCAGAAAAATATCTCTCACAATTTGAAAGCCTTAATTATTGTTCTACATTAATAAATAAACGATTTCTTGTTTTTTGCTTGATTGAGGAGTTGAGGACCATATAGGTTAGAATATGAAAATCCCATATAGTTTACATGCAGTGTGCGAAATATATTTCGCACATTACTTCGCGCACGGTGTCATGGTAACGAATAAAAATGAAAAAAAGTGCCACTTCGCATACTGTTATCAATGCGCGAACCTTGTAATTTTTTGACGTTTGTAGAAAAAACACATTTTTTCTTTTCTTTCCCGTGTTACTGATTATCCTATTCTTGAGAACCAGAAGAAAAACAAACGGTAAACAATATAAAAATTGCTAGTTTTCAAATTTTATTTTTGGAGTTCGGGAATGAGTACTATAAGTACAAGTACTAGATAGATAGATAAATAGATAGATTGTTTATTGTATCTGAGAAAATACATCTCATTACAAGAGTAGTTGTATACTTATTCGGTTCAGGTTTAGTTAAGTATTCTTAAATAATAACAATGATAATTATAATAATAGTAGCTACATAGAATGAATTACCTACCTACTCATTTATAACAAAAGAGCGCAGTTTGAGAACATTAATTATAATAATAATAATAATAATAGTGTCTTTATTTTCCAATAGAACCAGTACAAATAATACAACATAATAAAGGTTTATACTAGGATTGGATTGGAAAAAAGGCGAGGTGTCAGGTGAGTATGACGTGAGTCACACTCTCTGTTTTTCAACCTAACCATAAAAATAACAAAAAGGAAGAACAAATAAAATTAAAATAATACAATGCTATGAATGTTGAATAAGAACAAAAGAGTGACAATAATATAAATCTTAATTACTTTTTCATATCACAATAGATTATGAAGAGAGAGAAGAAGAATAGATTCATGTACACATATACATATACACATGCACACGCGTGTACATGTACGAACACACACGCGCACACCCATACATACATAGGCACCCGTATATATACATACATATATATGTCACACATATATACACATATACATATACACACACACATATACATATACATATATGTATATATATATATATGTTCCAGTGACTGTAAAACAGTCGAAAACAATCCTTTAGGAACTCACTATACCTTTGTATAGATTGTATGGCATATGTCCGACAGAAAACAACTACTTCTCTGGCTAATACCTCGACATATATTGAATTATATCAGTCAGACATATGTGCAAAGATCCTTACTTTGAAGGAACAACTTTGCAAGAGCTCTCAGAGACAGACAGCAGGACACCGCCTGATCCAAACAAGGAACCAACTGCAGACCGGTTTCGGGATGAAGTCCCTCATCAGTGCAGTCCTGGTTATCACGGTTGTATACACGCGGGGGCCCGGTGCCCGTCATCGCTCGCCGGGATGAACACTGCAATCGCTTACAAGATCCACCACGGCAACAGATTAGAGAGCGCTCCAGAAGGACATTTCGGATGCGAAATGGTATATGCTGAATACTTGTTTCAAGGAGCAATAAATGTTCCAGTGACTGTAAAACAGTCGAAAACAATCCTTTAGGAACTCACTATACCTTTGTATAGATTGTATGGCATATGTCCGACAGAAAACAACTACTTCTCTGGCTAATACCTCGACAGATATTGAATTATATCAGTCAGACATATGTGCAAAGATCCTTACTTTGAAGGAACAACTTTGCAAGAGCTCTCAGAGACAGACAGCAGGACACCGCCTGATCCAAACACCGCCTTGAAACAAGTATTCAGCATATACCATTTCGCATCCGAAATGTCCTTCTGGAGCGCTCTCTAATCTGTTGCCGTGGTGGATCTTGTAAGCGATTGCAGTGTTCATCCCGGCGAACGATGACGGGCACCGGGCCCCCGCGTGTATACAACCGTGATAACCAGGACTGCACTGATGAGGGACTTCATCCCGAAACCGGTCTGCAGTTGGTTCCTTGTTTGGATCAGGCGGTGTCCTGCTGTCTGTCTCTGAGAGCTCTTGCAAAGTTGTTCCTTCAAAGTAAGGATCTTTGCACATATGTCTGACTGATATAATTCAATATCTGTCGAGGTATTAGCCAGAGAAGTAGTTGTTTTCTGTCGGACATATGCCATACAATCTATACAAAGGTATAGTGAGTTCCTAAAGGATTGTTTTCGACTGTTTTACAGTCACTGGAACATTTATTGCTCCTTGAAACAAGTATTCAGCATATATATATATATATATATATATATATATATATATATATATATATTTATATATATATCGCATATATTTGCGATGTTGTGATAGATATTTTTTCTTATTTTATTTCTTCTTGTTTTAGTTGCCATCAACATTTGGCTATATATACATATATACACACACTCGAACAGTTATATACATATTTATACACACACATATCAGATTTGACGAGATAATATGAGTTTGCGTATTTTATACCTGAAATACCAAAAAGATAAAGATTTGAAAGAATCGGGTAAAAAATTATAAAGACTCGCAATTTGATAAGAAAATGACCTCTTAAACGTTTCCGTTCTGTGAATCGGTGGAGTCAGTTTAAATTTATGTCTGATGTTCAAGTTATGCACGTCATTTCGAAATGATTTTTTTTTGAACAGATAAGGTGGCGTTTTATGTATGATGACTTTATGAAATAAGCACAAAGCATGAGACCTTCGCCGATTGCTCATGTTTAGCCAATTTAGTTCCTTCAGCTTGTGCGATATTCGGTGCAGTCTTCGTATTCCAAAAATTAGTCGAAGACACGAATTCTGTAACACCTGAATCCGGCGTTTATTAGTGGTATCCAGACATGGACCATATACAGTATCGCAAAAGTTCATTTTAGATAGCACTAGTGATTCGCATAATAGCGCTTTCGTCTTTCTGTCCATAAATTCGCGGTTGTTATATATCATTTTCAAATTAGCATATGCTGATCTTATACAACTCGAAATGTGTTTTCTACATCTGAGGGAGCCATCTAGCACGAGACCAAGATTCCTTGCAAATTCAGATGGAATTATTTCATGGCCATCTACATTGATTTTTACTTCATTAAAAAATTTAGATGACTTCTTAGGGCCAAAACATAAAACTGTAGTTTTATCTGCATTTATTTTGAGTGAATGTTGAAAAGATTCTTCAACAATGCACTTGACATTGTGGTTGATAAGGGCTATGGAGTCTTTTATGCTAGCAGTACTGAAGGAATGATAGATTTGCGTATCGTCCGCATAGAAATGTACAGAAATGTCTTTGATCATTTGCACAAAATTTGAAGTGTATAAAGTATACAATAACGGCCCTAAAATGGACCCTTGAGGTACACCAGATGACAAATTGAGAGGTTCTGATATATTTCCATCAATACGCACCCGTTGCGAGCGATTTTAAAGGAACTGTTCAAAGAAATTGAGTGAATCATCACTCAGTCCAATAAAATGTAGGATGCTGAGGAGCATTTCGTGATGTAAAGTATCAAAAGCTTTAGAATAATCCAAAAGTATCAATATTGTCATTTTACCCGAGTCAGTTGCCCTCAAAATATCATCTGTGATACTAAGCAATGCTGTCTCGCAACTATGTCTAGGCCTAAAACCAGATTGTTTTATTAGGACATTGACAAAGCTAGATAATTGCGAAAAGCTGCCAGAATCAAGTAAGATAGTCAAATCATTGAAAGAATTAACAGCTGAGAATAGTTCATTATTTCTGATACCAGTGTAAATAGGACACTCAAAGAGGACATGTGAGAGTGATTCATTTACGCAGAGTGAGCAAATTTCTGTAGGATCTATGAAATAAGTTATACCTCGATAGGTTGTTTTTATGCGGATTTTACCACACAAGCGAATTTGAGCAATTATTCTCGAAATGTAAATAGGAGCTAATTTCCGTAAGTAACTTCTGCTTTGGTCAGATGTAGATAAACTTTGATATATATGGGGATATGTCGAGCTCGATAATCTCTCCAAGTCAACACTTAGAAGTTTGTTCTTGTAACTATCCAAAATTTGGTTCAATAGATTCTTTGAATTGCTACGGAGATAATTTGTCCATAGATCACCTCAGCCCGCAAAATCAAAATATGCTTTTATTTGAAATAAAAAGTTATATTTTATATTATCATGATGTAGTTGCGTTAGTCGCAAAAAGCATCGTTTTGATAAATGTACCTCATCTGTAGCTTTAAGCTTATTCGGCCAGAGTAGGGCTGATTTGAGTATAAGAAAACTCAGTTTAAATGAGGCAGTTTCCAATCTGATCATGTAATTTGCAATACATTTCGGTAAGCACAGCAATCTTTTGAAGAAACTGACCTGCACACGTTCTAATATGTCCCCATAGCGTAAACCCCAAATACCAATACCGTATGAGAGTGACGAAATTATAATTGAGGTGTAAAGCTCTATTCTAGCATCCCATGAATTAAATTTTGATCTACTCATCAGGTTCATAACGGCTCCTGTCGCTTGATTAGCTTTAATGATCGTGTTTCTTGCCATTTCCAAATACAAGCCTGACATAGAGAAAGTAACCCCTAAGTAGGTGTAGGTCTTAACAATTTCGAGAGGGTTATTGTTTAGATGAAAATTTAAGTTATTACTGCTATTATAACCCCCTTTACAGAATATCATTATTTTGGTTTTATTTGTATTTAAGTTTATTGGAGTGGCAGTAATTTTCCAAAGTTTTCTATTTGCGTGAAATATCTATAGGTGAATCCCCTAACAAAACTAGTCGTCCGCATAAAGCAACATCAATACATCATTATAACCGTCAATATTGATACCTGAACAACCCTAAGATCGGAAGTATTTTTCAATATCTCCTAGGAATAAAGAAAACAAAAGGGGACTCAAAGGTTCTCCTTGTAGAACTCCTTCTGAAATTGCATATTCCTTAGAAAAGGAACAGTTCACCCTAACAGACATTTTAGCATGGTCATATAGATTTTTGATGATTCTTATTACTTTGGAGCTTATTCCAAGTTTATATAACTTTTGCCACAGTAACTCATGGTTTATGCAATCAAAAGCTCTTTTAAAATCGACAAAAACAGCAAACACTTTCCTCTTTGGTAACCTAAGGTGGATTTGTAAAGAGCTGTTTAGGATGAAAATATTATCCAAAGTACTTCTATTCTTTCTGAATCCAAATTGGCACTCTGGTAAAATACCGTTTTCCTCGCACCATGCAGATAAGCGATTCAACAAAATTAAAGTAAAAACCTTTGCAAAGGAGTTCAATAAAGCAATTACCCTATAGTTGGCTGGTTCCTCTAAAGGCCCTTTTTGTGTAACATTGTTAATATTGTTTCATGCCAAGCAGAAGGTATAGTTTCATCATCGAAAATTTGGTTAAACCACCTACAGACATATAGCAACCAATTTTGTGGAAGATTCTTTATGTATTCATATGTAATTCCGTCTTTACCAGGAGCTTAATCATTTTTGCACATTTCAAGAGCATTGCATAATTCCGTGAGTGAGATCTGAGAGTCCAAATAAAACGATCTTGCGTCATAAAAAGTTAACGTGCTCAACGATTTTTTCTTTGTATATGTTGTCATAAAACGTTTCCCATTGCTCAAGTTCTATTGGGTATTCTTTATATTGTTGGTTAAAAGATCTCAGTGTCTTCCAGAACTCTCCCTGATTTTTGGTACAAGTATAACTATAGATGTGTACCACTACAAATAAAATATCATCCCACGTTTTGCCCATGTATAATTTTCAAATGGTGATAATTTTATTAATATGAATGTACTACTTGACAATAGAACTTCCATACAAATGCATATACTTTTTTAGTTCAAATTTGGATTTTCCACATTTATTTTTATTTTTTTGTTAATGTAACATCAAAACTACCAAGGTCACTGGCTACTTTCTTTCAGGTTTCCGTGCAGGAATTATTGTATCGAGCACCGAGAATGTTGGTGAGTATGTTTGAAGTAATAAGTGGTCTTTCAAAATGGTTCTAACATGTTTCGGTTTTGGGCTTTAGCTTGGCTAGTCTCTTTCATGAATTTGTTAGCTTGGTATACATTCGCATATTTGAAACATTTCTGCTTATTCTGTATTCATGCAAGTTCCAAAAGAGCTTGTTTTTTTACTCACGAATTAATATTGAAATATGAAAAATATAATTTTTTGAGAAAATTCAAAATAACTGTTGGTTGGAGCTAGTGAAAGTGCTTACATATCAAGAAAGGTCAAAAGCAGATAAAAGATACATTCAAAACCTTCATTTTATAATTATTAAATTACTATAACAGTCACTAGTTACTTTAATTTTGTTAGTAGAAACTTTAATTTTCTAAGTTTTCCATATTTGCATGAATTCTTGGTCAAATGACTAAATAAAAAAACAATAGCAGAATAAGTTTTGATTCAAATATATAGAAAAAATAAAGAAAAAAATTTATTAAAATTTCATCAGACTCCATTTTGTCATCGTAGTCTTCGACAGCAATAAATCATACTCTCTCTCATAATGGTTATTCTGTATTCGTACAAGTTCCAAAAGAGTTCGATTAATTTTTCAAAAATTAAGTTTGAATTATAGTTAGAATTGTTCAAGAATCAAGTTGCTGACATTAAATATGTAGGGCGGCCAGAAATACAAAAATAAAATTTTACTCGGAGAGTATATCTGGGAGCGGAGCTCCGATAGGCTCCGCCCACCAACGACTTTGCTTCGGCATTGGCCGATGTAAATGTGTCCATTATCTATTTAAGAGCTCCTTTTTGGCTGAAATCTTCAGATAGTTCGATCATTAGTCGAAGCGAGCAGACGTGTATTCAGAAGCTCCCTAGACTACCTGATTAAATTGTTTGTGTGTTGCGAATGAGAAGTCATTAAGCGAGACGAAGCGAAATAGTTACGGCAAGGGACGGGTCATACCTGAACGAGCCAGGGCTATACCAAGAAGGGCTGAGATTT
This sequence comes from Chrysolina oricalcia, assembly GCA_944452925.2. NCBI lineage: Eukaryota > Metazoa > Arthropoda > Insecta > Coleoptera > Chrysomelidae > Chrysolina > Chrysolina oricalcia. The sequence goes on from OX101812.2 coordinate 63,230,617, forward strand.
GGGTAAGTGGTAATGACTAATCATTAACCTTTTTTATAGGAACACTTGGCAGAATCACAGCTTTTCGAAGCGAGATTTGCGTACCCCCTTTTTCGTAACTCTGGCTTCGGCCAGAGGCTCTTTTTAGAGCCTTCTTCGTATGGAAAGAATTCGGTCCAAATAAACGAAGAGTTAGTGAAGAAGGATGGGGAAACCCCGACGGAAATCGGAGTCTCTCGACAGAGAGAATTTCCGAAAACCGTCGACCAGCAGCAGCAATGAGGAGACGACTCCTAAGAAGGAGAACACGAAGTCGTTGCTGAGGCAACAACTCCTAGTAGCTCAGGAGCAGGCAGCTCATTTCAAGAGAGAGGCAGAGAAGGCCGAAAACGAGAGGAGGAGATTCGTTGAGGTCATCTTAGCGATGAAAGCGGAGATAAACGCTCTTAAAGCAAGTAGTATTGCTTCGCCCGCAATACTTGCAACTGAGAGCACTCCAGCAGTTGTCCCCACTTCCCAAACATCCAATGACATGGACGTCATTGAAAACATCCCCCAACCGCCAAACCCCGTAGGCACCGGAAACAGGAAGAGACAACACGGAGACTCTTCCGAAAAGTCTGACGAAGAGGACGACGCCAGATTCGTAGTAGTCAGCCACAGGAAGAAAACCATCCGACACACGGAGGCTGCACCCACCCCAACACCGGCACCCACCCCAACACCGGCACCCACCCCAACACCGGCACCCACCCCAACACCGGCAACCGTCCAAACGACATCCGAAGATGGGACCACAAGTGGCATGGAGACCATCCCGGAAAATTCGGACAACAAGGGCCCCAAAAAACCCCCTGCAGTAATCATCAGGGACAAGTCTCAATGGCTGAAAATATCCACAATCCTAAGGAATAGGAAAATTGGATTTTTCAAAGCTCAAGCGAGACAAGATGGAATCCATCTGTTCACTAATAGTGAAGCAGACTGGAGAAGCGCCATCAAGCTGTTTGAAGAAATCAAGCTGGAATTCTTCACATACCAGCTGAAGAAAGAAATACCTCTGCATGTGGTAATCAGAGGTATTCCAGACTCCATCACGGCGGAGAACGTGAAGGAGGACTTAGAGGCAAGGAACTACGAGGTCATTGAATGCCACAGAATGACCTCAAGGAGAACTAGAGCAGTGCTCCCACTGTTCCTAGTTAAGGTTCCCAGAGCGAATCGAGAAATTTTCGATTTAAAGGACGTACTTGACCTCAAGGTCAAAGTCGAAGCTCAGCGCCCTCAAAAAGGGAAGGTATCGCAATGCCACAATTGCCAATGGTTCGGGCATGCACAAAAGTGCTGCCACTCAAAAGCCCGATGTGTGAAGTGCGGAGGCGACCACGCCACGCACACATGCACTAAGGCCAGGGAGGAACCGGCAAAGTGCGCCAACTGTGGGGGTAGCCACCCAGCTAGCTACCGGGGATGCCCACAGTTCCCCAAACCAAGGATTGCAGCGCGACAACCTCAAAGACAAGGACCAACACCACAGAGACAGGGACCAGCAGCCCCAAGGCAGGGACCAGCGCCCAGAAACGGTCCACAACCACAACCGCAAACGGCACTACCAAAATGGGGCCCTACACGACGAGATGAAAGTACTGAGGCCGCAAAAACTCAGGCACTAATTCTCGAAACTCTGATAAAAGTACCCCCACATGTACTTACCCAACTCTTGGCGGTTATCAGCGCCATGGCCACAACCTCGGGACAATAATGCCAGCACGGATTCCGAAGATCTTGCAGATATGTTCTTGGAACATCAACGGCGCAATCCAGCGCAAAAATGAACTTTTGGAACTTATCTCCAGAATCTCGGCAGACGTGGTGGCACTACAAGAGACCAGGTTGAACCCAAGCAAGGAATTTGGCATGCCAGGATACACATGCTACAGGAATGACAGACCAGGACCCCGAGCTCGAGCAGGTGGCTCGCTCCTCCTGGTAAAATCAGACCTGGAATATAACGAGGACATGCTTCCGGAACTCTCACTCGGTGAATCGGTAGCGATCAGAGTGAAAGTAGACGGAATCAATCTCCTAAGAGTCTCCTCAGTCTACATTCCTCCAGGCCCCAACCTGAGGAAAACGGACTTGGAGAAACTTTTTCCTGACCACCACCCAACGGTGGCAATAGGAGATTTCAACGCGAAATCTAGAGATTGGAACTGCCGCAACACCAACCCACGTGGCAGAGACCTATCTGACAACTTACTACCAGACTTTGACGACATTGCAGTGACGGCGACACACGAACCTACTCACTATCCTGGGAGGGAAGACCAACACTCGGACATTCTGGACATAGCCCTCATACAGAGTATTCCAACTCTGGTGGACATCTCTGTACTGGACGAGGGATCATCAGACCACAACCCAATCCTACTAACAATAGGGGAGGGAGAAGCGGAAATCGTGCACACGACAAAGCGGATAGTGGACTGGTCACGATTCCAAAGGGCAGTCCACAACGAAATAAACATCCCCAGGATCGACACATCACGACAACTAGAGGCGGCGGTGACCGAACTCAGACAAGGAATACTGACAGCAATGGAACGGTACTCAAGAGACATACAGACGACAAACTTTGACTTTCAAGGAGGGATCCCACCTGAGGTCAGGGAGTTGATCAGGCTGAGACGACGTCAGAAAAAACGTTACCAGAGAACGTTGACGCCCGATGACAAGCGACAGCTCAACCACGTGTCTCGACGGTTGAGAGAAGAGCTGAAGCAACTCAGAGAGCGACAATGGTCTGAACGTTTGGACGAACTCGACGCCGAAGACAACTCCCTATGGAGGACTCAGAAAGTCCTCAGACACGGCCGAAGGAAACCGTGCCCCCCACTTCATGGTGAGATGGGCATCGTTTTCACGGAGACGGACAAGGCAGAAGCTTTTGCGGACTCCTTCGAACGTCAGTGCCGTGAGAACGAGGTCGATTACACCGATGAGGTCGAGGACACGGAAACGCACGTAGACCAGACGATCCGACGACTCAGAAGGACTGACGACTCAGACATTCTCCTAGAGCCGACATCTCCAGAGGAAATCAAGGCCATACTTAGACACGCCAAGACCAGGAAAGCACCGGGCCCAGACGACATACCAGTCAGGGCACTAAAAGCCTTACCTAGGAAAGGACTAGCAGCCCTGACAAACATCATAAACGCTGTACTCAGACTTAGACACTTTCCATCCAGCTGGAAAGAAGCTACGGTCATCATGATTCCGAAGCCCAACAAGAACCACACGTTCCCGCAAAACCACCGCCCCATCAGCCTAACACCTGCCATGAGTAAGGTCGCAGAAAGGGTGATCAGGACTCGACTTGAGACAATGTCTGAAGAATTGAACATCCTACCAGATGAGCAATTCGGTTTCAGACAGGAACACTCAACAGAACTCCAGGTCACCCGGATAGTGGACGCCACCATCCAGAGCTGGAACCGCACGAGAAGAGGACATCTTACAGGAGCAGTCTTCCTTGACGTCTCCAAGGCCTTCGATAGAGTTTGGCACGATGGGCTGATCGCAAAACTGGTTGATGCCGGATACTCCATACCAATGGTCAAGCTGATAGACTCCTTCCTAAGGAGTAGACATTACCGATGCAAAGTCGGAAATGCTCTCTCTTCACGAAGGAGGCTGGAAGCAGGAGTACCACAGGGAGCAGTACTGTCGCCACACCTGTTTTCGATCTACACTGCAGACATGCCTATGTCGGACAACCCCATGACCAAACTTGCTCTCTATGCAGATGACACGGCAATCTTTGCTGAGTCATCTCATGAGAGAGGAGTAACATCGAAGCTGCAACTTCAGATAAACAAGCTGGAACCGTGGTTCAATCGTTGGAAGATCGGAATCAATGCAGACAAAAGCAAGGCCATACTGTTCACGAGGCGACGTAGGACACCCGAGGGCCATGTTACTATGAACGACGAGAGAATTCCTTGGGTAGACGAAGCCGTATACCTAGGAGTAACCCTGGACAAGAAACTCACGTTTCAGAGGCACGTCTCCCACAGATTAGCTATAGCGAAAGCCGCAAGGCATAAGCTGTACCCACTCATCGGACGTAGGAGCAACATGGCACTCGAGTTGAAACTACGCCTCATCAAGACAATTCTTCTGCCTATCATATTGTACGCATCCACTGCTTGGGGGCAGTGCGCGAACAGTTATAGGCAGAAGATACAGGCCTTCTTCAACGTCTGCCTGAGGACGGCAACAGACGCACCACAATATATGCCCAACAGGTTCATATATCGAGACTTAAACATCCACCCGGACTATATCGACAGACTGATCAGACAACATGTGGGGACTACTCTAGACAGAGTAGAGACCCACACGAACCCGCTGCTCACGGAGCTCCACGAGAACAGACGTGAGCAAGACGACAGAGACAGAGACAAATACAGACGTCCAGTAAACCAAGGAGACAACGACACCCCTGAAGAAGTACGGCGGAGGCGAGACCTTCGGCGACGCCAACGTCTACTTCAACAGGCACCAAATCACGATTAATCATGCTTTTATGTTTCAGATCCACGAAGAACCGACCAAGTAATAATTTCAATTTCAATTAACTCAGCACACAGCACTCGGCCCTCAGCCGAGAGTTTTTTCAGGCCTTCAGCCAGTTTCAGGGGGGCACCATGCACAGTAAAGTAAAGTAAAGTCATTGTTTAAAAGTCAACTCATGTCAGATATAAGGGAGCTTCAAGCCGAGAATTGGCTGGGCACTCCATATCAAACGGTCAGATTTTATTCTGCTGATCGCCAGTCATCAGGATGAGGAACCGCTTTAACGAGCGGGGGTGGTGGATAGGGGGGGTGAGCTTTCGAGTACGTACGAGTGCTGGGGAGTTCATCCTTCCGGGCCTCAACCTTAGGGGGTGCATGGTGGTGAAATCTTCAGTCATCCGGGAGCCACAGACCAGTGTGTTGTTGTCCTACCGAGTGGTAGCCCGGGTGGCTCTGGTGTTTATTAGTATTCATTAGTATTTCTGGCCAGGTCATAGCTTCCCCTAGAAATCTACGGCAGTGTTGTTAATCGGCGGATTAAAGTCCGATTTTCGGACTTTTTTTCGTTCAGCGGACTTTTTTCGGACCAGGAAATAATTCGGACTTTTTGGATATTACATATTTGCAGCACCATCAACTAACAAGTTTTGATTGGCAATAATCAACAGTCAAAATTAACACGGAACGGGGAACACGCCATGCAGGAGATACTTTTCATTTTTGAATGGCGGACTTTTTCGTGTAAAATCGAACTTTTTTCGGAACACAATCGGACTTTATGGTTTAACGCGTCCAACAACACTGATCTACGGCCTGGCCTAGATAGATGAAACGTCGTTGGTTAACACCAACGACATTAAGAAAGAATTCGTACTGTTCCTGACTGATCCTGAAAGAAGAGTTCTTCCTGAGTTGCTGGATAATTTCGACGATGCTGCACTTGGAGACGCTGGAGCTAGCCGGATGAGGCAGATTGTCCTCCAATTTCCGATCCAAGTGCACGGAATTTGTTGACACGAGATTCAAGAAACTTACCAAAACTCAATTTTGCATATAGTTTTTCTTAGAATTGAAAATGAAACCTATGAATATTTGTACAGTATGAATCACGAACTGTTCTCGCCGACATTCAAGATATCATTTTATATGGACCTTGAATGGTGCATTGTAGGCTACAAAACAAGCCTTTCTTTCGAAATATTCAGGGGATTAGTTTTAAATTGTCCCAATCAATTGCCATTTTTGTTCGTCAGCGGAGAGACGGCGCGAAGAGCTTTACAAAAATAATTTGTCTATGCGTAGTGAATTTTGACAAGGATATTTACAGAATCTCTCAAGGAATTGAGCTTTTTCTATCAAATACTCATGGAACAACCATCAACAACTATATATTGCTGCAATTTTGGTTATATTGTGAAATGGGGAACAATTAATACATGGCTTAAAATTTAATCATGATTTTCTCAATCTTCATTATTTTTATAACAAAAAGTGGTTAATATTAAATTATTCATTATAAAATATTTGAATACATGATTACACTACAGAATTAATATTATTTTTATTGTTTTTTACAACTATTGAAAAGCATTGAAAATATTGAGAAAATCATGATTCAGAGAGACTTGTCGGTTTTTCTCAAGAGGTTTAACGATTTATAAACTACTGAGTTAAATAGACCATTTTAAAGTCGACATTTCAATAATCAAAATGATCATGTATAGACCTTCGAAATACAAAAAAATATCAAGAAAATTATTCGTGGAAGATAAGAGTATTTTTTTCAAAAAATGTACCTAACTCGAAAACAAGTCGTCTTCTGAATTACAAAAAAATTATGCTCATTCAACACCAAAAAAGACATACTTCTTCATCTAAAATAAAACACACATACGCTAGAAAAAAAATATTGTAGAATCGGGTTTACGCCATATTGATGTTTGATTTGAGGTTAAGTTTATCGACTTTTTTATTATCTACAACTTTTATATTGAATATTTTACGCTGGGAAATCTCGTTTCGCCGCAAATCACAAAAGTCCGTTTTCAACCCCTAAACTTCATCTCCATTTCACCATTTTGAGTCTTTTCGTGTTTATATATTTGTTTTCCTCTAAGTTGGAACTTCAACAATATTTTCCACCTCGTCCTTGCATGTTATTTTTTTCTAATTATAAAAATTATAGGCACCACTCTATATAACTCGGCCATCTCTTTAAAATACCAAAAATGTTTTGAATGCAAAAAAACTTGTTGAATTAAAAAAAAAAGTTTCATGCAATTTTTTTGTATAAGTAATAGTTTACGAGAATACGGCAACCAAAAATATGGGAAAAATCAGAAAATTCGAAATCTCTTTTGACGTTTGACACCTTTATTACTTGATATAAAAACTTTTGCAAGTCATTAGATTCTTAGTAACTGTACGTTTGAGCTAGTGAAAGTAATTTTTTTATCGTCAATATCTGTGCCAACTGTTGATATATCGTGAGAAATCAAAAGCAGATGAAATAATTATGCATTCAAAAACTTTATTTTGTAATTATTTATTTTTATTTATTCATGACAGTACACTACAGAATAAGATAAAATTCCAATTGATACATAGATAAAAGTATTAAGACAACAAATGACATAAAGAAAATCATAAAATCTAAACAATACAAACAAATATACAGGGTGGCCCATCGAAAACTTGACATGGGGGTTTTGGGTACTAATATCGTAGATCTGGAAAAACGCTCGGACAGGTCGATTTTAGTTTCGAGGGGGACATTGTGCCCTCCTACAGGCAGCACCGTCAGGTCAACCCTCGAGCAGTGGGGTGAACAACCCTTGAAATTTGAATAGGGAATAGGAGTCGAGTGGCACATCGTTGGAAAGCCCGTTGAATTCTCGAAACAAAACGGTCGGCAGTTTTTCTAACGGAAATGAGCCATAATTGAGTTAAGAGTAAAATTCACTTACATTAGTCTCATCGTAACAAATGCTCGAAATGCGCACCTCCAACTTCCATGCAATGATACAGATTTTGTTGAAAACGTTCTCGTACATTTTGGAGCATGTCTGGGGTGATTTGGCGACATTCTAATGTGATTCGTTGCCGTAAATCTGCTAGTGAAGCTGGTAGTGTAGCATAAATTCTGCTTTTCAAATGACCCCACAGAAAGAAATCTAAGGGAGACAGGTCTGGTGATAGTGGGGGCCATTCAATAGAACCTCGCCTACCAATCCAATGACCAGGGAAGTGGTGATCTAAATATCGCCGAACAGGCATAGCATAATGCGGAGGAGCACCATCTTGTTGAAATATCAACTGATCTTCCTGATAATGATGGTCATTTTCAATAATGTTAGTTAATATTGGTTCAATTGTGTCTTCAAGCAGTTCCAGATACATTTCCCCTGTTAGATTGTCTTCTAAGAAGAGGGGGCCCACGATACGATCCCCAAAAATACCAGCCCATACGTTTAATTTTTGAGGATATTGCGTATGTACCTCATGAAATATATGGGGATTCGAATCAGCTCAATATCGACAATTATGGCGAATAACTATACCATTTAAAAAAAAAGAACATTCATCACTAAAACAAATGTTGAACAGACACTGAGGATTTGCAATCGCCTGCTCACTTAGTACCTCACAGAATTGTAAACGCCGATCAAAATCATCTTCATTCAGTTCGTGTGTTAATTTAATTTTGTAGGGATGGAATTTATGTAGTTTTAAAATACGCTGAATGCTAGTTCTTGAGATACCGGAAACAGTTGCTAGCTGTCTTGTACTCAACGTATGGTCAACCTCAACATGGCCCAAAATTGCCACTGTTGTCGCCTCATTTCTTACTGGCGGTTCGATTTGCCGTTTTTTATTTGCTACCGATCCCGTTTCTCGGAATTTTGATACTAATTCAGACACATACTGCCGCGACACAGTCCTGCCATATTGTTGATTGAACCGTTCTGCAGCCCTTTTCGCACATCTATTGTTTTCATAATACAGTTCAATCAACGCAACCCTCTCTGCCACTGTATACACCATTGTTTCGTTTTAAATTCGACGTACGATACCACACACGAATAAAACTCACTTGTAGTACACACGTGAAAAACAGAAACTGCATGCTCTATCTGTTTGTTCTATTTTATTAAAAAAAATCATGGGTACCGCGAAAAAAACTGAGCAAAAACATTCACAGTATCGTAGCAAATAAATGATAGATTGCAAAAACTGGTAAATGAGTTTTCCAGAGACGTACAAGTAAGCTCTTAACTTTCGTACAGGTTTATTCCTGAATTTATTTTTTCCCAAACGGTTTATCCCAACTTCAAAATCGGGACGCCGTTGGATAGAGAACTTAACGGGCTTTCAAAAGATGTGTCACTCCACCATTATTCCCTATTCAAATTTTAGGGGTGCATGTAGGAGAACAAACTGTCTCCCTCGAAACTAAAATCGACATGTCCGAGGGTTTTTCCACATCTGCGATATTATCACCCAAAACCCCGATGTCAAGTTTTCGATGGGCCACCCTGTATACAGTGCGACGCTAAATTATGGAACAAATTCATTATTTCTGAATATAAAGCTATTTCGGAAAAATCCTTGGACAGGTCGATTTTCTTTTCCGATGGGCCAATTTTTGAACCCCACCCAAAATATATAGGGTTATCCGCAATTGAGTAAAAATTACTTTGGTGATATTTTTAAATTGGACACCTAGTATATTTTTCCATATTTGGTTAGGGATCGTCATTACGAATCCAGTGATACCAAGTTTGATGGGATTATGTCAAACGGCTGCGGAGATATGGCCAAAAAACTTCCTCGTATGTCTAATGAGTATGACTGCGAGACTCCACACGATTCAGAAGGTTAAAAGTCTCTGTCGCACTCAATGGGTATATGGAGAAGTTTTTTGGCCATATCTCCGCAGCCGTTTGACATAATCCCATCAAACTTGGTCTCACTGGAATTGTAATGACGATCCCTAACCAAATATGGACAAATATACTGGGTGTGCCATTTAAAAATATCACCAAAGTCGCTTTTCCTCAAATGTGGATAACACTATATATTTTGGGTGAGGTTCAAAAATTGGCCCATCGGAAAAGAAAATCGACCTGTCCGAGGATTTTTCCGATATATCTTTATATTCAGAAATAATGAATTTGTTCCATAATTTAGCGTCGCACTGTATATATATACAAACATACACCATATAACAAAAGATAAAAGTCTTATTGACAGGTCAGCAATTATACTGCAATTTTAAGGTTGCTTGTGATTTAAAAAGGTTGAATGAACGGTTCAGAATGTCAATTGAAGTAAAATGTTTATTATAATTGTTTTGGAGCCTTGATGTGAACGCAGTGCTACCATAACTAGTTCTATGATTTTGCGAGTAAAAAAACTGCCTGTTTCTAGTATTTCGGGGATTAGCATGTATGGACAACTTTGCTAGAATTTCCGAGCAATTAATGGCATTATTGAGAATTTTGTGAAGGAAAAAAACCAAGGCAAGTTTGCGTCTATCATCTAGAGTTTGAAGGTTTACTAGAGATAGCCTCGTATACGAATCGAACCTATGAAACGACATTTTCATTTTATAAATTATAAATTTTGTGAATCTACCCTGAATTCTTTCTAACCTTTCCTTGTGACCAAGATAAAATGGAGACCAAATAATACTGTTGTATTCTAGAATACTACGGACCAAAGACAAATATAACGTTTTTATTGCATTGGTGTCATTCATGTTTTGGGTTTGCCTCTTTATGAAACCAAGCATTCTCAAGGCTTTATTACAGATACTGTTTATGTGATTAGTAAAACACTACTCCTAAATAAAATATATTCTCAACTGATTTCAGATTGACATTACCGATGAAGTAATCAGCAGAATGAGTTTGGATTTAATTGATAGTAAAATTTGAAATTTTGTAATAATTTTTTCAAAAACAGCAAACCCTAAATTTAATACAGATACAGATACTTTATTAATCATGTTATGTACACAAAATACATTTATAACAAGTCACAGCTACAAAAGTAGTGAAGTAGTAGTTACAAAAATAGTAAAAAAAATATATGTGTAAATAAATAAAATAAAATAATGTAATACAATAATATGTTATTCCAGACATAATGGACATCATTAACACGATCTTGAGCATAAGTCGATCAATCATACAATCAGTTTATTAAACAATTGAAAAGTTATGATTCCCCGAGCATGATTACACCTTGCTTTACACATTTCACGTATTCCTCAAGAGAGTAAAAGGAGTTTTCAAGCAAAAATAATTTTATTGTTTTATTGAAAGCGAATGTTCCCAATTTTCTGACTTCCACAGGAAGAATGTTATAAACGTTCAAGTTCAGTGAATTATTTTGGGATTTACTGAGCCTATGTCTTGGTCCTCTTATTATATCTGCACCTCTGGTGTTGTGCTGGTGAATGTCTGATTGTGTTATTAATGTAGGAATTTTTTTGTGAATTTCTATCAAAGTATTCCAAATGTAAATAGAAGGAAGAGTCATGATTTTTAAATTTTCAAAGAGTGGTCGGCAGATTTCTTTATATTTTGCATTGCTAATTCTAATTTTGTTGTCGGAAAACGCTGGAAACTGCAGATGAGTTTCCACAGACAATAATACCATAATTAAGACGCTCATGGAATAATGAAAAATATACTGATCTCAGGGTGCTTATATTTGTGCTATGTCTAAGTTGTCGCATACTGAAAAGAGAGCGTGACAGTTTCAAGTTAAGTTGCCTGATGTGCTCAGTCCAATTTAGCTTGTTATCCAAAAAGAAGCCTAGAGCTTCACATTTTTATCTTCTGGATGGTGTTTCTTGGTAAAGATTATCAAGTTTTGCGATTTATTGTTATTTAATTTCAGCTTGTTAGCTATGAACCACTGTTCAGCTTTCTCTTCAATTTCTTCCGATAAGGTAAATTAATGTAGTGTCATCAGCATATAGAACACATTCGTTTGGGGACAAGAAGAAAGGAAGATCATTAATGTAAATTACAAATAACAGTGGGCCCAGGACCGAACCATGTGGTACACCGAATTTAACGTCTCTAAAACTGGACAATTTGTTGTTGTATATTACAGCTTGGAATCGATTTGTCAAATACGATTTAATAAGTGTGAGAGTGATATCTCTGATTCCGTAGTAGCTGAGTTTTTCAAGAAGGATTTCATGGGAGACACAATCAAAAGCTTTAGATAAATTGCAGAGAGTAATACCCACATGATTACCTCGTTCAAGACCCGCGACTATTTGCTCTACCACCCTTATTGTTGCACTTGTTGTTGAATGATTTTTTCGAAAACCAAATTGTTTATTACTAAAAAACTTGTTGACTTCGAAATACTTGGACAATCTTTCTTTTTATGATAATTTCAATTAATTTCGAAAAAATACAGATGATAGAAATGGGTCTATAATTATCAGTTTCGTCCCTATTCCCTTTTTTGAAAAGCAGAATGATTTTGGAGTATTTAAAAATATCTGGAAATTTACCAGTTTCGAAAATTTGATTAATTAGGTTTGTTAGAGGCTCTATAATTGTATCAGTAGTTTCTTTTAAAATTCTACTACTGAGTTCATGGATATCTAGGCACCTGGAGTTGCTCAAAGATAAGATAGCTTCTCTGACATCAGAATTTGTTACAGGCTGCATAAAAAATGAAGAAGAAAATTTTTGAAACTCAGAAATGTTGTGATAGGTACGTGTGGTAAAGATTTAATTATATCTTCGGCAACGTTGGAAAAAAATTCAAAGAAATTATCAGATGATATTTTATCTGTTGAAGTGTTACGCTTACTCTTGGATTTGTTCCTTTCGAAATTTATCAAGCGCCAGCTTGCTTTCGATTTATTTTCAGCATCTAAGAGATACTTATCATAAGCTGTTTTTTTAGTTAAAATTAATTGTTTTTCATAGTGTTTTTTGTAACTCTTATATATGTTGATATCCCGTGGATTTTTACTAGAATCACATACAGTTTTTAAACTCACTAGTGTGTTCCTTTGTGATCTTAGATCGTTGTTGTACCAGAGCACAAGCTGTCTATTTTTATTTTTAATTTTTTTCTTTTTTAGTGGAAATATTTTCTCAATTAGACCATGAAAACATGAGATCAAAAAGAAAGCTACAAAGTCGACATCAGAATTAAATTTCAAATCACTCCAATCTATCTGAGATAATTCTTCGTTGAATAATATCAATCCAGAATTTGTAATATTCCTACTGTAAGTGTGATTGACTGATTTATAGGGTTTTACATCAGCTATTATATATTGACCAGCATCCCAACAATATGCGTTGAAGTAGCTTTTATGACAAAGTTTGCATGTAAACATTTCAAATCCTGCGTAAGAATTCTATCAAAAATAGAATTTTTACTGATAGAAATCAATATTAGTTCATCAAACGATTAAAAAATTATTATTATTTTTTTTTCTTTCGTGTTTTGGCATCGACTGCTATAGTCATTAGCCATGTGTTATGGATAGGCCTTGTTACTAAATCCATACACCACCTTAGGAGCAGCACTGCTAATTGGAACGCAACAGTGAATCGTGCAGGGGGTCTATTCTCGAGTTCATGCGAAAACGTTTTCAAACGTTTGAAACGTCATAGAGCGATACAAACGCAGAGCGTTGGAAAGAGAAACAACATTGAATTCGTATACGTTAAATCTCCAGAATAGACCCCCAGGACTCACCCCAGTCAAGCCACGAGGTTTTAATAATTTAATCGGTCAAATTAAATAAAAAAATCCCAGCCGTGAACTTGATGGAATTAGAAAAATGAACTTGAAATATATTAATGAGAGCACAAGCAATGACACAATAATTACCTACTGTAGAAAGAAAAATTATCTTATTTCAAGTAATACTCATTTTCAGTTTTGACATCTACGAAAGAGTATTTATTCATTCAACCCCTAAGCGTCATTTAAAAATAAAAATGAATAGAGTGTTTAATTCAAAATCCCTGCCCCTCCCTTATTGGTATGTTTGTATTACTCGAGTTGCCTTGTTTATTCAAAATGTAGTTCTGAATCTTGACAGATTTTTGGGAATTTTCGCCTTCCGCAATCTGAAAATTAAAAAATGTTAGGAGATCTGATGGAATGCATTTTGGGTTAAACCAACGCCGAAACAATTTTAAAATCCACCCTGTATATTATGAACAATAATGTTACGAAATTTAAACTATATATTCAGCACAACGTGAAAACAACTCATTAAATTTAGTTTTGTTAAGGAATTACATTGAATTACAATTTTTATATTGCAAAACTCCATTATTCATTCACGATTCAAATCTTAAAATGAATTTTTGATATCGGCAATTCATTAGTTGAGTTTTGATTGAAGCTGGACATGAATGATAGTGGTCATCGACATTTGATCTTTCAATTATATATGCTCGACACCAACTATTGCATATATTCATTTTATTCCTTTCTAATGAATGAATATTATCCTTGAAACGTTGTTAGGTTAAGAAATATGCCCAATAATGGTTTTGTTGGTTGCAATCGAACAGAAGTTTCACCCATCAGAATTTCGCTTGATTCCATCAACATAGAAATTTTCCTCACTCAATTCTTATTTTCCTTAATCAATTCTGTCGGGCATAATTTGCATTTTTCTATTCAATTGTCATCAGTTATATTGTATATTAATGTGTACTTCATTTAGTGTATTGACTGTACCTGTGTCAATGACCAATAAGCAGTCGAGACACGTTAATTTTGAATAAAAAAAAATCTGTTGGGCAAAATTTAACTATGTCCCCATTCATTATTTTTAATTACTTCAGCTTACGGAGAGAATACATTTTGAACAGCAAACTTTTTCCTTTCCTAAATTGGAAAGATTTCAACCTTCCCCAAAATCCGATCTATTAGATCTATTAGATTGAACCCTCTTTTGTACAACTTGAATTCTAAATCGAGAAAAAATAAGATAACAAATCTTACAAGTTTTTGTCCTGGAAAACAACAATAACCATTTTTCAGTTTGAGCTCTTGCAAATTTCTTCTAAGGTATGGTGGGAAAACTTTGTTTTTTTTATAAACCACGGTCAAATTAGCGAACAATGAATTTTTCTGTGGTTATGCTATAGACAGAAAAAATGCGTTCACTTTTCGATTGCACTGAAAAAATTCAGTATCACCCAGTATTCATAAATTTGACGGCCAAACAGAGAGAGCCATGAACTAAATAATTAACACTAATATTCATACCACGATTAAACAATAAAACTTGACAATGGCCCCCAAGAAAATGTCAAATGTCCGCTTAATGTGATTTAACTCTTTATTGGTCGACTATTATTATAAAAATGGACGACAATGAAAACAAATATGTGAGTTTCGTTCGCCTTCTCCTAATGGCAATACATTCATCATACTTTGACGCATAAAAATCATAAGAAATGTGAAGTGACCATAAAAATGGGTTTATTTTGTTATAACGAGATTATTTTGCAGCGTCGACCTTTAAATAAGACATAATTTAATTTGAATTCTTCGAAATGGCATCATAACATATGTTCATATCAAATGAGAGCTGGTTGAGAATTATTTTCAGCTGATACCACTTATATATGAAAATTCTTTTCGAATATATAAAAATGTATTTCTCGAAATCACTAAACTCACCTTGTATTTTTTATTTTCTGTGGATATCGAAAGCAATTGCATTCTTATGATGAACTAAAATAGTTATTTTATTTTTGTTACAGACAGGGTGTCCGGTAAACCTTGTACAATATTGAAACTGGTGATAGACCAGATCATGACTGTTCAGAATATCGGAATTTTACCTTAGTAAAAATCTCACTGTTTTCGAGATAATGAGAATTATTTTTATTTCTGGAAAATCTCTACTTCACCTTGGATTTTTTAATGCCATGTATACAAATTGGGACGAATTTAAATATCTTTGCTGCTGAAGATTACTGATGAGTGATGCTTTCAGACGTACGAAACAGTTTTTTAGAAAACAATACAATTTTTCAAGAAATGAGGGTAAAATGACAGATTTGAGTTACACCAATTTTTTTAACAACAGTTTGACATTATTGTTTGAAAAAACATAACCAAGTGGAACTCGATATTCATTACAAAAGAATGCCCATTTTGTCTAGGCTTTACTATGGTATAAAAAATACGATCATTATTATTGGAAGGAGTAGAATTTCGATAATATTAGAGTGTGATGTTATTCTGAGCTAAAATCAACTCCATTAGACTTTGTCAGTAATGTCTTTTATTTTTATCCTATCAAGATGAAATGATTAAATAATTATGAGTAATAACGAATCAACTGCTTAGAAGCATTCAATGAGATGTAATGAAGTAAATACTAATTCAACGTTTTTTTTAATCAACATACACTATAAACCACAATAACGATTATTCAACATCGCACTGAATAATATTACAAACATGTTATTTTCCATCCTCTCGTACGCAGAGACGACATATTTTCAAGTAGAACCTTTTCAAATGCGTTATAGGTTATAGCCCCCAAATCAGCGATTCTCTGAGAAGCATTGTGCAATCGGATATAGTTCTGCATAAAGCGCTGCTGCAGCAGTAGCACTACCTCCACATTCACCATAAATGTAGTGCATATGCGCATATTCTCTGGGAGTATAACGTATGCACGGCATGACAAAGAAATAAATACCACTGAATGAAACAAGCGGAATAATTTCAAAACACTACGACAAGTTGTTCAAACAAAAGTTTTTAATTTTCGACCAGGATTCATGCCTTAAAAAAGTTTGCACTTATTTGGTTACACCCTGTATATCTGTCGGTCTCTGAAACTTCGTTGGAATCTGGACGTTGGACAATTGCGACATTTATCACAAGAATTCGTATTAATCGGTGCCATGTCGGATAATCAACATTTCTTTTCGATAATTTTATTTACATTACATTATTTGGATGAAAAGTTAATTCTATTGACATAATATTTAATGCTACCAAGCAGTCTATTCTTTATTATTATTAATTATTTCCACATTTTATCTTGATAAAATCTAAATAAAACAATTTTTGGGCGTAAAAGTTGATCAAATAAATGAATATTTTGGAACCTTTGGTGTAAATACAATTCAAGAAAAAAATAAAATACCCAAACACCAAAACTACGTCACAATCTTAAAATCTTAAAAGCTTACTTTTAGTTCCTGAAGATGCTAACTTTGTTGGCGAAACGCGCGTCGAGTGTGATTGTGACGTAGTTTTGGTGTTGGGTAGTTTCCTTTTTTTCTTGAATAAAAGTTGGAAGAAGCCTAGATTAAAACCACGCCTAATTCAATGGAAACCACTTCTTCCAAAAATAATTATAGTTTGTTTTATACCATGGTAGTCTGGACAAAATGAGCATTCTTTTGAAATGAATGTCCACTTCCAATTGGTTATGTTTCTTTCAGATAATAATGTCAAAAATTTTTTTAAAAAAATTGATGAAACTCAAATCTGTCATTTTACCCTCATTTCTTGAAAAATGTTTTCACTTTCTGAAAAACTGTTCTGTGCGTCTAGAAGCATCACTCATCAGTAATCTCCAGCAGCAAAGATATTTGGATCCGTCCCAATTTGTATACATGGCACTCAAAAATCCAAAGTTAGGTAGCGATTTTCCAGAAATTCTTAAAATGCCCATTATCTCGAAAACGGTGATATTTTTACTGAGGTGAAATTCCGATATTCTGAACAGTTATGACCTGGTCTATCACCAGTTTCAATATTGTGCAAGGTTTACCGGACACCCTGTATATGCAATAATGACGATACTATAGGGTTAGTAATTGACAATGAACAAACCAGTAGAACATTAATACGAGGATGTATTGATATCTAGTTAGCCTAGACCAGTTCCCTGCATAAATAAAATATTGCGTTACCATTGCAATGAACAATAACTTATTAGAAGTGTCAGTGTAAAGTTTGACGTCAAAAAAGTAAACCAGAATTACGCAAGAAATTAAAAGAAAAAATATATCCACCGAAAATGTGAAAATCGAAAAATTGGAGTATCGAGCCATCATCAAGTACCTGTATTTAAAAGTGTTAAGAGGTAAGCAGATTTACGAAGATATGCTTAATACTCTTGGTGATCAATGTTCTTCGTATGCGACCATGAAAAATTGGACTGCAAGCTTCAAAAGAGGTAAATTTACCGTTGAAGATGATGACCGATCGGGAAGGCCAGTTTCTGAATCAGTCCCCGAAAATATCGATACAGTTCATGACATGATTTTAACAGACCGTCGAATTGAGCTAAAACGGATATCTGAAGCACTGAATATTTCATACGAACGCGTTCATCATATAGTTCACGTTAATTTGAACATGAGAAAAATTGCTGCAAAATGGATCTCCAAATGTTTGAATGTTGACTAAAAGCGTGCAACAGTGGTAGCATCGCGTTCGATCTGTACTCGATTTGAAAACGATGTGGACTTCTTAAACCGAATTGTTACTATGGATGAGACTTGGGTACATTTCTACGATCCAGAAACAAAGCAACAATCGATGGAATGGCGACACTCCGGTTCTACAGGACCTAAGAAGTTTCGTGTCCAAAAATCTGCTGGAAAAGTTCTTGCTTCAGTTTTTTGGTATTGCCATGGAGTAATCATTATTTCTTTTTTGGATAAGGGTATTACTATTCGACATTACTGACCACTCTACGGGAAAAAATTGAAGAGAAAAGACGGGGAAAGCTATCCAAAGGTGTTTTGTTTTTGCAGGACAACGCCCCTGCACACAAATCTCATGTTGCCATGCAAAAAATTCGTGATTTAGGGTTTGAATTACTATTAGAACACCCCCCTTATTTATCAAATTTGGCTCCGTCCGACTATCATCTCTTTCCTCAACTGAAAAAAAGTTTAAAAGGTCGTAAATTTCCTCCCAACGAGGAGGTAATAAAAGCTGTGGAGGTCTGGTTTGCAGAGCAGGAAGAAACTTTTTTTTTGAAAGGTCTAGAGACGTTGCAGGTTCGCTGTAATAAATGTATCCAATTAAGAGGAGAATATGTTGAGTAATAAAATATTTTGACATTGAAATTTTGTTTGGTTCTATAGTATAGGCTAAGAATTTTTCAATATATCCTCGTATTCTGACCGTGACTAAACAGTTTTGAGTTTTGACTCATTTTCTTGTACTTTGTAACTATGATGTACTAACTTTTAGACGTTAAAGGAAGCAGATTTCCCAGCCTTCATTCATATAATTATACATAAGCGACGAATATTTTTTCAACGACCCAGAAAACTTACGCTTTCTATAAAAAACATCAAGTCCTGACAGTCCTGTGAAGGATTCAAAGGTCAACTGAATTTGTGTACGAGATAAACGAAGTGATGATTAACGTTTCCGAGAAATTTGAATTTCCAACGTGTAATTTTCTTTTTGCTTGTGTTCGTTTCAACCAATTAACAACTCATTCAATGACTTTGACCTTTCTCTCAATATCACCGGGCCTTTTTATCACGACCAGACTAGGTATGGTGTTATTGAAGAGTATGGGCAGAATCAACAGCACGTGGGATGATCAATTCCGTGTTTACCTATAAATAATGTTATTTTTCGGGTAATTAGCATCTTGTTAATGAACAAAATCACACCGATAATTTGATGAATGACAAAGATAAATAGTACGCAGTGCAAAGTGACAAGCATCATTTACTTTTGCCTTAAGAGGTAACCTGGTAAAACGGGAATCGGTTTTGCGCCTACAGTTTAAGAATTTTTTTGTTTAGCAAATAACTCAATATTTTTGTGTAAATTCGGGAACGTCAGTGATTTTTGATTAAATCAATTTTGAAGAAAAAAAAATTGAAATGACACGAAAATTTAAAAAAATTACATTATTCCCGAATTTTTATGGGACCTATAACATAAAATATCTCTTTAATGATATCAATGGTTGTTGAAAAAAAAAACGAATCTACGATCGGGAAATGTGTATCTGGCGATGTAATCGAGAACAGACAGGCGCTGTTTTGTCAATGTTAATTATAATAATAATTATAATAATATTTTTATTACCCACTATGTTATACAGAGGAATGAACAAATAATTAACACAAAAATTTGACCACACACATAATATCAGAGCATAGGAATAATACAGTGAGTAAAAGGCATATTGATTCAGATAACAGCTGAAACTGTTTCTGTTCTTCCATCACGGCCAAAAAAAAATAAAGAAAAATTGTTTAACAACGTAATGACCCATTTGATATAAACGTTTGTGTTGATAAAATTGAAGGAAACAGAAGAAAATAGAAAAAGAGGAAAGCGAAAGAGAGAAAGATTTACAATTTAGTCATGAGTTCACTGGACATCGAATAAATATTGTTAGAATTTGAAACGGAATGCTGTTCGAGATAATTCTAGAAGTGTAGGATCTAGTTTGAAAATATTATTGATACAAATTGCGACAATGTAGGAGAAAGAACGTCTATATATTTCTTTGTTGTGTTTAGGAACAGTAAGCAATGTTCGACGGCGAACGTTTAGATTATGGACGTCTGTCCTGAATTTTAATTTTTTGTGAAGATAAGGTGGTGTTTTCGATTTGAAAATGTTATGCAACATACACGCCATATGGTGACGTCGCCTATTATACATATTGAGCTATCTTAACTGTATGAGCCTCTCTGAAATAGATATTCGACTGAAGTTACGTATGTCATAAATAAGACGAACACACGATTTTTGCACTTTCTGTATTCGACGAACATCAGCTCCATTCAGACAAGCACCGTATACTGCATCGCAATGATTGAAGTGTGAGAGTACCAAGGAATCACATTTTGACCTATGACAGAAATTGTCGTTGCGTGTAAATCAACTTAAGTGAAGAATATGCATTTCTCAGTTTATTCGTAATATGTTCTTTGAACCGTATAGATGTATCTATTGTCAATCCCAAATTTTTATGTGACGATTTAATCGGTATATCCGAGCCACCTATTTTCAAAGAGACTTGATTATTCGTGGAGGCTCAGATATTTTCTCTACCAAATATCATAGCCACGGATTTTTTTGGATTAATGTTCAAAGCATGATCGGTTGATAATTTTTCTAATGAATCTAGATCAGTGTTAATACAATTTATGGCTGTAGCCAAATCCGAAAAATTGAATGAGAAATATAACTGGCTATCATCAGCGTAAAAATGATAATCACAGTGTTTTAAAACGTTAATAAAATTCGAAGTATACAGTGTAAATAAGAGAGAACCAAGAATACTTCCCTGGGGTACTCCAGAAAGCAGTTTCATTGGAGTCGATGACTCCTCCTTGATTTTTATGAAGCCATTAGAGAGCGTGCTGATTTGCTGAATCCGGAATGATGGAAGATTGATAAAATTATATCATGGTCTATTAAATCAAATGCCTTGGAGTAGTCAAGTAGAATTAATATACTCATTTGATTTTTATCAGTCGCATCTAAGATGTCTTCCAATACATCTGAAAGGGCCGTTGCACAACTATACCCTTTTCTGAATCCCGATTGTTTGATTGGTAGAATACTACTGGTTGTCAAAAAGTTACGAATTTGTGTTTCCATTATTCTTTCAATAATTTTAGAACAGGTTGGCAGAATGCTAATCGAACGAAGATCACTGTATTCTATTGGTTGACTTATTTTTGGTAGTGGGGTGACCTTAGCAAACTTCCATGTATTGGGAGAGTAGTTTTTCGAAAGACATTCATTTATTATATGGGTGATAATGGGTATTATAATAGTTGAATTATTATTATATTTATGTCATCATTGCCATAGGCTCGCGATTTAATATTTCCTATGACATCACAAATTGTTTCTTCAGAAACTTCTGTAAAAACAAACTCAGTATCAAGTCCTGTTTTAATATTATGATTATAATAATCAGTCAATTCACTGTTTATCGAACTGCGATTTTTCGTAGAATCGATAAAATATGTATTAATATTTTCCACATTGTTTAAAAAATTTGGGATTTCATAGTTTTTACTTTTCGTGACATTCAATTTTTTAAGTACATGCCATTTTTCTTTTACTGTACATTTACTGAACATTGAATTCAAGTATGGTTTTTTCTCGGCTTTAATTGCATTTGTTGTTTAATATCTCAGTTGTTTATAATAAGACCAGTGGTGTGGCAGTTGACTTTTTTGAAATTTATGAAAGGCTTTATCTCTAATTTTCTGCATGGTTTTGATGGTATCTGTGATCCAAGGTGCATATTTCTTGTTTCTAGGAGTGAAAGTTTTTTTTGGGAGCATGAATATTGACTAGATCAAGAATATTATTATTGAATATGTCAACTTTAGTATCAATATTATCAGTTTCAAAAATAAGGTACCAGGGAAGGTCCTGGAGATCTCTCTGAAATATTTCTTTATTTATACTCTTCAGGTCTCTATACGTTATTTTATTCGCAACAATTATCTTCACCCCCAATCTTGATAAGTATGCCTTCAAAACTTAGCTGGGAATAGGCTGGTCCCAAAATTTTTAACGCTAAAAATAATCATCAATCAATCCACTATCAGTGGTATCCTCGAGGCATACAGTCTGCAGATAGTTTCCCTCGGTTCTGACGATGTTCTCTGAACATTACAGGATTTTCCTTTTCGCGGAACAAAAAAATTATGCCACGAGTTTAAATTAGCTTTAGGCTATTATGATGACAACTAAGCTGTCAGAGTGACAGGGTGACTCGTGACTGACTCAAGTGGAGACGGGAGTGGATCGTAACAAAATAAATTGTGATGAGATGTAAGATGCGGGCGCCAGATATATGAACTGAAGCTCACCCTCCAGATTATTTATACTGATTCCCATATAACACGAACAGTATTGAAAAGTAAAGTTACCACACTTTAAATGATAAACAGCTTACTGTTTGAAGAAGTATAATTATTAATATAAAAAACTAACTCGTTAAATAAATTCCTGAATATTATTAAAATTGTAGTGAGTGACCTTACAACAGGTCTACAGGTACAGTTCAATGAGCAAGTATGTTTCAAACATTAACAAACCTCTTAGGTAAGATTATACAGGTACTAGTAAATAGAAGAAGTATTAAATGTATCCACTATCACACACAAAAAACATCTACCGCTGTAGGGTAGGATAAAGGAATCCGCAAAAGTATGGTGCACCTTACCTTGTTGCGTTCACATATCGGCATTGAGTTAAGGCTATGCTATAAAAAGGATATCAGTACACGGTAGGATACTTAGTGCTAGATCTGGTACTTGGAGTGCAAAGTTGGTTCAACTAGGGTCGTACAACCAGGTTGATCGTAGCTGCAATGTTGCTTCTTCGACAGTTTACATTACCAGTACATGAATGCCGTACTCAATGGCTATAGTAGGTGGAAGATTGTCATCAGGAAGACATACCATACATCAACGGAGGGTCATAAAACTTCCTCCAGAAAGGACAGAAATACTGTATTAGGGACAGAACTATAGTGCCCCATAAATAAAACCTGAAATGAAACAAGAACATTCTGTTTAACAACTTGGATGACCTAATAAATATCTCTGTAAAGAACAGGCCTAGGTGCTCCCACAGTGGAAGATGCTCTCGGTAGGCTCTTTCAGATGTCAAAATATCCTGGTCAAAGGGTTGACAGCGACACAAAGGGTCAAGTACCCAATAGGCCTAATTAATCAGATTCTAAAATACATGAAGAACTGCCAAATGATAGAAGAATGCCATGTTCGAAGAGCTTACCTGACTGAAGTCCGAATATAATTTGTGTATAGAGTATGCGTATAAAACAATTCAAACGGCTAAACGAAAACTGGAACCTTTTGGAAGTTGCAAAATATAATCCCTTTACGGATGATTCAACTGGGATCAGACATCATACAAACTTTCCACAAATTATGTCCGCTTCATCTCTAGCTAATTAATCTTCTTCTTCCAAAACTTCAATTCAAAATGTGAAATCTGTGTGCATTGTTGCCAAGTACACTTCTCAACTTATTAATTTTTTCCACAAGATAGAAAGATATTATGAAGCCCTATCCTCAAATGAAACACACCTGAGTAATACTGCATGGCATATCGACTCTTCGGTTATGAAGATAACAATAGTCATTCCAAGTTACTCCAGCTGAATGCAGAAGTCATAACAATCACAAGTTTATGGCCTATTCCGTTTAGTGCGCACACTCAAGGCGTGGAATGTAAAATGTAAACAAAGTCCAGTGGAAAGTAAACAGCTGAATCACGAATGACAAGTAAGAACCCTAACATTGGGATTACTTGAAATATGACGTTACCAAAACATGATGACGTAAAGGTGAAATGGATATAACTGGTAGTATTATGAAAATACGCATTGGGATGTCTACCCAGAATACCGTGCCGTAGGTGAAACTTTCGTGTTTAATTGAGAAATAGTGGGATAGATTACAAGTGAATACACTTTCGAAGAAGCAACATTTTGATAGCAATTTAGGTATTGTTAGTGTTTGAAAATTATTAAACAAATGCAGAAAGAAGGCAAATAGTGGTAAAATGCCCGAACAGTCGAATTTCTTCCTCGCCCTTCTAGACTAGTGCCTATGATTTTTGTGAAAAAGAATAGAGGTAACAGAAAAGGACCAGGTGAAAAATGTTGTTGCGGATCCAAATGCTATATTATCAAAAAAGTAAATAATTCATTTTATAAAATAACATAAGTTCAAACGGTTTATGTTATTGCTAGAACTATGCCAAGAATAAATAATATTTCTTGTATAATAATATAAAACCAAATTTAATTCGATCGTAGAAAAATTGTTACACTAGTTACACAAAAAACTATCGTTTACATACAAACTATAGTATGTTCGTTATACTGAACATATTTAACTTTTGAAACACATTTATTAAAAGAAAACCATATTTTTGAACATGATTTTGATATTCTCTATGCCGAAAGCAAAGACATGGAACTGAAACTCTCAGAAAGTTCAGAGATCAATAAGTGGAAAAATTTTCAGAATTCAATAAATAACAGAAATGAATAATAATATTGTTCTCCGTGTACTAAAAGAAAAATATGTAATTATAGAAGCTGAACAAATATATTATGTAATTATAGAAGCTAAACAGTGAATTAATTTGCGGAAATTGATTAAATGCCAGGTACGAAAACTGAAACCTGATACGGATAGTAAATAGGTTAGGTTTGAACGTGAGTGGGGGCTCGTGTTAGGCCCTCCACTGCGGCCAATGACCTATTGTGGCTAGTATGTAGGAGTACCGCGGCAAAATATATCTTAGTATATCTAAGAAAACAGAAATCTTTGGGAGATCGTTTGCTAACGAACAGTCGTTACCGACCGATGATGAACCCTTTACTCCCATAAACACCTACTGCGTAGGCTTATTATGGCAAGTACCTGTCAGAAAACAACTACTCCCCTGGCTAAGACCACGACGGGTATTGAATTAAATCTAACAGCTACTTGTGCAACGTTCCTCAAAGCATCAGAGGACGCAATTGCAAGTGCCCTCTATGACCAAAACATAATTCTGTTGGTTGGTCATAGAGGGCACTTGCAATTGTGAACCAGAATTGACTAATCAGCAGAGTGTGTATTGGTTTGGACGGGGAACAGATGGCTTCAGTGCTGTCTGTGTTGACCTGCCCTTGCACTGATGAGAGGCAACAACCTCGAAACTAGTCTGCAGGTGGTCACCCTGTCCAAATCAAAACATAATTCTGATGGTTGGTCATAGAGGACACTTGCAATTGCGTCCTCTGATGCTTTGAGGAACGTTGCACAAGTAGCTGTTAGATTTAATTCAATACCCGTCGTGGTCTTAGCCAGGGGAGTAGTTGTTTTCTGACAGGTACTTGCCATAATAAGCCTACGCAGTAGGTGTTTATGGGAGCAAAGGGCTCATCATCGGTCGGTAACGACTGTTCGTTAGTATATCTACTTCCACAAGAAACCATTGTATGACAAAACAATAGTCCTGGAAAGGAGGACTAATGAAGTTGTTATTCTGCATCAATTCAGTTTGTTCTACTTTTTCACATGTGAACACGAAGCTCTGACGCGAGAGTCAATATTTGCTTTCAGTTGCTGATATTGACATCAGGAGTTAACACATATTCTATAAAATAAGCACTTACTTAATGTATTTTTATATGAAAACAAATTAAAACAATGTTTTGAGGTTTTATTATAGAATGCAAAATACTTGCTCCTGTACTTATTTACCTTCTTTAAATATCCAAACGATTAAGAGAAAGCTGAGTGAAATATGTTATTCTGGATCAAACACTTTCCTGTTTCAACTATGTTGGTGTTCCCATCGAAGAAGTGCAAAGAACTGCAATCACTCAGCTCTTCGAATTCATTTTAGTGTAGAGAATAGCTCATGTCACTCCATTACAATTTTGATAAAAGCTTTTCCAGAAATGATTACTGTATTTTTGGTTTTCTCTTAACTGAAATATCAAATTCTCAAAAGAAAGTTACTATCTTTATACAGGTATACATTGCACTAGAAAACCCTTTCTGTTTTAATACAATAACATCAGAGATTCTTTGTCATTGTTATAAACTTTCCACTTTGTACGCCACTGTTTCAAAATGATAACTTGATCATCGTTATGTACAGCTCTCTTCCAATGTTAGTACTTACCTTTGTCCTACTAGTTCGAGCAGACAAAAACTATCTCTTAGCGAATGGCAGTTATCAGTTTTTCTATTTTGCGGTATGACAGCGTTGTTTTGTAGACGTAGAAGAATTTTTCAACATTGAAAATGGAAGATTGTAGTTTACTAACCAAGCTGAGACCTACAATATTAGCCATAAAATAACAAAATTAGTATAGATGATAATAGAATGTCAATACTGTCAATGAACAAAGTTCAAAATTGGTTGTTTTTATAGTAAATATTTTCATAGGGAAGTCTATTTAGGGTTCCATTACCTAACATATAAGAGCAATTGGAAAACGTGGTTTTCAGGTAATGTCATTGGAGGAAACTTTTCCAGAATTCAAGAAACTAGAATGTAAATCTCTTTTGAACTATGGGGTTTACCTTTCAAGGATCACAGTAAATGAGATTGATTGGAAAGTATATGCTGCTATTTTGAAAAATGCACATAAACAATTGGTCAGTAACGTTAATGGCCATTAAAGTACAATTCAATTATCCTTATACGGAAACCAATAAAAATTGACTAATCAACTGATATTCATAGGTTTATAGCACGTAGTTTAAGACTCTCGTCGGAATTACCATAATTATAATAAACTATACTTTACTCATTAACAATATAGAAATCCTACTGATGAATATAAATTGATTGTACAAACTACACAGAAAACGATTCGAGCTTCACAAACGTTATTTCATCACGACGTTTCGCTTACACGGTAGCTTCTTCAAGAGAATATTAAAACCAATTAAACATTTTATTATCATTGATAAGAACTACTTTTTTCAGGTGAACACTAATCAAAATTACAGAGAGTATAAACCCTATTATATCTACATTAATAAAGGACCCCGCACTTTTTATGGGTAAAATGGTTCTCGGTGAAATTGTCCGAACCATTTTCAGATATCAGTAACAAATTTTCTATCTCAAAACTCTTGAAAACACTTCAAATAATTACTATCAAATAATTACGTATGTACCGTTTCAATTTGTGACAGTTATGGAGTTAAATTTGTTTGAACATTTGTTGTTCCTTCCATGTTCCTCTTACTTTAGTTTCAAAACACTGCAGTAATACATAACAACATTATTTGTTTCATCGAAAACAGGTAATATGAGCGAAACAAATTAAAAGATGACTTACATGTAATATTAATTGTTTAATCATAAATAAAAATGTCTTTATTGCATGTCCATGGACAACAATGAGCCCATTTTGCAGCACGAGCCGAAGCCAAGAGCCGAAGGCAAGTGCTGCAATTCATACATACATATACCTATATTTTTTTTTCATTGCATTAATTTTGATAGAAAATTCTAAGACTAGAATAGAGTATTGATATGAAAAAATATTAGTAAGACCCCAGTTTTTGATGGTTTATTAGTTGAAATGTTTTATTGTGTTGTCACAGGGATGTGCAATGAAGTGATTTTTATGTTTTTTCTCAAAAACAAAGCAAGATACGAAAAAAATCTAGATATAAAAAAGTTGTAATTTCAGTTGCTCAATGTGAAACAAATACAAAAATTGCAATCAAATCAGTGGCGCACATGTTTTCTGTCAAAAATATTGGTTACAGTGCCTTCCGGGACGCCACTGGACATGATAATTTTGATATAGTTAGGGTTACATTCGCCCTTTACGACCTTCAATAACACTGCCAAATTTCAATAAAATCGATTGAAGGGTTATTAAGATATTTACGACAAAAACGATTTCTTTTAAAAATTTTGACACCCTGTATCTTGAAAACGAAGCATTACCGGACCTATGTTTATATGAACTTTTCGTCTTAGAATCACTCAAAGAATCACCCCTTTAGGTTTGGCCACGTACTTAAATAACACCCTGTATTGTAGTATTCGATGTACTTATTGAACGTGCAGAATCGCAAAGTTCGTTGATGGATAGATTTTGAAATACAGGGCGTTCAAGTTGAAAATCAGTAATTTTTATTTTATTATTTTCTCGGGATTTGAAAGTTCCAACTGCATTTTTTTTCGTTCTCATCATCAACGTGATTATCAAATATTCTACCAGTTTGGCCAATATACGGGGTGTTCCTTGAAAATCAAGTAAATAATAGTGCACTTCGCTTTTTCAAACACAAAATAGTATTCATGACTAGTGAAAACACAATATTTATAGTGATTTGAAGAACAAATTATACTATTAATTACAGACAGGTAGCTGAATTAATATCGGAAATCCATTTAGGTATTGTCGACATAGGTGCATTTATTATGAAAAGATTAAGAAGTGGTGAAAAGAAATATCAATTATAAACAGGTAGAACGTTGCACAAGTAGCTGTTAGATTTAATTCAATACCCGTCGTGGTCTTAGCCAGGGGAGTAGTTGTTTTCTGACAGGTACTTGCCATAATAAGCCTACGCAGTAGGTGTTTATGGGAGCAAAGGGCTCATCATCGGTCGGTAACGACTGTTCGTTAGTATATCTACTTCCACAAGAAACCATTGTATGACAAAACAATAGTCCTGGAAAGGAGGACTAATGAAGTTGTTATTCTGCATCAATTCAGTTTGTTCTACTTTTTCACATGTGAACACGAAGCTCTGACGCGAGAGTCAATATTTGCTTTCAGTTGCTGATATTGACATCAGGAGTTAACACATATTCTATAAAATAAGCACTTACTTGTGACAAAATCATGCTAAACTAATTTAATGTATTTTTATATGAAAACAAATTAAAACAATGTTTTGAGGTTTTATTATAGAATGCAAAATACTTGCTCCTGTACTTATTTACCTTCTTTAAATATCCAAACGATTAAGAGAAAGCTGAGTGAAATATGTTATTCTGGATCAAACACTTTCCTGTTTCAACTATGTTGGTGTTCCCATCGAAGAAGTGCAAAGAACTGCAATCACTCAGCTCTTCGAATTCATTTTAGTGTAGAGAATAGCTCATGTCACTCCATTACAATTTTGATAAAAGCTTTTCCAGAAATGATTACTGTATTTTTGGTTTTCTCTTAACTGAAATATCAAATTCTCAAAAGAAAGTTACTATCTTTATACAGGTATACATTGCACTAGAAAACCCTTTCTGTTTTAATACAATAACATCAGAGATTCTTTGTCATTGTTATAAACTTTCCACTTTGTACGCCACTGTTTCAAAATGATAACTTGATCATCGTTATGTACAGCTCTCTTCCAATGTTAGTACTTACCTTTGTCCTACTAGTTCGAGCAGACAAAAACTATCTCTTAGCGAATGGCAGTTATCAGTTTTTCTATTTTGCGGTATGACAGCGTTGTTTTGTAGACGTAGAAGAATTTTTCAACATTGAAAATGGAAGATTGTAGTTTACTAACCAAGCTGAGACCTACAATATTAGCCATAAAATAACAAAATTAGTATAGATGATAATAGAATGTCAATACTGTCAATGAACAAAGTTCAAAATTGGTTGTTTTTATAGTAAATATTTTCATAGGGAAGTCTATTTAGGGTTCCATTACCTAACATATAAGAGCAATTGGAAAACGTGGTTTTCAGGTAATGTCATTGGAGGAAACTTTTCCAGAATTCAAGAAACTAGAATGTAAATCTCTTTTGAACTATGGGGTTTACCTTTCAAGGATCACAGTAAATGAGATTGATTGGAAAGTATATGCTGCTATTTTGAAAAATGCACATAAACAATTGGTCAGTAACGTTAATGGCCATTAAAGTACAATTCAATTATCCTTATACGGAAACCAATAAAAATTGACTAATCAACTGATATTCATAGGTTTATAGCACGTAGTTTAAGACTCTCGTCGGAATTACCATAATTATAATAAACTATACTTTACTCATTAACAATATAGAAATCCTACTGATGAATATAAATTGATTGTACAAACTACACAGAAAACGATTCGAGCTTCACAAACGTTATTTCATCACGACGTTTCGCTTACACGGTAGCTTCTTCAAGAGAATATTAAAACCAATTAAACATTTTATTATCATTGATAAGAACTACTTTTTTCAGGTGAACACTAATCAAAATTACAGAGAGTATAAACCCTATTATATCTACATTAATAAAGGACCCCGCACTTTTTATGGGTAAAATGGTTCTCGGTGAAATTGTCCGAACCATTTTCAGATATCAGTAACAAATTTTCTATCTCAAAACTCTTGAAAACACTTCAAATAATTACTATCAAATAATTACGTATGTACCGTTTCAATTTGTGACAGTTATGGAGTTAAATTTGTTTGAACATTTGTTGTTCCTTCCATGTTCCTCTTACTTTAGTTTCAAAACACTGCAGTAATACATAACAACATTATTTGTTTCATCGAAAACAGGTAATATGAGCGAAACAAATTAAAAGATGACTTACATGTAATATTAATTGTTTAATCATAAATAAAAATGTCTTTATTGCATGTCCATGGACAACAATGAGCCCATTTTGCAGCACGAGCCGAAGCCAAGAGCCGAAGGCAAGTGCTGCAATTCATACATACATATACCTATATTTTTTTTTCATTGCATTAATTTTGATAGAAAATTCTAAGACTAGAATAGAGTATTGATATGAAAAAATATTAGTAAGACCCCAGTTTTTGATGGTTTATTAGTTGAAATGTTTTATTGTGTTGTCACAGGGATGTGCAATGAAGTGATTTTTATGTTTTTTCTCAAAAACAAAGCAAGATACGAAAAAAATCTAGATATAAAAAAGTTGTAATTTCAGTTGCTCAATGTGAAACAAATACAAAAATTGCAATCAAATCAGTGGCGCACATGTTTTCTGTCAAAAATATTGGTTACAGTGCCTTCCGGGACGCCACTGGACATGATAATTTTGATATAGTTAGGGTTACATTCGCCCTTTACGACCTTCAATAACACTGCCAAATTTCAATAAAATCGATTGAAGGGTTATTAAGATATTTACGACAAAAACGATTTCTTTTAAAAATTTTGACACCCTGTATCTTGAAAACGAAGCATTACCGGACCTATGTTTATATGAACTTTTCGTCTTAGAATCACTCAAAGAATCACCCCTTTAGGTTTGGCCACGTACTTAAATAACACCCTGTATTGTAGTATTCGATGTACTTATTGAACGTGCAGAATCGCAAAGTTCGTTGATGGATAGATTTTGAAATACAGGGCGTTCAAGTTGAAAATCAGTAATTTTTATTTTATTATTTTCTCGGGATTTGAAAGTTCCAACTGCATTTTTTTTCGTTCTCATCATCAACGTGATTATCAAATATTCTACCAGTTTGGCCAATATACGGGGTGTTCCTTGAAAATCAAGTAAATAATAGTGCACTTCGCTTTTTCAAACACAAAATAGTATTCATGACTAGTGAAAACACAATATTTATAGTGATTTGAAGAACAAATTATACTATTAATTACAGACAGGTAGCTGAATTAATATCGGAAATCCATTTAGGTATTGTCGACATAGGTGCATTTATTATGAAAAGATTAAGAAGTGGTGAAAAGAAATATCAATTATAAACAGGTAGCTAAATTACTATCGGACTATTTACTGTCAACAAAATGTTACGTACTGCGATATGAAGCAATTTCAATTTAATTATTTTAATCAAGAACCGAGCATCTGACAAGAATTACACATTTTTTTTGGATTCTCATTCATTTTGGAACAAATTTGATCCCTCAATTTGCTTTCAGTCGATGCACAAACATTTCCATACCGCATCAGATTTTTGAAGAATTGATCCTGAAATGAAACGATTTTTATTTTTTAAGCGAAAACCATGTGTCGGACGAGATCAAATTTGCTCAAAAATAAATGAGGATATCAAAAGTATTTTTTTTTTCAAGAGAAAGCAGTGGCAGTTTTTTTCTCAAAAAATATTCAATGTAAAACCCGTACGGACGCCACTGGTTGAGAAAATGAAAATGTTTGTGCATTACAAAATGCACCTTGATGCATAGAAGACATGTACCAAATTTGATAAAAACGTCTACAATTTTATCTCAGTTATTATTATAAAACTGATTTTTTTCAAAACTTTATCACCCTGTATCTCAAAAGTTAGGACTTTTAGGACATATGTTTATAGAAAGTTTTTTCCTTAAAATAAGTCAAAGAATCACCCCCTCAAATATTAGCTTGTCTTTAATGAACACCCTGTATACCTTAGGGCAAGTTCCACAATGTAACTTATATAGTCCTGATTTTTGGAATCTATGGACCATGCTATTATAAGCTGCGATTTTCTGTTGAAAAGGATGGGTAGAATCGTAGTGAATAGGTAATATCCGTATGGGAAGGTTTGTGGTAAATTGAAAAATCATGCTCTTTGTTTATCTTTCTTACTGTCAAGTCCAAAAACTGAGAATAGTCTACATTTGAACTATAATAACATTTGCAATATTGCTTTCAACCGGAAGTTGATTGAACGGGGAGTGGGTCGACCGGGTACCGATCCAACAAACCACTTTTTTTTCGATAATTCAACTCAATCTCCATATCTCTTGAAGGGCATACCTTCGTAGATAATCGACAATTCTAGGTCATGGGCCAACGATCTATTGTGACAAGATCATGATTATATTTTTCTACAATCATATTACTAAAACTTTTGACATATAAATCGCCCTAAAATCCCTCGTATAAATACTTATTGAAATCGCGGGTGTGCTATTCTGATCTGAACTTTCATACGACGAAGATGTACTGTTCCTGCTCAAAAGGTCGAGGTCATAACGATTTCGCAGGCCGAGCCCTCATTCGTGTCATTTTTGTTTCATGTGGTATTTCACGAAAATGATAGTACAGGAATTTCATTTATCTTCAACTTTCTAGTGGCAGTGACTGAAGAACATCATTTGAATACCGGATCAATTGCGTAATCAAGTATTATTGTAATAGATTCATGAACATTATTTTAACTGACTGGAATTTCTTTGTTCTTTGCTGACTTTTTTAGAACAACTATTGTTTATGTAGATTCAATGATGATCCAGGAAAACGCATACTTCTTTTGTTAAGCAGTTGTTTTTCTCTTGTCTGCTAGTGCTAATAATAATAAGCTTTATTCATCCTTTTAAACAATTAAGGAATAGTAATGATCAATAAACAGGTACGACAGTAACAATAACAACAAATAATGTAGACCATGAAACAATTTACAATTCACTCACAAAGAATGCACAATTTAACAATTTGCCACCAGTTATTTTTATGAATATTTACTATTCAGCTCCAAAAACGAAATATTGTTATCAAAATTAATTTCTACTATTAAACTCTTTGTGGAAACATCATGTTTGCTGGGCATCATGTTGAAGAATGAAACATTCAGGATCGCTCAAGTCAGTACAATTTTACTAGATTAAGTAAAATCGAAAAAAATCTAGTATTGCAGTACCTCTTCATATCTAGTACAATTTTTATTAACGGATGAATCATTGAAACGATTGGGAATTCAACATTAGATGTAAGAGCTGGCATCTTATGTTGATTTCTCTATAGTCGCCGAATGGTAATCAATATTGTTCAGATACTTAACAGATGTGTGTTCCGTGGTGTCATTGCCACTCACCGCACAAACCAATAAATTATTGTCAGCTTGTCAATGTCACTTGTCATCAAAGCTGTCGGAAAGGTCCTACGCCCTACTATACCGACCTGTGAATACAAATATGTCAAATTTTGAATTTACCCGTTTTTTTTCTCGTGTTTTCAGTACAATTTTCTCGAAACTAGTGCAATTTTATGACAATTTCCAATTTTTGGAGCAACCCGGAAACATTTTCATTCTCGTCGATGGTCACATTCAAATATGATTTGGCATTTTATTTGAATAATCTGTGGTAGAAGTCCATTATATCTTAAAGTGGAGTGGATGCAGAAAAACTCAAAATCTAGTGTTGTGCAATGGTAGAACGGCAAAGCCTATCAGTCAGTGGGTAGTACATGTCTTTAATATGTTGGCAAATTTGGGAATATCGAAAACACTAATAGGTTTCTATTACATACCGTTTTGGTTTGAAGAGAAACAGGTTGCATAACAGAAGGGCCATCTATATGACATTAGGTGTGAAATTTCCAAGCAAACTTTGTATTACAAATTGTGAAAGGCTTTCGCGGCCATCGTTGAATGAATGATGGTTTTTCGGGTTTTTAGGCCGACGTTTATTTAGAGAAAAACTCGACGTTTCGCCAACACGAGTGGTTGGCATTTTCAAGAGAAATGTTTACAGTTTAAACAAGTAGTGTTCAGTGATCGAAACTGTAAACATTTCTCTCCACTCGTGTTGGCGAAACGTCGAGTTTTTCTCTAAATAAACGTCGGCCTAAAAACCCGAAAAACCATCATTCAAACTTTGTATTTTCAAGTAATTTTAGTTAATTTTCTTCCGGTGTTATCGACAGAGCTGTAACAAAATAAGAAACACTTTACTGAAACTTTTAGATATAAGCTTTCTCATGCTGTCCGACGTTTCTTTTTCTTGAACCAACTTCAACCAGATTTTTTTAAATACCTGATCTGTGAATTGAGTTTTTTGAAGTATTTTTCATACGGGCTCGTACTCGAAAACCTCTTAAAAAATTCGAGATGGTATGAAACGCAATTAAGACATCATATTTCGTGATATATTAATGATTTTAGAACAAAAAATACTTCATAAATATTAGTTTATTAAAAGAGGGTGCGAGGGGGAAACCGCTGATGATGGTGATGGTGTACAGTAATTCCCAAAAATAATTCCTCTAATACCCAAGTAATTCAATACCCCAAATGCTCTAATGCCCAAGTAATTCCTCTAATTCCCGACTGACAAAAGCAATAAAAATCCGAATCTTTTGTCAAGTAGGTACTAGTTTTGGAGACTTTTTTCTGTCATTCGACAATTGTGATTTCCAACCGGTGTTCTCTGATTTTCGGAAATTCCCGATTCCATGGGTTGAAGACCACCTACGATACCCACGTGTTACTCGAGAATTACCTCGAATTCCTGACTAATGCCCAATAATTTTCGACTAATAGACCCAATAATTTTCAACAATACCCCTACTTCTCGACAATACTCAATAATTTTCAACCAATTCCTCTCATTCCCCATTAATACCCAACTAATACCACTAATACCCAGGGTATGTACACCAAAATTCCCCAGCGGTTTCCCCCTCGAGAGGGTCGTAATAAGAATTACAACATCTTTATTCTTGCAGTTGTGATTAATGGTTATACAATTTTATTGGGTATTATCAGCAGAACAACTGCGTGAAAGAGGGGAATTCAGACACTCCTATCCGAGAAAATTGGCAACTGTTCTTGAAAAAATGATTGTTGATCGATACGAAACGTTGGATATTAAAATTTATATCATTTTGAGAAAGCGTGTAGGAAGTTGCAGAGAAGAAATGATTTTTATTTTGTTCGAGTTGTGAGAATAACACAAAAAATAAGTGGTAAAGGGAAACATTCTCAATTGATGATTGAACCACTACATGACTCCTCTGGAAATGGAAAAACCTACGTTAAAAGGAAGTTACCTTTTTGTAATATCTAACAGAAAACAACTACTTCCCGGGCTAAACCAACGCTGAACATTGAACTACATCTGATAGATATTGTGAAAGACCCTATATAACTTGACAGAAAAAATTTGAGAGTGAAAACTTGCATTTTCATTCAGATACTTGATTATTTCTAAAATGTCCAGATTCCATTGGAGATTCTTATCTATGAATGAAGTATCACTCACAGAAAATTTCTTATTTCATTGATCTGAGAATTGCATCTCTTTCGCTAGGCCTTCAATACAT
Source organism: Chrysolina oricalcia (assembly GCA_944452925.2). Classification (NCBI taxonomy): domain Eukaryota; kingdom Metazoa; phylum Arthropoda; class Insecta; order Coleoptera; family Chrysomelidae; genus Chrysolina; species Chrysolina oricalcia. The sequence continues at coordinate 63,266,724 of OX101812.2, forward strand.
TTTGGTCGACAAAAATCTATTTCACTCTTCTAAGATCATCAGGGAGGTCGGAAAAATTGGAAATCATACTCTTCAGAAGCAATTTCACACTGTAATGATGGAACTATTTGTTGTGCGGTGACACTTTGAAAATATTTTACTAACATAAAACTTGTCATGGGTATGGCATGTTAATTTTACTGAAAATATGATCAAGAGGTTCATAAAGTCAGTTGTGGAATCATCTGTGACTGAAGATGATTCTACAACTGACTTTATGAACATTCTGTTCATATTTTCAATAATATCAACAAAAAATAAGATTAAATTATGTAAACTACCTTATTGATTTCAAGATGAAAAATGCTTCAAAAAGATCAATGGTCATAGAATTTCATTGGATATTATCAACAGAACAAGTGTATAAAAAGGCGAAATTAAAAACTCCATATTTCGTTCCAATATGAATCCGTGTGTACTTAAAAGGCAAATTGTTACAGTTTGAACGAGAATTTGCAATACATTGTCACCGGAATTAAATTTCAAGATGATTGGACTACTGGAAGTGGGTAAAAATTATAAAAAAAGCTTGACACCTGGTATTCACATTTTATTTATTTAGTCAGTATAGAAAGTCTCAAGGCCACTTCATCTTAGTTCTGTTTGGTGTTGGGGAAGGGGAAGAAAACAAAAAATGAACATAGATATTCGATCGAAAAATTGAGATTACATAATTCAAAAATCTGCCAGCTTTATTATTGAAAAAATCGCACAGTTCTATCATAGTTTCTCGTGTTCTCGTGCTAGTTCATTATACTAATAGTTTTGTTACTTCATGAGAACCCTCCTCGTTAGTGACTTCTGCACTTGTTACATTTTGATCCCTGTTTGGCAAGTTGGTCATCTTGTTTCCCCTGGTATTTCATTAAGTCTTGTAATCCAGTGGTTCATGTTGTGGTTCTTTAAGACGTAGAAAAAAATTCATCCATAAAGTTGGTTTTGAGAATTAATGTCTGTACGCATCTCGTGACTATTTCTATTTTTAGGAAATGTTATCTAATTTTATGATTATCATAATTTAAAAAAGTGCATGTCATCTCCACGATATTTGTTCGTGTATCTATTTATAGTTGTTTACTTCCTCGCGATCATTTCAGTAGGTACTTAAATTATTTGTATATTAGTATTCATACACCACGACTGGTCCAAACTGAAGTTTATCGAAACCATAATAGGCGTAACAATAGAAGTAGTGACCGTGAATACCTACAAATCATTCAAACAGTGATTCCCCTGAGGTCATCGCTTGAATTTTTGATAACATGTGTGACGTTAAAAACTTTGGTGTTCTTATGGAAAGCACTGTTTCAACGATTTTGTTGTTTTGAAAGGGAGAAGGATTATTTTTATATACAGAGTGTCCGGTAAACTTTGGATCTTCCTGAAGCTTCTCAGCTTATCAGAAAATTATAACTTGAACTTAGTAGAAACCTCACGGTTTCTGAAAAATTGGAAAAACGAAATCCCCATTACAGGTCCATTTTTATACATCAATCTTATAATGGGCGATTCACGCCCATTTTTATTTTCGATAAATATTGCTTAATAGTAGTTCTAACAAGTGAGGGCTTTGAAGTTGTAGAGAGATTTTGGATACTACTACTTCAATGCGTTTAAAAGTATAATTGCACACCAATAATATAAATAGGACTTAATACGTTTGGGCATTAATGGTATGAATACATACAACGACTCTTATGCGTTTGAAACTGTAATTGGGCACCAATAATATAAATACGACTTTAATTTGTTTGGACATTAATGGTATCAATACAACGACTCTTATGCGTTTGAATCTATAATTGGGCACCTATAATATGAATACTACGACTAATGCGATAATTGAAAAAAAAAACGAATAGATATGAAAAAACTTCATGGGAACTTTTTGTAGACCTGTTTGAGTACAATAAAATTGCTTCTATATATTTTCTTGATATCTCGTTTCGTCTTCAAGTTTTTGGTATTTAAAAAAAATATGGAAAATTTTTCACGTCCACGTCTCAATTTTTTTTCTCCGAAATATGAAGGAGTTTGATGCAATCTCTTTGTGGGTCTGTTGGAAGACAATAACATTGGTGATGTACATTTTTCGATTTCTCGTTTCGTCTTCGAGTTTTTGGCGTTTTTAAAGAAAACAAGTAAATCGTTTGGTTTTCGAGTTTTTGTCGATTTTAGAATAAAATTACAATTTTTTTTCAGCATTTTTCCACTTTTTATTCGGGTTGGGGGAAAACGGTTTGGAAATATCGATTTTTTTTCTGGAACAAAAAAAATTACAAAAATACAATGAAATTATTTAAAAAGATTTTTTTGTTTACAAATTATGATTTTTAAGAAGGCAATAATTTCCTCAATAATTATTTAAACAACCAAAAAATGTATTTAAGAAAAACTAATATATATTTCTATTGTTTTTCCTGGAGAGATTTATGGAAATAAAAATTGTTCTCAATCTTTATACTTATTTGTTCATTTGTTTATAACTAATTTATAAACAAATGACGCCAAAAATTGTAACCAGTAATCATTACTGCCATTGTTAAATGTTAAATCGGCAATAATGAAACATTCGTCAAAAAAAATTATTCAACATAATTCTTTGGTTATAAAAATGTATAATAAAATAATAAATTTTTATCGTGTGATCTTGTTGTAAAATTTTTGTAAAATTTGTTTTTTTTTGTAAAATTTGTTTTTACGAAACTCCCAGGTTTTCGGAGAAAACCCCTCAAAAGCAGAGCTTGTGCGAGCAAGGGAGATCCGGGACCTACAGTTTAAATAAAAGTGGAATCCGAACCACTTCAGCTCAGTGACACACGACCGGGGATCGAACCCGGACCGTCTGGGTCGAAGCCAAACGCTCTAACACCTCGACCACTTTGTTGTTAAGTAGGTATATTAGAAGGGTTCCAGGAAGCCAACAATTTATAGGTCAATAATTTAAACTTTTACGTCGTTATTTAAAAAACGAAGACTTGAAAACAATTTGTTACTCAACAATAGTATTACTTTTTGAATAATGGACTTGAACGTTTTTCTCCAATGGGTATATAATAATAATAATAATAATAATAATAATAATAATAATAATAATAATAATAATAATAATAATAATAATAATAATAATAATAATAATAATAATAATAATAATAATAATAATAATAATAATAATAATAATAATAATAATAATAATAATAATAATAATAATAATAATAATAATAATAATAATAATAATAATAATAATAATAATAATAATAATAATAATAATAATAATAATAATAATAATAATAAATGGTCTTTATTTTACTTGGAGGAGTTTAGCAGAGCTATTCTTCCACTCAACCAAGAACAGGCACAAATTGGAAAAATTACATTCAAAATAAATAATCATTTAGCATTATGCCCAATATGATGGTTACAAGTATAGGTAACATGTTACTTTCATAACGGTAAAGTATAAATATTTGTGAAAAAATAAAATAAAAATTAATTATATGAGATTTATTTGTGATCACTGTTTACAAGTTAGGGTTTCCCTAAGTTTGGCTTTAAATGAATGTAGTGACAGTTGTTTGATATCGTCGCCAATTGAGTTATACATGACTGCAGCGTGGCACGAAAAGGAACGTTCGAAGAAAGTAGTAGAGTGTTGAGGTATTGTTAGTAGTTGCCGATTTCTAACATTAATTTGGTGAATCTGATGTCTGGGTATTAGTTTCTCCAGTAAGTAGGGAGGGGTTTTTGTTATTATGAGTTTGTGAACGAAGCATGCCAAATGGAGATCTCTTCTATGGTGCATTTTCAGCCAGCCAGTTTCATTAATATATTGTGTGACGTGGGTTCTGTATGGTAGTCCAAATATCATTCTGATACATGAGTTCTGAACTTTTTGTATCCGAGATGATGTTATGAGATCAAGACAAGGGCCATAGACTACATCACAGTAATTGAACAATGATAATATTAGGGCATCGCAGAGATTTGTTTTTACCTTTCGGTTCAAATAATGTCTATTCGAGTATAGATTGATATAAGCAGAGCAACATGATTTTTAAATTTCAAATTCTCGTCTATTTTCATGCCTAAAATTTCAATTTCTTTTTCGAATTCAATAACATGTTGCTCCACCATCAAAGACATGTTGTCTATGACCCTTTGTCGATTTTTGTCTTTACCAAAGACAATTGCAGCTGGCTTATTTGGGCTCAAAACCAAGCTGTGATTTTTCGATATCTCTACAAGTTTTCTGATGTCTTCATTGAGTTCATTCTCTAGACTTAAAAGTTGTTCTACTTCAGATGATAAATACAGGCTGATTCACGGTGGATGGCACATTAGACGTTTCTGGTGAACCAGACAACGGATCACTTTGAAAATTTATTGGAGGGCATATTCGGACATTCTCTAGCCAACTAAAATATTTTCGACAATGCGGTGTTGCCGCTTCTATTAGAAAGCAGTAGCAACTTTGATTTTTCAAATGGAACACTCTGTATATAATATTATTTTTGGAATCTCCAACAATTGCCCGACAACTTTTCTTGATATTTCCCTATACCTATCTGTTACCGTTTTCGAAATAAAAATTAATTTAAATTTTTTTCTTCGAAAATCATGACTTCTAAAAATGCCGATATCTTTTAGTTAAGAAGTACTATGATATCGAAATTTGGTTTGGAGTTAGGAGAAACTTGGACACTTCCCACACGTCAGCCTAATCTCCGTTACTTCAATACAGGGTGGTAAAAAAATACAGTTTTTTCGTTTTCTCGAAAAAGTTGCTGAAATTTGATTATTTTAAATAGAACACCCTGTATATTATTGAAAATTCGACAAGAAAAGTTGTCGGGCAATTGTTGGAGATTAAAAAAATCAAAGTTGCTACTGCTTTCCAATAGAAGCGGCAACACCGTATTGTCGAAAATATTTTAGTTGGCTAGAGAATGTCCGAATATGCCCTCCATTAAATTTTCAAAGTGATCCGTTGTCTGGTTCACCAGAAACGTCTAATGTGCCATCCACCGTGAATCAGCCTGTATATGTAGATTTGTGTCATCAGCGTATGTATGAATTGACATGTGGTTGATTACCTGTTTGAAATCGGAGATATAAATTATAAAAAGTAAAGGAGCGAGAATCGACCCCTGAGGAGCTCCATGCGATACATTCAATTCGGTTGATATATTATTATTTATGGAGACACACTGGTGTCTGTTGCTCAGAAAAGATTCAATGAAGTGACAGGTATTATGGCTGAACCCAAAATATTTCAGTTTGGCACATAAAAGTTCGTGATTCATTGTATCGAATGCCTTACTGTAATCTAATGATAGAAGTATGCTGATTTGATTATTTTCACATCCAGAAATTATGTCATCAGTGATTTTCAGTAAAGCACTCGCAGTACTATGATTTTGGCGAAATCCTGATTGTTGTTGTGGAAGAATTTTTTTTTCGGATACAATACTGTAAATTTGTTCGTAGACTGCTTTCTCAATTACCTTTGATAAAGCTGGAAGAATATTTATTGGTCGTAGATCGCTCATCATGAGAGGTTTAGATATTTTATTTACAGGAAAAATAAGGGATTTTTTCCATGAATTTGGAAAAGTGCTACTGGTAACTTGTTTATCAAGTGAGTTAGGACTGGTGTGAGGTATGGTATACACAGCTTTAGCATTTTTGTTGATATCCCATCCGATCCTGTTGCGTTTGTTTTTATTCGATTAATCAGTTCTTCTATATTCTCGCAATCGATATTATGTAATTCTAGATTGGAATTTTAAAAATCAAAAGTTTCGTTTGGAGGCTGTAAAGCTGCTTGATTGACCGATGAAATGAAACATTCATTTAGCTCGTTTGGATTACACAGATGGACAGGCGTTTCATTTTTGTTTTTTTGTGCAACAATATTGAAAAGATGTAATATACTCCATACCTCTTTAGTATTGCGTTGTGCATGTATGAAATTTAAATACCCTTGTTTTTCCCTTCTAATTGCGACAGTTACCATATTCCTAATATTTTTATAGTTATCCCAGTCAGCAGCTCTTTTCGATCTTTTGAATAACGAGAGGGCAGATTTTCTGTTTTTAATCATAAGTTTCAGGGTATCCGTTAACCAGGGAGCCTTAGCTTTACTTATTCTTACATTTTTCAAAGGAGCGTGAACATCAAAGACCGATAAGATGAATTTAGCTAGCATTTCATTCACGTCTTCCATTAAATAGATCTCATACCAGGGTAGAGATGTGAGATCTTGAAAAAATAATTCGTAGTTGAAATATCTATAGTCCCGATATGTTCTATAAAATTGTTTTCGATTAGTAGATTCATATGAAAATTCACAACACACAAGTTCGTGATCGGAAATGTTGCTAGCATCTAAAGTGTAATTAGCTACAATACATTATTTTTTCGTGGTCGCAATTATGTCAATGAGACTGCGACTGGAGTTATTGATGCAACTTGGATCACTATTTATGATATCAAGACCATAATTTTCCAAAAAATTTATAAACTGTACGGTGGTTGTATTAACTTTGTTCAATATATTCACATTTATGTCCCCAGCTAATATGATTTCATCTACCGATGGAATTACACATGAAAGTGTATTTTCCAGAGCTGCAATGCAATCGTTCACTCTTGTATGTGGTGGTCTGTATAAGGCACCTAGTGTCCGCATGATACCACGATTCATTCAAATTTTCAAATTAACATTTAATGCTATAGGAAAATTATTTTCCGTAATATTCTGTGCGCGGTGCGCCCGTGCTGTAACGGCCTCGTGGAGCACTATTTTCAGCGTTGAATTAAAATTATAAATAATGGAGATATAGGGTTCCGTGAAATGTATCATTTTTATTTGAAATTTCCTCCTCTTTGCAGAACTTTTTACAAAATTTATTAAGTATCAATAGTTTTTGAGTTATTAACAAAATACTAAATAACATTTTTTTATCTTATTTTGTTAATGAAAATCGGAAAATCCTTGAAACTCTGTTCTCTAATGGTCATCCCGAATGCAATGAGCTAACGCTCATATTTTTAGGAGCTTTATCTCTATTTTTCACGTTTTTCAACTTGTTGATCAGACTTGACTATTAATAGATGAATGCCTCCTCAGATGGATAAAATTGGAATATTCAATAACAAATATAACTGATAACATACTAGTTGAAGTCCATGACTTTTGGCTATCTATCTAGAGTCATATCTCAAAAAAAAGTAGCTGATTTCAAACAAAATATGTCTAACTTTAACTGGACCGAACTTTATACTAATGAGAAGGCAAATGATTAATTTAACAATTTCTTTCTGATATTCCTAGACGAATTCTACAAGCATTTTCCGGAAAAAAATATCAAATGTAAAAACATAATGGGTATAAAGTGGTTTAATGAAAATCTGAAATAAATTAGAAGTCAACTAGAAGATATAAATACTATAAAACAATGTATAAAGTCACAGAAGGTACATGATCTTTATGTTATGTTACATTTTCAATAGGTGCATAGAACTGAGCATTTTTCCAGATAAACTGAAAATTGCAAAAGTAATACCGATTCCTAAAACAAACGAACTTAACATAGTTGACTTATTTAGGCCCATTGCAGTGCTTCCTGTATTTTCGAAATTTTTTGAATGTTTACTGATATCTAGGATAGTTTCATATTTTGAAGATAAAGAACTTTTTGCAAAGGAGCAGTATGGTTACCGCAGTAAAAAATCAACCACCAAAGCAATAATAGTCATTTTGGAAAAAATCTTGGATGCGATTGATGAAAATACCTTTTCGTATGCCACAATGTTGGATTCATCTAAGGCATTTGATTGCGTCACACATGAGTATCTACTGAGTAAATTAGATTTCTATGGGATCACGGGTAATGCATTGGAATTATTCGCTTTCTATTTGCACCGTCGACAAAACTTATGACACTAGAAATAAAAATTCGTTGAGCATTCCCTATCACCGCCAGAAAAAACTCAACAGCCAATTAATCATACATCCCTAAAAATCCTTAACAAATTACCGAATGCACTGAAAGATGCCCCTATCAAACAGTTAAAGGCAGCAATTATCAAAATTTTATTAAAAAATACATTTTATTCCCTGGAAGAATATTTAGAATTTATTTTTGACGAAACAATCGTTTAATATATAGAAATTTTATATCTGTATTCTCTGTTGTGATGTAATTTTGATTAATTTTAAATTTTCTATATATACAGGGTGATTCAAAAGTACTTTGACAAACTTTAGGAGGTGATTCCTCACAATATTCTAATATGAATTGCCCGAATAAATATATGTCCGGAAACGCTTCGTTTCCAAGATACAGGGTGTTGAAGTTTTATTTTTATTTTGGTTTTTTTCAAATAACTCTTGAAATACCGAACTTAATTAAACGAAACTTGGTAATAAGAGGTTTTTGAGGTGTCGAATTCGAACCTGATGTTATTATTTCTCTTACTCGTAGGGGGCGCCACCTACACGTCTTTTTCATTTTTGAAGATTAATAACTTTTTTGAGCGTACTTCTAGCACATTTTTCAGTAAAAAAATCGATTCCTCTATTATATCTAAGTAAAAAAGCTACCCTTGTTAAAAGTCGCTGTAAGCAACCGTTTTCTAAATATTTGGACTTGAAAATTTCAAGTCAATTATTTGATAATCGATGCATGTTGAAGTTATTACCAATATTTTGCATTTTTCACAAGAATGCTTTGAAAAAGAATTTGACGTAAGTAGTTTTGGTAATTACATATTTTGAGACAGTTAAACGTTTTGTTGAAGTTTCCGTAAGTAGAAGTAGAAAACACTAATTTTGAAAAAATGGATTATTTAAACAATAATGCTCATTTAGCCGATATGCATTTCGTTTATGGCCTTGCGGATGGCAATGCGCGCGAAGCAAGACGTATTTACCAGGAGCGATTTCCTAATCGAGTACTGCCTTCAGCTCCAACATTTGCTAGTCTCCACCGTCGTTTGGCAGAAACAGGTAGCTTCAAGAGGGCAGCTGATATTATTGGAAGACCACGAGCAGTCCGAACCCCAGAATTGGAAGAAGCTGTTTTGAACGCTCTCGAGGAGAATCCAGAAACAAGTACAAGAATAATTGCTGAAGCTGTCAATTCCACTCAGTCCACAGTTTGGAGGATTATCCACGATCAACAGTTTTATCCATACCATATTCAAAGGGTACAAGCTCTTTTGCCACGAGACTTTCCCCAACGCATTACTATGTGTCAGCGGTTTTTGAGAAAATTGGCTGGAAATCCTCAATTTTTAAGATATGTACTCTTCACGGACGAGTCAAACTTCTCCCGAAATGCTATCACAAACTTTCATAACAACCATGTTTGGGCTCTCGAAAATCCGCATGCAGTTAGTGAAAGGCATTATCAGTATCAATTTTCTGTAAATGTATGGGCGGCAATAATTGATAATTACTTGATAGGTCCTTTCTTTCTTCCGCTCCGACTGAATGGCGCAACTTACAGACACTTTTTAGAAAATGAATTGCCGGGACTACTTGAGAATGTACCATTAGAAATTCGTATCCGCATGTGGTTTATGCATGATGGGGCTCCGGCCCATTTTAGCGTTGTAGCCAGGGAATTCCTTAACACAGTCTATCCAAATCGATGGATCGGTAGGGGTGTAGAAGAACCTAACCAGCCGTGGTCCCCAGATCTAAACCCGATAGATTTTTATTTTTGGGGACATTTGAAGTCACTAGTTAATAAAACTCCAGTAGCGAACGAGGAAGATCTTAGAAACCGAATAGTAGATGCATGTGAAACAATAAGGAACACACCAATAATTTTTGAGCGGATACGAGATTCAATGACTAGACGACTGACTGCCTGTATCTTCGCTGAAGGTGGACACTTTCAACAATTTATTTGAATACAATGTAGTCTCGTTTATTTCAGTTTATTCTACATATTCAAAATTTCCTGAAATAAAATGTTGACATTTCTTGCAAATTGTATTACTATTAATTATTACTATTGAATTATTATTATTAAATTACTATTTCGCTTAAGGATGTCATAAAGGAACGTACCCAACAGTAATGACCTCTTCAAGCGAGTAAAAAGTAATAGAATAGGTGGCGCCCCCTACAAAAAAAACAAAACTGCTTACTTAAACGTCAAATTAATGCAAATGCAAATGCAGAATAAAGGTAATAATTATTACATGCATAGATTATCAAATAATCCACTTGAAATTTTCAAGTCCTAATATCTAGAAAACGGTTGCTTACAGCGACTTGTAACAAGGGCAGCTTTTTTACGTAGATATGCTAGAGGAATCGATTTTTTTACTGAAAAATGTGCTAGAAGAACACTCAAAAAAGTTATGAATCTTCAAAAAAGAAAAAGACGTGTTGGTGGCGCCCCCTACGAGTACGAGCAATAATAACATCAGGTTCGAATTCGACTCCTCAAAAACCTCTTATTACCAAGTTTTGTTTAATTAAGTTCAGTATTTCAAAAGTTATTTGAAACAAACGAAAACAAAAATAATACTTCAACACCCTATATCTTGGAAACGAAGCGTTTCCGGACATATATTTATTTGGACGATTCAATTGGAATCACCTCTTGAAGTTTGTCAAAGTACTTTTGAATCACCCTGTATATATATATATATATATATATTATTTATATATATATATATATATATGTATATAAATATACAGTGACCGCCAAAAAGTATGTACCATATGGGAAAAATTTTTATTATTGGAGTATTGGAAAAAATATTCTGGGGAAAAGTTTGTGCATGTCCGATAACCTAAAAATCGATTTTGACACATGTCACGTGATCGCTAGAATGGCGGCAAAATGAAAAAAATTGTAATGCAAAGGCAAAAAAGGGGTAAGATGGCAAGATATCAAAAAAAGTTATTTGAAAAAGTCACTTAGAATTCAATTTTATACACATAAACGAAGTTTCAAGAGATAATTCAAAGAAAATAGCAATTTTTTAAAAATATTTTCCCATCTATTTAAAAATATTATTTTTGTTTTCTTATGAATAGCTTGACTATACTGAAACATTTGCATTTTAATGATAATGACAAAACTTTCTCATTTTCTCCACACCAGAGGGAACTAAATTGAAAAAATGGGAATTTGTCAGAACCCTTGCTGTTACATCGGTTCGTATCTAACAGTTATATCCGAATTTCACGACCATTGTGATGACATGACACTCCAAAAACATGGTAATTTCCAGATTATAATCAAGTTCCGATGATAATCGTGCATGAGCGTTTCACTTCGCACATAAACTTGAAAATAGTGCGTCAAATTAAAGATTCTTAAATTATTGAAACTTGATTAAAATCAGGAAACATGGTGTTTCTAGATTGCCATATCAACACAATAGTCTTGGAATTCTGATATAACTGTTAGATAAGAACCAATGTAACAGCGAGGGTTCTGACAAAAACCAATTTTTTTTGGAGAAAATGAGAAAGTTTTGTCATTATCATTAAAATGCAAATGTTTCAGTATAGTCAAGCTATTCATAAGAAAAAATAATAATATTTTTAAATAGATGGGAAAATATTTTAAAAAATTGCTATTTTCAATTTTTTTGAATTATCTCTTGAAACTTCGTTTATGTGTATAAAATTGAATTCTAAGTGACTTTTTCAAATAACTTTTTTTGATATCTTGCCATCTTACCCCTTTTTTTGCCTTTGCATTGCAATTTTTTTCATTTTGCCGCCATTCTAGCGATCACGTGACATGTGTCAAAATCGATTTTTAGGTTATCGGACATGCACAAACTTTTCCCCAGAATATTTTTTCCAATACTCCAATAATAAAAATTTTTCCCATATGGTACATACTTTTTGGCGGTCACTGTATATATATATATATATATAACAGAAAGTTACTTATGACATCTACAGTCATAAGTAACTTTCTGTTATATCTGTCTTGCCTTCACGGTATTAATTCTTGAGTGGATTCGTTTTGATTTCGAGAGCTCCATAAATCCTTTCTGATGAGTGCGTTAGCACGAAACAGCTGTCAAAGGTTAGAACTCTCGGAATTAAAACGAAAAATACTCTATTTTCACTTATATATATATATATATATATATATATATATATATATATATATATATATATATATATATATATATATATATATATACAATGTTTTTAAATTTTATGTATAATGAACTACTCTGAATTTTATGTATACATTATAGTTTTACGCTTTTAAATTTTAATATAAATATTGACATTTCTTGTACCTTTTACTTGGTTACGATATTTTCTATTTCTTGTATACTTTGACAACCTTAAATGTAATTCGCATGACTTGGGCTAATAAATTATTATTATTACTATTACAAAAGTAATTAAAATGCATGCAATATGAACATATGAACTGGTTATTGAAATTTAAATTAATTATGTAATACAAGTTGGTTATTTCCCCACCTTTTTATAGAATTTTGCGATATTATTTTATGTAAGTATGTATTTTTCTTCATTTTCATACTAAATAAACAATTGATATATTGCAGAGGCCTATTTTGAAGATAACGCCATATGTTCTAAAATGTCTTCAAGCGTGTAACTACCGTTACTTTTAATGTACATACTGCGGAATTACCATAAACGATTTGTCAATTTCAGCTCTTGTTTTATAGGTGTAATTTTATATTCGTGTTCTCACTCACACCTTTCGCCATTGAATAACGGCATGAAGTCTCAACTTGCTAATTAGACCGATATCGAACAAACAACATAACATCAACATGTAACGAAAAACATCCTGGTTGATACAGTGAAAAGATTTATTTCAGAATTTTTATTGTCACTTCAGCAGCGCATATTTGAGTTAAAACGTTTAAACGTATTTACTTACTTACTTTATATTTTCCATGCAATTAGTTTTCTTATGTTATGTGACAGAGTGATTTTAAATGAAATATATTAATAATATTAATATTAAATATCAACTTGTCGAAATTAAGAACTAAAGTACAGTTGCGAAATATTCTTCAAAATGGTGAAAAACATGGTGGACTAATAATTTCTTGACTTCCAGCTTAAATTTCTTGTTGGAGTGCAGTTTCAAACTGTGGGGTAGGTGATTGTAACTCTTAATTCCTGAGTGTTCTGTTATATCAATAATTTGGTAAAATTAAATCTTGATTTCTTGTAGGATATGCATGTAAGTCTGATGGTCTTTCCAAAGAATTTCTTTTTTTGTGGATTAGTATTGAAATCTTCCATAAGTACAGATTAGTTGAAGTAAATAATTTGTGCTGTTTGAATATCGTTCTACAAGATTCTCTTGATTTTATACTGAACAGTGCTCTGATGGCTTTTCTGTATGATAAATACTGTTACTGTTTACGGCCGTTTCCCAGAATTCAATTGAAAAGTGTCGTGCTCTTTCAAATGGGTTCAACAACGATAACAATTGCAAATTTGACATCAGAATGTACCGAAAATCATACTCTTTTGCACAAATCGTTAATTGTAAAAATTGTGAAAGGAATATGAAACACAACGAACAAAACAACACCAATAAAAAGGAATACAATAAATAAATCGTTATTGAAACTCCAAGTGACATTCAAGAAAATATTTTGAAATATGTTTAAATTGTTATTTCCGTCAACCTATTGCACCCCTACGCGCAACCCTCAGAAGTCTTCGATATACTTGTGTGAGCTAAGGAAGACGCAGCCCTTACCTTCCAACGTGTGATGCCATGCCGATGACCATGCGGGGATTTGAACCCTCGACCACTCGCTGGAGAGGCGAACGCTCCACCAGCACGGCCACCACGGCCCATAATGTGGGACAAAGTTACTGTCGACAATACAATGTGAGTTGTTGAAGGAACAATTTGACCACTAAAATTGAGAAAGTTCCTCATAATCTGAAAAATGTATCAACAAAAGTAAGCCAGGAGATTGGACAGTTATTACACTAGAAACTGAAATGGCGCATTGAAGAAACTGAGAGAAGTCTTACATGAAATAATCTCATAGTTTATGGTATGGAAGAAGACGAAAGAGTACAACGGCGAGTTTAGTTGGTGAAATTGAAAAGATTTGAGATAGAGTGAGAGAGAGAGAGAGATCTGAGTTTAAATAGCTCAAATATAATAAACACCTATGGAATTAAAAAATCCAAAGGGGAAAACGGCCAATACTAGTAACTATCAACTCTCAGATAAATAAGACAGAAATACCTACTCAAACATTGTTCCAAACTAAAGGTAACAAATATCTTCATTAGTGAAGACCTGATTGGAAAAGATTTGAAAGACAAAAAAGTTGGTACATTACGTGAAAGAGGCTAGGAAAAACAAAAAACAAATTACTGGATGGTTACCTCTACACGATACTGGAACTGGAAGTTAAACAACAAAATACAGACTACTTCTCCCCACCCCCACATCGAAAAGCACCTAGTGAACCCCCAACATCCAACATTTTTATCGTAACATAACCTGAAGAAAATACAAAAGAACTCATCCAAGAAGTTGGGGAGGTTATCGCAGAAAAACCGCAAGTTAAAAAATTATGAAAATAATTTGAGTTCTGGGTATGCAAATAAAATCGTTATACTTGAAGGAAATCTGAGTTTCGGCGAGACTTATGACATTATTATTATTATAAAGAGAAACGTTTTTTGTAACGTTTGCCATAATATTATTTTTGCCGGCAGAGTTATTTACAAAAGTATGAATAAATAATTTATTCACGCTGATGCCAACTTTGGAAATGGTCCCAACATTTGGGAACGATAAAGAATTTTCTTTATTTCCTTCATTTTGCGACTCTTTTGCATCTTTTCTCTGCAAAATAACTAGAATTTTTTATAATTTATATTTTTAGTAATGTTGTCGAACTTGTACGACGGGGGAAAAATTTTTTTTGTAATTCAGCACTGAAATAAAACTTTTGTGAAAGTTTGCATTGTTTTGCTATTTTTCCCCATTTTTTTATTAAAATGTTGTAATATGATTGGCCTACTTCCGCAACTCAGCTCAGTACAATTTCAAGCCGCCTCGGCTGCGATACTCAGTAACAGTAACACAATAAACATTTTCTATAGACGTCAACTGTGTTTGGTTCTGCCACATGAGTAACCGACGGATCTACAGGGTGTTTCTAAATTCAATACAAAAATTTCAAGGGCGTATACCTGGGGTCAAAACAAGACCTTTTTTTTCCACAAACATGTGTCCTAAACTACAGACATTTCCAAACTACAGACATCTCAAGTTGCCAGAAAAAAATCGTAAATTTTGAATCGCGTCTACAATTATGCATCAAATATTCGGAAAATTTACAGACCCTTAGTTTTTTAGACGCTCTATTCATTTCTTGCTTTAAAATAAGATAACCCTGATTTCAAAAGGTGAATGAGGGTTGCCTATAGTTTTTATGACCAAAACTTTCTATTTCCGCCCAAAACATTCAAATTCAAATATCACCATTGTGTTGTCCATAAAATAACATGCATTTTTTTGAATCAGCTGATAGTTTTCTAGAAAATCGCTAGTACGTAAATGAAAGAGGAATAAGTAACAAATTAAAATACTTAGTGGGCTATGACTTTTTAATTTGTTTCCCATTTTGACGCTTTTGACTTTCAAAATGCAACATAGCACTTTAATTTACTTGCTAGTTTGACCTTTGTTGAACGGTTGAATTACTATTTTTTCAAGCAACTTGCTATGTCTGTAGCTTGGAGGAAGTGGCTTTTAGGAAACACATTTATGAAAAAAAAGTCCTATTTGACCCCAGGAAACTTTGAAATATTTATATTGAATTTAGAAACACCCTGTATAATAGGTGATAGAAACAGGTGGTTATTGAGGTTCTAATGTTAAAAAATGTTCCTTTAAATTGTTCGTTTTACGAGATGAGGTACATTACGTTTCTTCATTCCAAATCGAACTTGATTCTTCACTTGTTTTCGTGAAGAACCATGGTTATGTTTCTATTTTACTATTTTAATTCGATTAGAAATTTGAGTGTAGCCCATCCATCATATTTTCAATATGCTGAGCCTTACCCAGATAATTGAAATAAGGCAATTTGTCGATAATGAGATACTTACAGTCCTCCCCCCTCCCTACATAGCGTCGAACAACTCATTATAGTTGCCTATAAGCGGTGCCATTATCAATTTTCTAATCTAACAAAGTGACCTTCACGATAAATATATAACAAACCGGTCGTTAACTACTGCATTGAAACTTTTTAATTTCTCTACCTTTGACGATACTTGCTTATTGAATGTTTGTTTTGATGGAGATAAAGTTAGTTGACTATGAATGAATTAAAAAAAATATCATTTGCTAATTCTAGATTGATATTTTGATACATTCGTACTATAAAATTAACATTCAAAATTAGTAAAACCAGTTGATGATTACCGACAATTAGATTGTTATGAAAGTATTGCTATACAGGGTGTCCCAAACTGATTCATCCAGGTTCTAGTTCCTAAACTAGCCGAGATATTTAGTTGGATATAATTTTCAACTGTCAGGGTACTTTAAAATTACAGCTCAATTTCATTTTATTACGAACAGCTACCCTTGAAAATTGACTCCTACTGTAAAATTTTATATAGCACCTTTACAATTTTAACATATTCTTATAGAATGTCTAATTCTGAATCCACCAGGTTTTTCCGATTCAAAATCGGTTGATAAACAGCTGAGAAAATTAATTTTTAAATTTTAAATCTAGTTACCCTTGAAAATTTTGTTAAATTAAAAACCGTCGATGAAACATCTTTGACACTTATCAAAGTAAAGTCAAAAAGATCTTGCAAGTTAGCGAATTTTGTGTAAAAACGCCAAGTTTGTTTACTACTGAGGAATACGTTGATATGAGTATTATTGACGGGGAATGTTTGAAAAATAGAAGAAGAGCTAGAAAGTTGTATCGGATACGTTTTCCTGATCACCCACCACCAAATGAAAAAAACTTTTGTGAACCTAAAACGCACTCTGCGGCAAGGGCATTTTCCAAGCGGAAATTCCAAGATCCGTACCTAATGGACTAAAATAATGTGGGGTGATGAAGCCAAGTTCCACCATAATGGTGTCATTAATAGGCATAATTCTAATTATTGGTCACCTGTTAATCCATATTGGGTAATGGAGACTGGATTTCAAAACATTTGGAGCGTCAATGTTTGATGTGGATTGTTTAATGGACTGATCATTGGACCCTATTTTCATGAAGCAACGTTAACGGGAGAAAGGTATCTACACTTCCTAGAACACATTTTACCCGAATTTTTAGAAGAAATACCGTTGCTTGAAAGACAACGAATGTGGTGGCAGCAGGATGGAGCAACTGCTCACAACGCACACATGGTTACTAACTTCCTTCAAAACAGGTTTGGTAATAATTTCATAGCCAATGGTTCTCCTCTGGTAAGGTGGCCTGCACGTTTGCCTGATCTTCCCCCTTAGATTTTTTCTTATAGGAAACCTTACAGGATATGGTATATCCAAGATGTATAGAAACCATGGTGTGTTAACTGATTCGATATTGTTTCACACAAAGTTCTCGATTCTGTAATTTCAATGGGCATGACTGTTCCATTCGTCAATGGATGGCGCATACGTCGAAAATAGCCTTTTCCAATATTCCGAACCGGAGTGCCTACTGAGAAATTTTGGAGTATTCGAATGTTGACATTGATTTTGTTTGGTTAATTGTCATTGGCATCAACGTATTCAAATTTAAATTTCATCTTGGTATTTATCGTGTTTTTTCTGCTCTACTAATACTTTTCGTTCAGTTCGATAGTTTTGCGACTTATTCATATTGTTGGGTACCTACTTAGTTCTTGATTCTTGTTTTTCTTTCCTTCGTAAGTTAGTGATGAATCAAGTCAAGTCATGAATCTGTAATGATTATCCGCCATCTATGTTATGATGCGTAGGATATCCTACTGCATTAAAATATCAGAAATCATGTTGGCCGTATATCGACAGTTTTGGGTGAAAATTTCACAGCTATAAGTGATTACACCATAGTTTCTATACATCTTGGGTATATCTAAGTGAACCTCGAAACTTAGAGGACATGAAGAATAAAATTCAAAATGCTTGTTGCAGAATAAAAAAATGAAAATGATAATAGCTACATGTACAACTTATTGACAAGATTTGAAGTCTGCGTTACTGCGGAAGGCCTTCATTTCGAACACTTGTTGTAATAAGATAATTTGTGAAACCTTGAAATCATTACTTTTCTTTAATTTTTCAGCAAAGGACCCCGCACTTTTTATAGGTGAAATGGTTCTCGGTGAAATTGTCTGAATTTTTAGAATATTGTAGTATTCGATGTACTGATTGAACTTGCAGAATCGCAAAGTTCGTTGATGGATAGATTTTGAAATACAGGGCGTTAAGTTAAAAATCAGTAATTTTCACTTAATTATTTTCTCGGGATTTGATTATATGATTATGTACAGAGTGAAAAATAAAAACATTTAGTAATGTCTAAAAATTCTATGTAATAATGAAATATTGATAAAATTGTTTTGGCAATATATATATATATATATATATATATATATATATATATATATATATATATATATATATATATATATATATATATATATTCTTATTCCATCATTAATCACAATTCATACATTTCGTACAGGGTGATTTGAAAAATTGGTGAAATATATGGCCGGTTCTTTCGTACATATTCTGTATATTCAAGTGAATTATCATCCTCCGAAGATAGCTGATTCCAAATAAACATGATTTCGTTGGGATATATAGGGTGATCATGAAAATTTTAGATGATAAAAATGACAAAATATTTATAAAAATATAGATTTTTCTCTTTCATTCACTTTCCGTCAACGACAGAATCAAAATAAATGTACCCGTTAGCCGATATGGTTTTCTTGTTGTACGAGGACCGTAGCGCTGCTACGGGGGAGGTGGATTCGATTAAGGCTGTTCCTTGTCACCTTCAGTGATAAGTGATTCCCAGTACCGGGGCCTCATACACAATTGGGCAAGTCAAACTATCCAAGCATTACAAATTTTATCTGGCTCATGCCTGAGTTGTGAGTTGTAACTGATGTGTCGTATATTCAGTCAGTTCCTAAATGGTAGATGGAATTGGTTGGACCATGATTGGTCATCGCCCTGCATATAATGTTACATTTATTTTGATCTCCAAATTCTCACGTTTCACTATTTAGGAAAAATCTTGGCCACTAGTAGAATGTACGCGTGAACAAGTTCCTTCAACTCGTCATGCAAATGGTAATAAGTTTCTCAATTAATAACTATGAAACTAGTCATAGTAGGAAACTGAATTTTGGGACAGAGTTGAGGAGAGAATGATGAATATTTAAATAATAATAAAGGAATTTCACCGAGTTGATCGTGAATTACAGGGTGATTTGTGAAACGATGATAATTCACTTGAATATAGGATATGTACAAAAGAACCTGCCATATATTTCACCAATTTTTCAAATCACCCTGTACGAAATGTGATTAATTGTGATTAATGATGGAATAAGAATAGTATATTGCGTGCCAAAACAATTTTATCAATATTTCATTATTACATCGAATTTTCAGACATTATTAAAATATTTTTATCTTTCACTCTGTACCTAATGATATAATCTGCACCATCTGAATGATATTTAGTAATATGAAGGTACGTTGATGATAAGAACGAAATAAAAAAGCAGTTGGCGCTTTCAAATCCCTAGAAAATAATTAAATATTACTTATTTTTAAATTGAACGCCCTGTATTTCAAAATCTATCCATCAACGAACTTTGCGATTCTGCACATTCAATCAGAACATCAAATACTACAATATATTTAAAATTCAGACAATTTCACCAAGAACCATTTTACCTATAAAAAGTGCGTGGTCCTTTTTATGTGTACCTAGATTTGAAACTTAAATATCAATTTTCTCAGCTATTTATCAACCTATTTTGTATCAGAAAAAACTGGTGAATTAAGAAGAAGACATTCTATAAGAATATGTTGAGAAATGTACAGGGTGCTATTCAAAATTTTACAGTAGGAGTGAATCTTTGAGGGTTCGTAATGAAATGAAATTGCGCTGTAATTTTAAAGTATCCTCACAGCTGAAACTTATAGATATTGTCCCAACTAAATATCTCTAGTTTAGGAACTAGAACCTGTCTCAATCAGTTTGGGACACCTTGTATAAAAACAGCTTAAGTAAATCCTTTCTCAATGATGATAATGACCCATTGAATTTTGAACTGTTCGAGTTAATTCCGATAAAGAAATAATACATATCATCGGCAGGGGTAGGTGAAATCATACCTGACCACATCAATCAGATTTGATCACAGCTATGATCCCACTCAAGTTGTATATCGATATTAACTGATAGCAATTAATTATTTGATATTAATATGACTTGGTTTGGTTATCGAAATGCGCATCTAGTGAAAATATTTGTGTGGTAAAGGGAAAAATACTATTTGTTCCCATTGAATGACATCACGAGTTTCCAGATTCCCATTTTCGATTTTTTTAGCTACTTATTCTCATTTTGATTTCCGTCATGTTGGCAATATTATGGGTTTGTCAGTGATAGTCGACGCCAAACACGTGAAAGACTGTACTTTTCACAACCAAACTTTAATAATTCAACTTATACCGGGTGGCTACGGAAGTATTGTCTACGGAATATCTCAGTTATTGTATGAAGTTGGTTTGTGAAATTTGGAGCGTCGATATAATGACATAAGAGCTAGAATTTGAGCATATTGACATGTCGAAGTTAACTTCCGGTCTGACCGGAAATAACATCAACTTTTTTATTTTGAATGGAAATCCTATTTTTTTCTTCTCGCTTTATTCAGCATTTAATTCCCTTTCTAAAGACATATCACAAGTTGGTATCTAACCAGAAACTAGATCAGAAAAAAATTATTATTGAAATTCACCGAGTAGGCCGTGGAAGCAAAATGAAAGCCAAAAATTGAAAAGTTGGCTATGGAAACCATACGTCACTTGATAACAGTTGGTACTACTGTGATATTTTATTTTCATTCGTCGGCGTTATAAAAAGCCGCCAAAAAAAATATTGGAAAAATTAGGAAAAAAACAATACTCTGTAGGTCCATAACTTAAATAGGAACATACAACTTTTTCTTGCCTGTACTATTCAGCATAACCATTCCTTTCTAATGATATAATAGACAGTAATTTTTTGAAATGAAATACCAAAAAATCCAATTATTATTCTTCAAATAACGAAAAAACAGATTTATCGAAAAAAAAAATTCAAATTGATAGGATCAAAGATAAAATAAATTCAAAACAAATGTTCGAAATGCATTCCCTCAGCGTCAATACATTTATAGACTCTGGTGATATTTTCATGTAAAACGTTTCTCAACATTTGGGGCGTGATATCTTGGAAAGCTCTACGAATTTTTACTTCTAGCTCATGTAGAGTTGTAGGCTGTGTGGAATACACCCTATTTTTAAGATGCCCCTATAGAAAAAAGTCGCACGGAGTAAGATCAGGTGACCTTGGTGGCCACCTGACTGGACCATGGGTTGTTATAAGTCTCTCTTGAAAGCGATTTTGAAGATAATTTCTCGCTATTCTTGAATTATGCAGAGGGGCGCCATCTTGCTGGAAGTACATTCTCTCAGTTATTTCCGCTGGTAGGTTGTTAATGAATTCTGAAATTTCATTCGTTAAAAAATTAAAGTATCTCTCTCCGGTTAGTTGGCCTTGAAAAAGAATGGGTCCAACAATATGAGTTCCAACTATTCCTGCCCAAACATTCACACCAAATCTCTCCTAGAAGCCGCCTTGTCGAAACCGGTGCTCGTTTGCTATCGCCCAGTACCTGGAACAAAAGACCGTTCACACTTTTAGCACTTTACACTTCGACTATCGACAATAATCCAAATAAAGTACAGTACCTACCTTGTATTATTCCTGTTAAATAATCCATTGTTGGTAAATCTTTTGACTCGTCCGTAAACAAGATATAATAGTTAAATAGCATTTTGTCGAAAAAACCAATTACAATATTCCAGGCGCCTTTCACCGTCATTTTCATACAAATGTTGATGCAACTGATACTTGAAGGATTTCATGCGATGTTTTTTCAAAATTTTCCTAGCAGAGTCCTTACTTATAGCTAATTCGGCGCCAATCTGCCTTGAGGAAATTGTGCTATCATATTATACTAAAGCTAATACATTAATTTCAGTTTCCTCATTAATAACAAATGCTTCTTGGTCTTCGTGAACATCAGGCTCAGTTCTTAATTTTTCTTCAAGCCACTTGAAATACCTTCTTGACGGTTGCTGCCTCCCTGGATATAGCTCTAAATACAATCGTTCAGCGGCATAAGAATTTTTTAAACATTCACCAAAAATGAGAAGCATGTCAATTTGTTCGGTTCGTGAATAACGGGACATTTTTTGAATATTCCACTAACTGATTTCGATTTCCAAACCCTTTTAAAATGGCAGAATCAAAAACACTACTTCGAACGTCAAAATAATATGGATAGCAGCGTTCGTGACAGCTCTCATTTCTTTTTTGTTTCATTCCAAAATACATCTTAATCAGCCTACTTGTTAATATTTTGGTTCGAAT
Source organism: Chrysolina oricalcia (assembly GCA_944452925.2). Taxonomy (NCBI): domain Eukaryota; kingdom Metazoa; phylum Arthropoda; class Insecta; order Coleoptera; family Chrysomelidae; genus Chrysolina; species Chrysolina oricalcia. Next base: position 63,289,461 of record OX101812.2, read on the forward strand.
GATTATTGCAATGGAATGATTATTCTGAATAGCACATCGTCCATAGGTAGATAATAGAATATCTATGGACGATGGCACAGACCAAGTACGTTTATGTTCCTATTTAACCTAGAACCTACAGGATATAATTTATCATTCCACATTATTTTAAATTTTATTTTTGCGTATGGCAATAATCTGTTTTGTTATTTGAAGAATAATAATTGGATTTTTCGGTATCTCAGTTCAAAAAATTATTTTCTATTATATCATTAGAAAGGAATGGTTATGCTGAATAGTACAGGCAAGAAAAAGTTGTATGTTCCTATTTAAGTTATGGACCTACAGAGTATTGTTTTTTTCCCAATTTTTCCAATATTTTTTTGGCGGCTTTTTATAACGCCGACGAATGAAAATAAAATATCACAGTAGTAGCAACTGTTATCAAGTGACGTATGGTTTCCATAGTCAACTTTTCAATTTTTGGCTTTCATTTTGCTTCCACGGCCTACTCGGTGAATTTCAATAATAATTCTTTTCTGATCTAGTTTCTGGTTAGATACCAACTTGTGATATGTCATTAGAAAGGGAATTGAATGCTGAATAAAGCGAAAAGAAAAAAAATAGGGTTTCCATTTAAAATAAGAAAGTTGATGTTACTTCCGGTCAGACCAGAAGTTAACTTCGACATGTCAATATGCTCAAATTCTAGCTCTTATGTCATCATATCGACGCTCCAAATTTCACAAACCTACTTCATACAATAACTGAGAAATTGCGTAGGCAATACTTCCGTAGCCACCCGGTATATAAAATAATCTGAAGAGAAGTTTTTCCAAAAATACTCTGTCACTCTGACATCAAGAACCACAACCTTCCCTTTTTTCCCTCAAAACCCTTAACAACCCTCCTATCCTATACAGGGTAATGAAATATACAGGGTGTCCGGTAAACCTTGTACAATATTGAAACTGGTGATAGACCAGGTCATGATTGTTCAGAATATCGAAATTTCACCTCAGTAAAAATCTCACCGTTTTCGAGATAATGAGCATTTTTTTAATTTCTGGACAATCGCTACCTAACCTTGGATTTTTGAGTGCCATGTATACAAATCAAGACGAATTCAAATATCTTTGCTGCTGAAGATTACTGATGAGTGATGCTTTCAGACGTACATAACAGTTTTTCAGAAAACGATCCAATTTTTCAAGAAATGAGGGTGAAATAACAGATTTGAGTTTCACCAAATTTTTTAACAACAGTTTGATTTTTGTTTTTTGTTTGAAAATAACCTAACCAAGTGGATGTGGACATTCATTACAAAAGAATGTCCATTTTGTCCAGACTGTACCATGGTATAAAACATACGATAATTATTTTTGGAAGGAGTAGAATTTCGATTATATTAGAGTGTGATGTTATTCTGAGTTAAAATCAACTTCATTAAACTTTGTCAGTAATGTATTTTATTTTTACCCTATCAAGATGAAATAATTGAATAATTATGAGTGATTACGAATCAACTGTTTAGAAGCATTCAATGAGATGTAAAGTAGTAAATACTAATTAAACATTTTTTTGAATCAACATACACCATAAACCACAATTACGATTATTCAACATCGCACTGAATAATATTACAAAAATGTTATGTTCCATCCACTCGTACGCAGAAGAACCTTTTCAAATGCGTTATAGATAGCCCCCAAATCAGCGATTCTCTGAGCGGCATTGTGCAATCTACATAAAGCGCTGCTGCAGCAGTAGCACTACCTCCACATTCACCATAAATGTAGCGCATATGCGCATATTCTATAACGTGTGTACGGAATGACAAATGAATAAAAATCACTGAATGAAACAAGCAGAACAATTTCAAAAAACTACGACAGAAGTCACAAGTTGTTCAAACAAAATGTGACAGCCACCTACTAGATTTTTTCAATTCTATTTACAGAAAATCCGTTCATGCACAATGCTGTATTTTATTTTTTCATTAGGGAACTTTTGCTTCTAAGGACACAACACAGGAGTTATTCGACATTTCATTTCGATAATTTTATTAAGCTTAATTACATGAATAGTGAATTTTATTGTCATACTATTTAATGCTACCAAGCAGTCTATTCTTTATTATTAATAATCATTTCCACATTTTATCTTGATAAAATCGAAATAAAATAATTTTTGGGCTAAGTATAAAAGTTGATAGAAGCCTAGAATAAAACCACGCCTAATTCAATGGAATTCACTTCCTCCAAAAATAATTATAGTTTGTTTCAAACCATGGTAGAGTCTGGACAAAATGAGCATTCTTTTGAAATGAATGTCCACTTCCAATTGGTTATGTTACTTTCAGACAATAATGTCAAACTTTTTTTAAAAAATTGATGAAACTCAAATCTGTCATTTTACCCTCATTTCTTGAATTTTTTTTTCACTTTCTGAAAAACTGTTCTGCACGTCTAAAAGCATTAGTAATCTTCAGCAGCAATGAAATAATGAAATATATAACAGTCAATTCATTTTTTATACACTCACCTGCAAAAAAGTTAATATTTGGTAAAATTTGAGGTCTCATAGTTTTTTATTTTTAGTTCAATTTTCATAATTTTTTCAGCCAACTGTAGATAAAATTATTAAATTTAATTTGCACATTTAGTCTTTTGTTAAATTCTGGCTTATTAGTCATTATACAGGGTTAATTAGATTAGAAGTTTGTGGTTGAAACGTAGTCTTTGTCTTTTAAAATTTGCACAAATCTAGGTCGATATGGGAAATTTTCCTTCTTCAAAATTCGCCGAATAGATGTTCTAGCAACGCTTTTGTCAACGAGTTTTGCGGATTCTCGGTAACTGCTAATAATACATTTGCAGCATTTTTTTCATTTTATGAAAAACTTTGTATAAATTATCGATAGAACTAGTTTCTCTGAATTTACTTAAAACACCTGACACAGTAGAATAATGAACGGTCTTGCCTGGATGCCTCTGACTGAAAATTTCGACAGCTTATCTACTGCTTTTGTATAGTGGTCTCCGCATATCAAAATCAATTCAAGTTTCGTAAGTATGAGGCGCCGTATGGGTAGAAAGTGTTTTTGCAAATACTTACTATAAAATTTTGTGTCAAAATATTTATTAGTTGCAGCAATATTTTTTATTTTGCTTACCGATATATTTATTAAACACAATACATATTTACGTTTCAATCGCTCCAAATATATGAAAACGTGAATTCCCATATATTTATTAGTCAAATATATTTTATGTTGTAAAGAGATGGCGCTACCTACGCGATTTACTACACTCTCGAGAATATAGCGGCCGAATGATAACGCAGCCGTTACCATATATTCTCAGAATATTTTTTCATAAGTTTTTTTGAATAATCATTGGATTATTCAAACTCAAATACTTTAGAACTGAAAAAATTAAAGCGTGTAATGAATCGCGTCGGTTGCGCCATCTCTTGACGACATAAAATAGATATAATTTACAAATATGATATGGGCATTCACGTTTTAATATATTTGCAACGCTTGAAATGTGAAAATATAGTGTTTGGTAAAAAATAAATATATAGGAAAGCAAAATAAAAAATATTGCTACAACTATTGAATATATTGACACAAAATTTAACATATTTGCAAAAACACTTTTTACACAAACGACGCATTTCAAATAAATTTTTGTCTTACTGTTTACTTTCTGAAACTAGAATTGTCGCAAACATTTCTATATTTACTATTTGACATAAACCACTACAAATTTTATTTTGAGTTTCACAAATCAGGAGTATTGTTTTTTAGGATAATTTGACTTTATTTTTAACAACGTATAGAGCACGAAGGTGGACATGTAGAATTCAATTCATATTTTTGTTTAATGATTGCAATTGAAATAAAGATAATTAAGAATTATATTGATTATAATTTGCTAATTAGTGCAGGATTCTAGTCCTCAGCAGTTTGATAGATATCATGTCCCTTTTTAATTTTCAAGTTTTTTCTGGTTCTTAAAATAAAAAACTGTTTGTTTTAAGGAAGTAATGAAAATTAAGCAGGGAGCTAAAATAGAAAATCTCAAGTTTCCACGTTGTACTGCGGAATACATATTGTTTTCCTTCTTTTTCCACAAAACTCGATTGCGCTCGAGAAAAGTGGTTTATGTCTCCACAATTTAATATAATTTAGTATAATGTGGAGATGATCTTGAATTTTTCTGCATCGTATTTCCATACCACTCCACTTTGAGATATAATGGACTTCTACCACGGGTTATTCTTTAAAAAGTTATAAAAGATCGAACGAAGTTCGAAGATATGAACTATTGCAAGATTCTTGGTAAAAACTAGTTTTTGAAATTTAGAAACAAACCTAGAATGTTCCATTATATTGATAACAAGTTTATAGTGATCCCAAAGTTATTTGAGACCAAAAAAAGCAGCGATTTTTTATCATGTAAAGACATTTAGGAAAACTGGCAATTTTCTTTTCACATATATATTTCAAATTGCGTGAGGTCCTAAAATGAAATTATAAACAACTTTTAAAATAACTTTTTGGTATCTTCACAAATAACCCTAATTCTTTTTGCCTATTAGTAATGAATTTTTCCAAAATTCCTCCATATTTGGTGGTCACGAAAGGTATGTGAAAATAGATTATAAAAGGATTTTCAATTTGCTCTGATAATCAAATATCTGCTGCATAATGGCCAAACTGTATAAAAATTTAAATTTGCTTTCTCTGATGACAATCACCCACTACTATCAGTTTCTTTATTTTTTTATAAATTGTGTACCACTTATGATCTAATATTAGGTTAAGTTTAACTATTATGCTGACTGATTCCTTACCCTACACTTTTCTTCAAAACTATTGGTTGATCTACTGCTTCATATACCTTATATTACTATTATCTAGGTTTAAGTTATTCTCATATAGTTATATATAGTATATACCTATTTTTTCTCACACTCTTGCCATAAAATGTATTTTAAGAGGCAATAAACGTATCTATCTATCTATCTATCTATCACCTTGAGCTGAAATCTATAATAGTACCTAACGAGAATTCCGTAGCCATATAACTATTTTTTTCATAATTATAGTTTTACTGTATTAGCAAAATTGTGTAATTTGGACACAATTATCAATGATATAAATATAATACGTTTGCGGCATTCAGACAGATTTTTAAAATTCCAGAAAAAAGATTCTCCTCGAGCAGGATTCGAACTATCAATCTACTTTCCAACACCTACAAACGCCGTAGTTTGTAGGTAATTACTAACATCAAAATTCTAGGAAAAAGCGGTATCCCGATTTGCAAATGGAACACATGTCTTCTCGGTAGCTCAGTTGGTAGAGCACCAAACCGGCAATCTGGAGGTCGTGGGTTCGAATCCTGCTCGAGGAGAATATTTTTTCTGGAATTATAAAAATCTGTCTGAATGCCGCAAACGTATTATATTTATATCATTTATATCACAGACACAAAACTCCCAATTTACAATTATCAATTTTTCAATTTGTCATTTTATATGAACAGCAGCACCATGTTAACTGCTATTTACTGGATTCCAAACAAAATTAGTGTACATGCTTGAAAATTCCGGAGCAAATTGCAGACTGGAAAATGATTATGCAACTTTAATAATGATCAACGAATATCGTGAAGTGACAAGAATTAATTACCGTTATTATTATAATGAATTCTCATTCCCAGAACAACTAATGAAGCATATGCTTACGCACATCAAAATCGTTGAAATGATTATTTATGCACAGCGTGAGGAAAATATCAACAAGGTACGCATTGATTAAACATAATAATATAGTCTCTGATTTTTATACCTGTATTGAGAAATTGGTATCCGTCATAAATTCTTCTTGAAAAATCCTTCCGGAAATATTTTTCTTGGAAGAATTTCTCTGTGGATAAAAATATCGCTGGAAAAATGTCCACTGGAAAATATCTCCTGGAAAAAATAATTCTGGTAAATTTTTTTTTGGAAAAATGTGTATACGAAAATACTCACAATCATAAGAAATAAATGCTCGATAGAAAAGTTAAGCCTTATAAAAAAAAAACAATGACAAAAATGAAGGTTTTTTGTTGAAATGGACGCCATCAAATGTCTACTTGAAACAATCAAGTCAAAATGGTCTTAACCTGTTGAAAATATTAGCGAGTAACTCCTGGGGGGCAGATTACACAACACTCATGTCCATATACCGAACAACAATAAGATCAAATCTGGACTATGGATCGGTGGTATACTCTAGTGCTCGGAAAGCAATACTCAAACAACTCGACAGTATTCATCATACTGGTATCAGAACTGCCCTTGGCGCATATCGAACTAGTCCAGTTGACAGCCTGTATACCGAATCAGGAGAACCTCCTCTGGAAGTAAGAAGGCAATATCTCTGCCTCACATACGCTGCAAGAATCTCGTCCAACCATACAACCCTGCTCATAAACGAATGTTTCCTAACCAATCCACTCAAATCCATCAAAATCCCGATACAGCAAATTCCCTGCAAGCACGGATCCAAAAATTGTCGAGTACTATCGATCTAAACTCCACATATCCTATAAATCCGGATATTCCTCCTCCCTGGACAATAACTATTCCCTCCTGCAACACAGAACTCCTAAAATTTCCGAAAAATGATACCCCTACCAAGCTCATACAGAATTCGTTCAATATGATCTTATCCAAGTACTCCAACTTCAACCACATATACATCGACGCATCAAAATCCGAAGAAGGAGTAGGAACAGCAGTGATTAGTGACCACGGCAGTGAATGCTACAAATTACCAGGAAATAGCAGCGTTTACACTGGAGAGGTTCATGCAATAGCACAGGCAATTCAAAAAGCAAAGCAGATGAACGGCAATTCTGTGATTTTTACAGACTCTTTGAGTGCTATAGAAGGATCCCGACAGCTTTACCCTAAGCATCCCTTATTGCAACAAATCAAGACGAACCTGTGTGAATTGTATGAAGATGGTAAACATATCGAATTGGTGTGGGTTCCTTCACATACTGGTATTCCTGGTAATGAAAGAGCCGACGCTATGGCTCGCAACACTTTTGCAAATCCGGAGGCGAAAATAATCAAGAGAACACCACATGCAGACATATACAATAAAATATAGAAAGAGAGATGGCAGACACTAATTAACAACAAATTGTTCAAAATAAACAATAATATGGCAAAACCAAACTATTTTGGACTCAGTCGAAGACATCAAACTATCCTAACCCGCCTGAGAATTGGACACACCAAACTTACCCACTAGCATATTATGAAAAGAGAGGCCCCGAAAAGCTGTGAATACTGCGATACTAGAATATCAGTGGAACATATATTCGCCTGCCCAAACTATGAACAAGAAAGAAATTACCTCAGACTTACCGGTGACTTATCTTTGATTCTGAATGGTGATCTCGCAAGTGTCATCCTATATATCAAAAAGATCAATTTATTTAATTCAATATGATGATTTTGTACCGTTTTTCTTATGTTCCACCGCTAATGACCCTGTGAGGTTGATGCGGATTAACTAAAAAAAAAAGGCTACGTAAGATTAGATCGTTCTGGATAGATCATACTGAAAAAGTACTCCTCACAAACTGTGTGTTTTATCGAGTAACTATTCTTTCTATCATATCATAACATTTTGATTTTTCCATTGTGCAAATTTGCTCAAATATGAAACGCTTTATTTCTATCCGTGTTAGATTTTGGGCTTTGTCCTTTTCCTCTGCCTTCTTCACTCAACAGGTGCAAACTCATAAATTAGGTTAGGTTAGGTTAGGATGATTTTGTTCCAAAGTGAATTTTTCCGAGTGGAATTTTTCCACAGATGAATTTTTCTACAGGGGATTTTTTCCACAGGGTATTTTTCCAAAATATTTCTTTTCAAGGGATTTCATTCTAGATCCTAAAAATCAACTAATTTCGAAGCCGTTTTCTATCGAATAATCATACAAGGTGTCACAATGGGCAATAATATTTTAGACGCAAGGTACATTACTATTTTTTTATTCTGGTCCAAGTAATCCAGGTACAGAAGTGAACAACCTAAAACATGATTTTATTTATATAACATTATATCTTTACTTTATTATTTAGGAATATTTGTGCATTGGGTTTTCCCATTTCATAAGGGTGGTTTCAGAATTTTACTAAATCAGTGGTGCTCCGGACAATTAAATCCCATATATTTGAGTATTATCGAAACCTATTTTTATTGTCGTTCCCACGCCTAACTGAGCTGCTATGACAGTTAGAGCCGAGTAAAATCTTCTGCAAATTCACTGCTCACCTCGTCTAAATTTCACCCTAACACTATTTAAAGAAAAAAGTGTGATAGAATTTATCATAACTCTACCGCACTGCTTGGTAAAATTTTGCTATAGCTGTAGTTCATTCAGATGCATTAACTGCAATTATATAACATATTCTCTTTTGTTTCAGGTATGTCTATTTCTTTTCATGGAAAAATTAATGAGATTCGTCAAAAACACGACCTCGGTACATATTCAAATGTGATGCAATTAGGTGAGTTTATTGATGATTCGGCCAACAGACTTGAATAGGAGAGAGGTCAAATGTTATTCTGATACAGAGGGAAACTTGATATTTTTTCAGAGAAATTACACATAATTGTACACAATTGCAACCCTAAATTGATTCCTTTAAGTACACTTCTATAGAGATCAAATTCATGAAATTCCACCGATCGTCCTCAAGAAATGTGCCCCGAACTAACATACTAACATAATTTTTTGGGGTATTTCCATCCAACTGAAAAATTTGCTAGAGTACAACCAGTTCCCAAAAAAGGAAAAAAGACCATTCCTAGCAATCACTGACCTATCGCACTGCTATCTGTTATCTAAAGATAATGGAAAAAGCCATCCACATTGATCTCATGAAATATCTAGAACGCTCAAAAATTGTGTATGTTTTCCGTCATCTAAGATCAAATGGTTACCTGCTTGCTTATGTCTCATATTAATGCTCAATGCTTAGCAAATAAGATTTGTTACGGGTTTATTTTGCACTAGAAAGCCCTTTCTGTTTTAATACAATAACATCAGAAATTATCTGTCATTGATATACACTTTCCACTCTGTACGCCACTGTATCAAAATAACAACTTGATCGTTGTCATGTAAAGCTTGTTCCGAATGTTAGTACTTACCTTTGCTGTACTAGTTCGAGCGGACATGAACCGGCCTTAAGCTAATGACAATTATCAGTTATTCTATTTTGCGGTATGACAGCGTTGTTTTGTAAACAAACTTTTGGTTAGTCTATTGTTTTGTATTAAGAACACAAAACCGTAACATTCCTACTCTATCTCTATCTTGTGTCATTGAGGTACCTACTTCACATTCGAATACTTGACCTTTTGTTTGTTTGTTTGTGTTTGGTTCTGAGATTGAGAGGCTGGCGTTTTCATCTTGGTTCGGTTGGCAACACTGAATCTTGAGGTGTTCTTTTCATAGCTCCTAGTAGCTCGAGGTAGTTCCTGGACTGTTCCCACCGAACACTAATGAATAAGAAAGCGCCTTGTCAGATATTGACAGTTCTGACTTTGACGTCTGAGATATATTTTCCTCTTCCTTATTTGATATTGATGAGTGACTGACCTATTTTGAAGATTTCCAATTAAAGTTTGATCATCGTTGATGGATCTTGGGAAAATTCATATCAGGAGAGTTTCTCATATTGTTTGCGAATTTTGACGCTATATATTTTTGAGAAATCTCCGTTCGCTTTGCGGATTTTTGAGGTTAGAAGTCACTTCATCATTGTGTGAAACCACTGGAACGAGAAACTCTATATCAGACAGCAAACAGACCATCAAAGCTGTTATCAGAACCCTCCCACTTAATAGAGGTGAGTATTTGCATTTGGGCTCTACTTATGGCCCCATAAAAGTGTAATCGGAAGTCAGGTTTATTCTAGGGTGCTCCGCTGCGACTATTCTGCTTTACTACTGCTCCGCTGCGGCTACCACTCTGCTACTACTGCTCCGCTGCGGCTAGTGCTTGCTACCACTTCTGCTACCACTCTGCTACTACTTTGCCACTGTTTCCTCTTCGCCGCTGGTAGTGCTCCACTACGGTTTATTGCTACTACTCTGCTACCGTTTATTGGAGTTCCACTCATGTGACTGTTCCACTGCTGTGATTGTTCCTGCTCGACTGTGGTTGTCCCGCTGTATATCTGTTGTTCAGCATTCCTTCGCTATTCGTCCCAGCTGTACATGTACTTTGAGTGATTGTGTTGTACCCACTGTGCACCTGTATACACCAAGGCACTGATGAACTACAACCACAATAATTGGTGAACTGGCATGCTTGAGAATATCTACATAGTATCAGATAAGTTTAGAATAAGACTGCCCATAAGGCGTAAGTATCCATAACTGTAAGCTATCATCGTGACGTCACAGGCATAGCCCTCACTGGAGGTTTCATATTGATATATTCAAACAATACCATTCTCTCAATCACAGCATTCACTTGAATTCATCTTGGTGGTTGATTTTTACATTAATTTCATTTTCTTTTGTATGGTGAGCTGAACTGTGTACATACAGGGTGTGTAACGATCAATATATTTTATTAGTAAGGGACATGACTATTTCTTTTATTCTGGTCCAAGTTATCTAACCGTAAGAGAAGACAAAACCTCTACATATTAATATATATTTTATTATACCATTTACAGGTATCTATTGTTTAATATTTTAGTAATATTAGTGCAGTGGGATGTCCCATTCCATCAGGGTGGTTTCGGATTTTTCACTAGCGATAAATCCGTGGCGCTCCGGAAAATTAACCCCATATTTCAATCTTGTCGAAATCAATTTTTATTGTCGAATCCACGCCTACTGAGCTACTGGGTATGTTAGGGGCGTGACACATCATTGCACATTCAATGCTCTCCTTTCATAAATTTCGCCCCTAACAGATTGAAATGTTTGATGTATTCCTACATGGGCACAACTTTGATATTTGTTGTATAAGTGAACACTGGCTAAATGAAAGCAATCTTAAATGGTTATATCTGTGCTGCCTCCTTTTCGAGAAGCAATATGATCCACGGGGGAGTTGCAATATTTTCGAAAATTGATATTTCTTTGTTGATAAATTCAATGTAGAACAGTCATGCGAGTTCTGTGCAATTGAGTTACCGAAGTTGAAACTTATCATATTAGCTTTGTATAGATCCGGCAAGGGTAATATTGGCTTTTTTTAAGAACTTAGAGAGGGTTTTAAGTGAAATTATTTTACCAGAAACGAATATAATTATAGCAGGCTACTTAAATATAAATTTCAAAGTTAATTCAAAGGATTTGAATGATCTGAATTGTATTCTAACGTCATTCGGTTTGTCAGCTACTATAAATGAATATACAAGAATTACAGCTACATCGTCCACATGTTTGGATAATATAATAACGAATCACAGTGAATCTACATTTGCCTTTCTGATCATCGTGATCAGTTTATAAGTATTCAGAAAAACGAGATTGTAAGTTCAAATATTTTCTATCAGAGCTCTTTCGGAAAAAAATCCATCTCAAAAATAAAAAATGCCGTAGTATCTGTTGATTGGACAATTTTTGAGTCCAGTGAAAATGCTGAGTATTTGGCACATTTTTTGGTAAAAACCTACAATGTTGTGGTAAAAAAATACTACCCCAAGGATACATTCTACAAATGAATAATTCGTTCCAGTTGAGTGATTCGATGATAGGCTTAAATCCATGAGAGGATTCACTATCAGCTCTAAAACTAAAAGCTGATGTAACTAAAAAAACAACCAACTCTAAAACTTACACTCAACTGAAAACTATATATAACGGTGAACTGAAGAAAGCGAAAAAGGCAGCATATGATCGATATATTATATCAGCTGGAAACAAATCGAAAGCATGTTGGCAAATAATAAACTTCGAGCGAAGTAAATTCCACCGTATCGAATCGGTTCCTGATTTTTCTCCTGATGATTTCAATGATTTTTTTGTCAATATTGCTATTAATTTTATAAATTCCTTACCAACCGTATCGTATTGGGAACTTCTAAATTTCAAAAAAATTCCAGCACCTTGTGAGTCATTTTATTTATCGTCGGTAGCACCCGGATGCCATAAGATCTTTGAAGAAATCGAAGTGTCCCGATATACATGAACTAAACTCTCAAATAATAACAGATACTAGTGACATCATTCTGGTTCCACTTACTGATCTAATAAATGCAATCTTTTCAACAGGAGTTTTTCCAGATTGCTTCGTGTTCTAAAATAACACCGTTGTTTATAAAAGGTGACAGAAATAATATCAACAACTACCGTCCTATTTCCATTATCCCAATTTTTGCGAAGATTACAGAAAAAATTCTGAATAAACGATTGAGGTATCACTTTGAATTGAATAATTTTTTCACCAACACACAATATGGTTTTCGACCAAATCGTTTTACTGCTCTCGCAGTCATGAATGTAGTGAAAGATATAGTATCAACCTTGGCAGATGGGATGCAAGCTTCCGTCACCCTTTGCGACCTTTCAAAGGCATTCGATTGCGTATCACATGATAAATTATTACGGGGTTAGGGGAGTTCCACTCAATCTGATTCAATCCTATCTGCAGAACCGCTATCAAGCTGTAATTATTGGAAATTCATTATCTGATTTCAAACATATTGAGCATGGAGTTCCTCAAGGGTCAATTTTAGGACCGTTGCTTTTCATAATATACACCAATGATTTGAGCAACCATAAATATAGTTCCTGTGAAAACTGTTTCATTTGCCGATCTCACAGTGGCCAACGTAATTATGTCAGGAGTAACCATACCAATGAAGAACTCCATTTCGGTGCTCGGTAGTACTATCAGCAGTAGGTAGCCTTTCATGGAAAAGCCATGTGATGCCATTGCCAAAATTGCATTTCAAAAACTTGGTTTTCTATTTCGTTCCAAGAGCTATTTTACTTCCCGTGTTGTTCATGATATTCTGCTGCAAAAGTTATTCCATAACATGGATAGCACTTTCGCTCTTTAAGTTTCAGTCTGATGTCTATTTCAATAATTGTTCATTACATTTCAAATAAATAAATCATGGTGTACCCCAGGGCGCTGTGTGTTGGGAACAATTTTGTTCATTATAATAGGTGAATGAGTTGAGTAGTCTCATGACTACTTGATAATTTGTCATTTTCGCCCTTGACACTTATTTTTTATATGTTCAAATCCAGATTTCAGTCCATATCTCTCAGTTTTAAACTCAATAACGACAAGTCACAGAGACTATTCATCACTACCCATCAAATAGATCAAAAAGGACAAAGTGTTAAGATACTTGGAATTATTTTAGATCGCAAACTCAACTGGAGCGCTCATATAGAGTCATTAAAACTCAAATTCTCAAGTAGGTACACACCCTTCCTACTACGACAGCTCAGACATATTGCAAATTTTAATGCACTAATGGCACTTTTTCAATCTCTTATGGGTTACGGCATTCAAAAGAAAAAAACGATCGGAATAATATGGCTTTCTGTATCTCAAAATAATTCTTTAGACATCAACCTTTATAATGTTTTGCCGCATCTTATCAAACTGCAGAATATGTTCCGTGTTCCGTGTTTGGGAATATACCCACCGAAATTTGATTCAATTTTCATTAATGACGTGTTTTATTTATAAACATGTAATATTTATATACTTATTCAAGTTGTCGTCTCTATACTTTGTTGATTTTGTTTTTCTTGTTTACGTATGTCAATATTTTCAACAAACCACAAATGACCTGCTATAAAAATGCGATTGATTTGATTCATAAGGCACAGATCCGACTTGTCCATATAATATATGATCCTAAAAATTTTTTCTTGGAACGGATAGTATGCGATCCCTTACCATATTTTGAAATACGTCATTCGTTATAACAGAAAATTTCCAATCAAGCTCTTGACAACTATGTGGAACTTTCCCCATTTTAATTGAAAATACGTCAAGTATTTTTACCTTCCTTCATTCAAATCGCGCAATTTATCTCTACTAAACAAACATCTTGTATTTTATCACGTGTTTAATGGAAGATGTAAATAATAAATATTCGCGGTTTCCCTTGTCATTATGGATTTAATTTGAAACAGTTACAGTATTAATATATGGAAATGTATGCATCGTTTCTCTGAATATGCCATTGGTATTATATAATTTATCACAATTGTTTTGATTTTGATATAATTATGGAAGCATTTCCTAGGGATTCAACGCTGCTGATTGGTTTTCGGGGTTCGAACAAATAAATATAACTCATACCTATTACAAAAAAAATCTATACGTATCATCGTCTATTTTAATGGGAAACCATTTCTTATATAAAACAGTTCGGATCCTGTAAGGTCATCGTTTTACATAACCTCTGGCTATAAGAACCGTGTTGTAACATAATTTTTGTCGTTAGTCTTAAGCGTTTTATGTGCTCTGAAAAATGAATTTTTTTCATGTTTGAATCTTTTACACGCAATGGAGTATTCACATCTGCAACGGTTAGTTTCCATAACAATTTCGAGTGGTATGCGTATTAATCTTCCACAGTAATTGGAGTATTCCAAGAATATTCGTAATGAAATGAAAATAGACTGATTCAGTTCAGTTTTATTTCTGTAATTTCTTGGAATGGGATTGAGGTTATTTTATTTTATTTTTATCATCTTTCAAAAAGTCCATTTCATTTTTGAACCAAATTATTTTGCTTTAAAAAACCACAGCCACAATCTCAAAATCAAAAGAATTTGTATTTCGACAAAAATCGATACTTTGTTTTACATACGAAAACAATACAAGGAGTATTCGAATAAACAGTTATTCATTGAAGTAGTTATTTATGACACAAGTTCGCAAAGTAGGACTTTTTTGTATGAGCCTGAACTTTGTTGAAAGAGGCGCAGCCAAGTTCAACAAAACGCAGTACAGAAAGCTCTTTACGAAAATATGTCATACAATTTTCTACAAATTTCTACTATAGTTATTATAGTAACAAATTCTAGAAATTGTTGAATGTTGCATCTTATTAAGTTTTCAATTTTCGTCGTTAAATCAAGTGATGAATTCCGAGTAGAATTTTTCTAGAATGCTTAATGAATAAAGGACCCAGCAACAAACCTTATGGAAAGTGGCTCTCGGTGAAATTGGCCGAAACTCTGGGATATTGTGGATATGAATGTACTGATTAAATGTTTCCATTGACGCAAGGTCCAAATATGGATAGTTTTTGAGATAATCAAGGTCAAAGGCTATCAAATTGAAATTTTCAGCTATTAGTAGTAGTTACGTATCGATTGTTCAAACGACTCGATATTTCCGAAACTCGATGAGAACTTTGACCAGGTGGTTTTCAGGGTCACTGACAACAAATCTGGGGTCAGAATTGGAAAATTCACGTCAATGGTCTCAATGTTGCCCCTCAAAATAGTCACATTCTTCGATTTTCTCGAACTCGATGCAAACTTGACCAATGTGGTTTGCAGGGTTGCTGATAACGAGTATTTAGTCATTATTAGAAAAAGCATGTGGTTGAGGTCGGCTGTCTTCTTAAACCTCCTGATTCATCAGAGAAAATCGAAAAATAGTGCTTTATTGGGAGCCATATTGGGAGCATCTACGTCGATTTTCAAAAGCTGTCTTCAGATACGTTCAGCGACTCCATAAACCACCTAGGTCAAAATTTCATACAATATCGGTAATATAAAAAAACAGGTCATATGGAGGGCCGGCATATACTGGGCCCAATGACATAACTTTTCTAATTCTGACCCCAGACTCGAGATCAGGTATCAAAAATATCTGACTACCTAGGTTACGCTTGACATCAAACGAACTTAAATTATCCTGACAGACGTTTATTGGACGGTATGAACGATGTTAATTTAGATATGTAGCAATAACCCGCAGTTGTGGAATAATAATAATTCAATAATATATTTTCATTCCACTATTATAAAATCTGTCATTTTAAAAACCAGAAACAAGATTTGTTCAAACTAATGTCGATGGCTGCACCAACTTTATTATTGATAGAGTTTTCGGGTGATACCTAACTCAGAAAACCCCTGGGCCAAGTTTTCGTCCAATTCGAGAATTCCGAAAAAAATTACCTTTTTCCACTTACATGAATTTTTCAATTCTGACCTCAGATTCAGTATCAGCGATCCTGATAATCCCTTGGGCCAAGTTTTCATCGAGTTTCGAAAATACAAAAAAAATTACGTTTTTTGGGGTGCCACATTGAGACCACCCATGTGAGTTCTTCAATTTTGACACCACATTCGTTATCAGTGACCCTGAAAACCTCCTGGCCCTGGTTTCCATCAAGTTTTGGGGCTATAGAGTCGCTGGAACAAGCAATCTGTTCATGGCGTGCGTAACTACCTCTGATAGCTCAATACATCAATTTGACAGCCTTTGACATTGATTATTTCAAAAATTGTTCATTTTAATCAGGACATTGATAATATCCCAAATTTTCAGCCAACTTCACCGAGAGCCATTTTCCGTAAGGTTTGTTGCGGGGTCCTTTAAGCACAGTTTATTTATTAGTCACTTATGCTTGAAAGTGTCACTTTACGCACCGTAAACAGTGCGTAAATTATGGAAAAACATTATTTTGCGAGTAGTTTCAGCAGACATTTTGGGACAAATATCAATGAAAACAAATCAAAATCATTTTGAGCCAGAAAAACACTACAAAGTTAAATATATAATCTGAAGATCTTAAAAAAAGATCCCAAAAAAATTCGTTTATAATCGAATTTCGAGATTTATTTCAAAAATTAAAAGAAACTGTTTGTGGGCTTTGTGAACTAAGTTGACGGAATTTAAATTTTTTTAAATAATGCTTCAGGTTGAAATGAAACACGTCATTGTGCTGGGAAAAATTATCCGCATAAATTTTCGAATAATGAGATTAAGCATTACCGGAAAAAAAGTTTTAAGTTACTAAAGCTGAAGAAACACGAACTTATACTAACTTTGATAAAATTCCTCGTAACAATGATCTCTTGAGGATCTATAGACAAAATGTAGACAAAGAATGGATGGAAAAGTGGTCAGAAATAGTACACTTACTTCCTCATACACAAGGAACTCCCCAAAAAAGTACCTAACAAATTCCTATTTGATGTCTTCAAAAATATTTTGCTATCATAACACGACTCAAATCCAATCATGGTTGGTTTCTATTTTTCGAATGTGAAAACATTTTGAACTCACAATTTCCCACCACTATTCAAAACTTACTAGCAACGGAGGACAAAGTGATATATGACATGGTAGTAGAATTTGTATTAAGGAACAAAATATGTATCACAGTCCTACACTTAGAATTACCGTTGTGATTGGCTAACGGTTGATACCATAGCAAAAAAAAATTAATTCCCTGTGCTTATCTCATCTTGACTATACTTAATTGTGGTAAATGGGTGAATATTAAATCAAATCATATGATTTCTAAGTAACATGGACGTACAGGTTTATTCATCGTCCATATTTTGTTCTTCGGTATCTTCCTTGTACTTCAAAATATTCGAAATGGGTGAGAAATGGGACATAGAGTATAATAATGAAAAATGGATTACATAATCCAGTCTTCCGCTTCATACGTATATTAGTCGGCATGTTTCCAACAGAAAACAACTACTGTCCCCTACGGCTGTTGCATTGTATCAGTTCGAATCTTGGCAAAGTTTTTTGCAAGAACTTCTTTGCAGTACTCTTCAAATAATAATAATAATAATAATAATAATAATAATAATAATAATAATAATAATAATAATAATAATAATAATAATAATAATAATAATAATAATAATAATAATAATAATAATAATAATAATGATAATACTTTATTTTCTTTAAGACATGCATAAACACGTGCAGAATTTGTCAGAAGTTAGAACTAAAATTAAAAACCAAGAAAGAAAATCTTGGCAGCTGACCAAATCATCATCAACATAGTGATCAAATATTCAAAAATTCTTCCAAAGAGTAAAATCCACCTTTAAGAAGGTATTTCCTAAGACATTGTTTTAATCCTTTCAAAGTAAGAGATGATTTAATGTTGCCTTCTGTTAAAAGAATGTAGATCTTTACTAGTCTTAAAAGAGGTTAAGTTACAAAATATAAAAACACACAAATCAAATATATACAAACATGGTAAAGATAAAATTTCATAGGTTTTAAAAAATTCTTGACAACTAGTGGTACGAGAGATGCCAGCGATACGACGAATTAAATTTTTCTGCGAGACAAACACATAATGAAAACAAGTGGATGACCCCCAAAAACAAATTCCGTATCTGAGTCGAGATTCTGCCTGAGCAAAATATAGCATAATTAATTGTTTCTCTGTCAAAACTGATTTCATGTTTTGGAGTAGGTAGCTGACAAGAGTTAGGTCTTGCAATTACTGTTTCACAATGTCTCCTATCTAGACTCTTCATCAATGTGTAGGCCCAGGGAACCTTACACACGATACATTTTTCAAAACTTCATGATTAAAATTTAAATGAACGGTAGGCACTTGTTTTTGCCTGTTATGAAAATGTTTTGAATGACTTTTTTCTGCATTTAGATAAAGTGAGTTCATGCAGAACCAGTCATACAAACTAGAAAGAACTTCATTACAACTATGTTCTAAGGAATACTTGGGTTTATTCGAAATAAGTATGGACTTATCGTCCGCATTAAACGTGAAAGGTGTAGATTGGCTCACTCTGACGATGTCATTCACTTATATAAGAAACAATGTCGGGCCCACTACTAACCCTTGAGGAACACCTACACTGATGTCAAGACAATCCGAATTACAGGTAGTCACTGATTGCTCAGTCACCGTACTGGTGACGTGAGTGCAGATAAGATTTTATTCATTCTAGGGCAAGCCCCTGAACATCTGTCTTAATTGGTTTATTCAACAGGGTGTTATGGTTTGAGCAATCGAATACTTTAGGTGAAATTATATTTTGATTTAAATGGTGGAGTTAGTCTTCGCTGATGGGTGGTAGGAACCTTGAATTCGATACGTAGGTGTTCATGAATAGAAGCAGCAGTTTGAAATCCTACGGAAGTAAAAATAATTTATCTGAAAGTTATTTTTCTGTCACCTCAAGGTATAATGCTGTCGCTATCAGGCAGTCAGTCTGGGATAGTGAGTTTATTCTTCAGAATTTCGTAATTACATGGCTGAATAATTTCTAGTGAGTTACATGCCTGCGGCTGCAAAGTTCTTGCTTCCGATAACTGGATAACCCATTTGAGTAATAGAGTCTAAAAGAGTAAGTTCGTTGTTTTTGACCGTCCAGGAATGAATGTGTAGTAGGGATCACACCGTTTCCAATCAAAAAGGCAGAAGTGAATAAAAGAGTATTCGAAAGTATTGCTACGGGGTTTTGCGAGAACAGATGCATGTCTTTTCAAAATGAATGCTGATATATTATCAGGCCCAGGATTTAACATTCCTTAGTTTTTCCTCCGCTATTTCAGGTGGAAAATACACATGAGCTAAGCTGTTTTTTGAACTAAGGGAAAGATTTATCGAAAGTTTCAGCTAGCATTTCAGCAAATTTAGATTGGGTTGAAATATGGTTCCATTGTCATCACGAATCATTGGTATCAAGATCTTCTATGAGAGCTTAGTTCTACACCATTCAGAAATCGACTTGGAATGGAACCTTTTTCCACAAGAATTGATTGCCAGCTACAATTCTTTTCCATAGATTACAATTACTTTTGAGTAAAGACAATTCGAAATCAATAAATTGTGAAGAATTTTGGCTCATGAAAATGATTAGTATCAGGCAAGATAGAGATGACGAACCCCTGTCAACCGGCTGTGGAGGACCCGGTTTTTCTACCAGTTAAATTTTTTTACATTTGTATTCATTGATTCATAGTTCTGTTTGGCAATGTGTGCAAACTTAGATGAATGCTAACTGTACATTTCAATTGTATTCACCTTTCTTCTTCATTTTGTAGTTGAAAGAGAGAAGTTCTTATTCATTTACAAAAGAGAGTTGGACAAGTCGTGTAGTCGCAGTAAAAATATCCATGAACGATATTAATGTTAGCTCTATTGAATATTCAGGATTCCAGTTTGAAAACAGTTCTTTAATCGTATTCTTATGATGTATGGAACTTGGAAAACTGTTGTTGACATTTTGTAGTCACATGGATAAGAAAAATTGAATATTCAATATTCAAGGACTTTTCAATAAACAACATTCAATGTTGTTTGTAGGAGTTCCTGAATAGATATCCGCCATACTTTTCAAAATTCGATTCAATAAACAAGATTCAAGGTACTCCTGAAAAAGGCTGATAACAGCAACACATTTCAATATGAAGTATATGTTTTAATCATCATAATTACCTAAAGATAATACAATGTAATGGAACAATAGGATATTAGCAGGAAAACGTGGATGGGTTTCGAAATGTATTCATTTATCTAGCTGTTCGTCCTCATTTGTTCCAAACAAATGCATTTTTTTACTTGAACTGAAAGAACCAATTTTCTTTGTTCAATAACACATGACACATGACTTCGAACCATCTGGACTTCGTATATATGTGTGCTTTAGGTCAATACATTTTTCAACAGATATGTATACAAGAGATGAAAAAGTTGACATGCTAATTTATGGCGAATGCAAGAAAAATTATAGGAACGCAGCAATTTTGTAGGCTGGAAGGTATACCGACAGATATCATCTATGTTTTCAAGACAAGAACATTTCAACAATTAAACTTTTATTATTGATGAGGTGACATAAATCAATGTTTTAGCGTAGAAGTGAATCCTACTGCTTCTACGAAATAAATTAGCTATGAGTTAAAAATTAGTCATGAGTCGGCAAGAAATATTCTGAAAACGCGTAAGTACAATTCGTTCAAGTATGAAAGTAATGGGAACCGATGATTAGTTTATTGTGATTGGTTACTTCAGAATAATACTGCTAATGCCGATTTTGTTTCTTCAATATTGTTTTTCGACGAGTAAAGATTAACAGACAAAAATGCAGATATATGCAAAATCAGCATTCGATGAAGAAAGATTATATTCAGGTAACATTGTGAGTAAAGGTATGGGTTGGTGTTATCGGAAGTAAAATAATTGGACAAATTTCTTTCCAAGGACAATTGACAGGAATATAGTGATTAAAATTTCTTTAGAATAATATTGAAAAATTGTTAATGGACTTACCACTTGCTGTTTCTAAAGTGATATATTTTCAACAAGATGGGGCTCCGCCTCATAACGCCGCCCAACTCATGAACTATTTAATGAACCGGTTTGATGAGCGAGTAATTGCAACGTTGGCCTGCCCGATCACCTGATCTCACCATTGTGGACTTTTTTGTGTTTGGTTATGCGGAAGAATGAGTTTATAGTACACCAACTCTGACAGTTGAAATGTTACAAAATCGCATTCGTGAAGATTTTTGTGCTACACGACGTCTGTAGAACTGAAGAACTTTGTCGACGTATTCTGGAACAGCTTTGTCCTATACATTTCTAGATGGCATTACAAATGGTTCATCAGATGGATACTGGGTCATTTTTACTCGACTTTGGCTCATTTGAGTTGAAGAACACAGGTCACATCTCCTGCACCATTCTTCCACATTTTGATGTTGATTTACCCAATAGAATCGTTCTCGACTCTGAGCCATAGTCCTCTTGATTCCGAAGTGACCCCCTGCACGTCTACAATGAAGTTGTCTGATCATATTTTTAAATTGTCTCCTCTGCAGGACCATTTGGTCATTAGATTATAAATGGCCTGCCTTTCTGAAAAAAGGACCTTTCATGTTTATACATATACCACGAAAAATAGTGGTCCCATAATTAATACTTCCCTGAGCTGTATCTAATTTATCTGAATATTTATTAATAACGTATCCACCAGTTCGTTAGATATGAGTAAAATCAATTGAAGTCAATTTACCAAACCTCTCACGCTTCCTACGTCAAGCTTTGTTGACAAGAATAGAGGATTTGAGATGTCAATTTCTCTTGATATGTCCAAAATTATAGCTACTGCGTGATAGTTTTTATCATGTCAAAAATATGGCAAGTGTGTTAGAGTTTGTATTGGTAATTTCGTCATTATGCTGTATTAGATCAGCAGTTGGTGTTTTGGTTGATGAGCTCATTCGATATCCATGTTGGTGTGGTGATAATTATGTGTATTTATTAAAGAAACTATCAAGCCTAATATTATAAATCATTGAAATCGGACACGAGACGCATATAGATCGATAGTTGTCAACCAATGTCGAATCACCTTTCTTGAAAATCCTTTCTTTTCTACTGAGCGCCTCATCAAGATATTTTATATTAGGTGCTAGTTTCTGTGCAGTTTTGAGAGGAAGTTGGAAACCTCATCTAAGCTATAAATTGTTTCAAGTTCTACAACTTCAATAGTACTGAATATAGGAAGCAGCACATCCATATTTTCGGGAAAGATATGAAGTTTTTTTAGTTCATGAGCTGTCATGTAATTTAAGTATTATTGGTTTAGGAGCAATAGAGCAAACACTACCTTCCCAAGACAGTTTCTATTTATTTAGGTTTTAAAAATGCTCTAATATGTTCAATAAATCGACATCGGATTTAAAGTAACCTCAAGATAAACTAAACGTTCTTAAACACCACTTATTCTTAAACAAACAATTTGATGCACTCTTCAGATCAAAAAAACATGCTATTTGCTCTTAATGTCCTATTAATCCTATACTGGTTTTATGTTACTATTAACATTGGCTATTTTAAAACTAATTTGCTATTATTTATAATTGAATAGTTGGTTTTAAAACATTCCGTTCTGGGAAAAATAGTTTTAATGCAGTTTTATGGAGTACCCTTGATGTATTCTTCAAAACCCATTAGGAAAACTATTTTATCCTAAGACTATCATGATACCAGATTGAATCCAAAAATACAATTTTCACCTTTTAATGAGTACATTAAGAGTATCATAAGGTTTAAAGGTTTTAATTTAGTCAATTTGGTTAAAAGAAATACCTTTTGGTCTTTGGAGGACTTCATTAAAACTAATTATATCCCCTCCACATTCAGATTAAATGCCATCTTGTCAAGAAGCTATTTTACATGTGAAATAAAATTTTGAATCAACAGGTGAAATGGAAAGTATTGGCGACAAGTAATGCACTACACGGTTCACTCACAAAATCGGCAAAATTTGTGAGGTTAGAATACCACTTTAAATCAATAAGGTCACGAGTTTGAACATATTGAATCATATTGGTTGTAAAAAGAAACGTAAACAGACATTTTCAATAGTTAACGAAAAGAATATTATTATTCAAATAATTGCCTTGGATCTTCTTAAAAAACTGAAGAACGGTGTTTTGACATATGCCATTTAATTAAAAAAAATCATTTAGATGCTTAGGTGCAAAATAAATTTTTATAATAATTTTGTAATATTTTTTAAAAGTACATTAAATTAGTGGCGCTCGAGTTATTTTATTACATTTCATCAGAAAAGTGCCATTCGTTGGTGAATTTTTCATAGAATAGTTTGCTTTCGAATATTATTTTATGATATGCTTAGTATACGTATGCGGTTTGAAATATTACCACTCTGCCGGCCATTATAGACTCAAAAGTTGTCGAGTGTTAGTAAACAAAATAAAACTCTTTTAGGAATAATTATTTATTTTTAAGTTAATTTGGTCCGCAATAAATAAATTTTAATAGCAAAATGTCAGATAATAAGTTTGTTTAGGATGGGCTATTTTTGGCTAGAAGCTGCTTTATTATGGTCTCAGGGCTGTCTTGAAGATCACTTGATTTTATTTCAAATTTTATTGTGTAGTTTTAAAGAGATCTTGAAGATCGGAATGGAGCATTACTGTTACTTGGGTTGGTGAAACTGGAATCGTTTTTACGCCTACTGTTTAAGAATTTTCGATATAGACATAGAATTTTAAAGTGTTGATTATTGAATCGAATCACAACTAAACAAAACCGGAAATTTTCCACTGATAATTACGTTAATTTCCATCAAAACCATTACAAGTTGAGAACGAATAACAAACCAGTGATTATCATGTACGTGTACTCATTTCGATCAAAGAGTGTGATGAAAACACTATTTAATTAGACAGTAACTGATTATCACGAATGGTCTATTAGTATACCTGAGTCTTTATCCTTCGATATTTTTTACATACACGGGGTTATTCAGGGATCTGTCCACTCACTGTTTCACTTCCAAACACTTGCTAGGATTTCACAATTTGTTTTCGGGACTGTACATGTTAAGAAGCTGAATTTTCCCCACAAAATCAAATTTTCGTTTTAAAACACTTTTTTTCCTTTCGGATGCTGGTCCTGTACCAGTTGCATCTCAGCCTCTTGGGCTTTTTGTGCATTCCAATTGGTTTCACAGCACACACTCCGTAACTCTATCTGTACCCCTGTACCAGTCTGTACAGGTTCTTCACCGGTTGACTGCTGTATTCTTCGGGAGTTAGCCTGGGTTTCCTATTGCCTGTCTCTTGCGGTCTAATGTCTCGCATTCTGACAGTACTTGTTTGGCTGTTTCTGTCCCTTTACCACATTGTCTGCAGGAAAGTTCTCCGTTGTACAGCCCCATTTTGTGCAGGTGTTTTCTCATTTGGCTGTGACCATTATTGTTCTAACTTGATTCCTGCCCAGCTTGAGTAGTTCTTCAGTTTCGTGTTTAGACGGTTCTTTAATGCATGTTTTCCCGTGGTGCATGAGAGGGGCTTCGTTCCACCTCTCCCTTTGTTTTCTTTTGATCCAGTCCCGAATGCATCCTCGAATGTCGAATTTAGTCATTCCGAGTGCGGGTTTTGGGCCAATATTTGGAGTTAATGAACCGTTTCTGGCTAGTTCATCAGCTTTTTCATTGCCCTCGATGCCACAGTGTCCTGGAAACCAAAATATACTTCCTCCCTGAGCCAATCATGATATGAAGTGAAAACGTTACAACAAAAATCTGAGCAAAGTATACAATCTGTGTTTGCGCGCCACCAAAAATATTCTCCATAACAGAAAAGAAAGTGCAGAATAATACTGCTCTTCCTGGCAATAGTGGAATACATCATACGAATATTTTCCCGTTTGAACATACATTTTTTTATATTCTCCCACATTTGCTTGCCTAACTTAACTCGTAACATTCCAACCTAATTTCGAAAATTTTCGGGTCCATCCGTGCGAACGTGAAAAAGAGGATACCCCACACGAACTCGCCCTTGGGCCGTGAGCGCTACAAACGGTTTCACTCGAATTATTTATATTGCTGCATAATGAGATTTAATGGCAGTAGGAAAACTGCATGCTGGTAGGCCCTGTAATTACGAGTTTAAATGCCAATCACCTTCGGTTGATCAAAGAGATCGGCTTTGAATGTTCGTTTTTTCTTTCTCGCCGAATGTTTATTCCATCCTGTTCGCACAATTATGTTGGTACGCCGAAGAGAGCGCCTGTTGGTCTGGTTTGGTCTCGTGACATCGTTACGTTAAAGTTATGGGATGAATGATCCGAAGTTATGAGGTCGCTGATCAAAATTACTGAAGCCGAAGGATTTACTTGAGATTTATTTCTGATTGAAATACATGCAGTTGTTGCCTTTTCATCTAGCAAATAGGGAATTACACAATTATAAAAAATTATGTTTTATTTGTAACAAATGATCTTATTTGTATATACGATGCATGTAAAATCATTTTACATATTACCAATATGTAATATAATACATTACGATACTGATATGAGTTTCGTAATGAGATACTTTACCGCACTAGTGCGGTAAAGTAAAATTCATTTGTTTCTCTTTTTAAATGTCGGTCTATTCAATGGAAAAAGATAACAAGAATTAATTCATTATAAATTTGAGGATCTATCAGTTATAAGGTCTGAATTTGTTAATTTCCCAGCAAAATGAGCTGATAAAGTTTTCTCCGATATTTCACCGACTTTTTTTGAACTGCACCAGTCTTCGAATCGCTTATTCTCTTTTCCGTATCTATTGCGGGATTTAGCGGGTACTAGGGTTTGTATTGCGTTATTTGCAGCAAGATCTATATCAGAATCCACACTTTCATAGTCGGAACTCATGTCGATACAATTATTATACCAAACTGAAGTGAACGCGTCAAAATTGACAGTTTGCAAAATAAATCAACAATGGGCGCAACGCTTGCTTGTTAGATGATTCTTATATCAATAATTTCAGGAATATTTGAAAATTTCCCATCTCATTTCGTAATTTGAATCTTTACGACACTTATATTGTAAATATCTATTTCCTACGAGCGTGCGGAAAAGTAACCTTTCCGTACGATTTTTCGTTTTGAAAGTTCTACTTTTCCGCACGATTTTTACTTTTCCGCACGATTTTTACTTTTCCGCACGATTTTTACTTTTCCGCACGATTTTTGCTTTTACGCAAGATTTTCTCTTTAAAGCACAATATTTTAATTCAAGATTAGTATATTGTACAATGAGCATGAAATGACATACATTTCCGACGAGTAGGTAGGTATATGAAATTTTGTAGTACGAGCGAATTATTTTTTTCATAACAGATTCTATCAAAAACACTCCTGTCGTCATTGAATATACAAATATTGAAACATTTAACGAAAATTGAACAGTAAGTACTCTCATCGATTTCAAAACAGAAACAAAAAAAAGTAACTTCCCCAGGATTCGAACCACCTACCCCATTGACCAGCGTAGAACGACTGCTCCATTACTTTGCCAACTGAGCTATTTCAGATATTAATTTAATTGCTATAATACCATATCAAATCCTGTCAAACAGTCGTTAATAGACTAGATTCGATCTCATATTATAAATCTCGCGGAAAGATAAAATCATGCGGAAAAGTTACTTTTCCGCACTAGTTCTGAAATAGTATATTACATTACTAGTGCGGAAAGTGACATTTCGCACGAGTAATGTACACTATTTTTCCTATGACCACATAATTATTTTACCAAATGTATGAAAATATTATAATTAAAGACATGAGTACAAGAAAATCGAATGAATAGTCCGACTGAGAACCATTCTGACTTCATTTATTTTTAATAATTAATTTAAATCCAAAATATTTTCTTTACGATATAATACCGACGAGATCAAAATCATAATTAGACATCTTTTATTTTTGATAATAATTACTAATCAAGATACACTCCAATACAATATATTTTCTTTTCATAATATGTGTCCAATACCTCAGTTGGTAAGCAGCGCGACTTGACGTGACTTCTGAGGAAGAGTACCCGGGTTCGATCCTCGTCCGCGGAAACTTTTTTTTTTAAGAAGATGAAAAAAATTACACTTGTCAAATAGATTGCTTCAAGATTTTGTTGGTAGGATTTTAGATAGTATATATATACTGATTTTTAGATAGTATCAGTTGGTAGAGTTTCGGCCTTCTGAATGAAAAAAAATAATCTTTTCAAATAGATTTCTTCAAATTTACATATTAAATAAGTAAATCTATATTGAAATTATATATTTGACAACTTGACTTCGGTAAATCTTAATAGAAATTATGCATTTGACAACTTATCCGCAAGCGTGTGAGATACTTTCCGCATGCGTGCTGAAAGTAACTTTACGCACGCTTGTGGATATGAGCCACTTTCCGCGGGACTGTACGGTGCGATATACGTTACTTTCCTATGTGGTCGTAGGAAAAGTTACTTTTCCGCACGATTTTTATATAGTTGAAAATGAGGATATTTAGGACTAACTAAATGATCTATGTAACTATTCTGTCTTATGTGTCATTTTGTAGCATTATTATAAAATCTTGTTTAATAAAAACCATTTTTTTCATAAATAAGATGGACAAAAACACTCGTAGGAAAACATTGTACCTAACTCTTGCGAAAAACGTCTTTTCCGCACTTGTTAGGTAAGTAACTATTACCTACTACCAATATGTAATATCAATCATTACGATGCTGATATGAGTTTCGTAATGAGATACTTTACCGCACTAGTGCGGTAAAGTAAAATGCATTTGTTTCTCTTTTTAAATATCAGTCTATTTAATGGAAAAGGATTACAAGAATTACTTTATTATAAATTTGAGTATGTATCCCGGGATTCATCAGGTAATAAGGTTTGAATTTTTAAATTTGTAGCGGATTCTATATCCTAATCTATTCTCTAATGGTCTATGAAATTTTACTAAATTGGAATAAACGTGTCAAAGTTGACAGTTTGCAGAATGAGTGACAACCGAGACACAATAAATCAACGAACCTATTTATTATGAATATAGACATTTATTATAATAATTAAACACAACTCCTGTACAATCAGTGATATTTATTCCAGCTGACGTGGAGGCAATTGAAGAATTGTAGTTTTCAATTTCAATTGAATTTTTTGTAGAAACGATTTCTCCCATTATTTTGGTAGCTACATTTTTTTTGTTTTGTGTGGATGTTTCTACATATCCTTCAGGGACACTACTGGATTTCCATCCACCATGTCTCTTCAAAATGTGCATATCAATACAAGCATTAGCAAGTATGGATGCGGATGATCTTCTAAAACAGTGATCTGTATATTGTGATGGATTTGGTAGCTCCAGAAACATTGCAATTTCTTTTGGAATGCGCCCAAAAGTATTGATACCAATTGGTTGAGAAAAACATTTTCCATTTTTATATAAAATAAAAAACCGGTCATGGACTATATTTTGATGTCGAAGTCGAACATATTTTCGGACGATATTCAAACAGTTAAAACCAGCGATGCTTCCTCTAGTAATAGCAAATTCTTTTTGAATTTTAGTTTTAGTATTCGGTATTTTGATCATTATAAACGTTACTTCGTCAACTACATCACCAATTTTTAACTTCATCAATTCTTCTCTTCGGCATCAGGCGCCAAATACACCCACGATTAAGGAAACCTATAAAAATAATACGCTTCATGAATATGTCACCATGTTTATGTATAATTCTATGTATATTTTTCTTTGAAAATATACTGGATTTTTTCGGCTTGTGACCTTCACTTTTCCGCTTCAAAAAAGCCAACAGCTGTGAATATTTACTTATTTCCACATTTTTCAGATATCATTGTTCTCAGCATACTGTAATGTGTCCATAATGAGGATGCCTTTTCTTTTTCGGCTTTCCAGCAAAATAAGCTAATAAAATTTTCTCCGATATCGAGAGTGCTTAGTGCTTAGTTCTCGAAGCACTTCTTGCCGGTGCTCGGCACAGCTCTGAGTGGAGTTAGCCGGTTTGCACTCTAAGCCATCGATATATGACGTACTTTTTTTGAACTGCACCAGCCTTCGAATAGCTTTTATTCTCTTTCGTATCTATTGCGAGATTTAGCGGGTACTAGGGTTTGTATTGCGTTATTTGCAGCAAGTTCTATATCAGAATCCACACTTTCATAGTCGGTTTTTACGTCGGACTGGTTAGATTAGTCTGGATCGTTCGTTTATTGCAAACGATTGTAGGGGAGGTAGATCTTGATCGTTCGGTTATTCAGATCCGATCAATCTTGGATTGATCTGTTTGCTCGGAGAATTTTGGTAGACGAGTAAGATTCATTTGAAAGTGTGAGGTTATATTCATCATCATGAAAATTAATGATTTGATTTTCCCAAACAGGAACCAGCAATATATTTTGTATATTCGTTAATGCAATTCGAAACGTTCAAATTTCAAACTTGAAGATTCTTTACGAAAAAATCGATGCAAATTTGGATGTGGTTTTTGGTGAATAGCATGTCAAAGTCAAGCCAACGTCCGTTTCGTTCATTTATTACCGATTGATCCGATTAATTTGCGGCCACGTGACTAAAATCTGCTCGACTCTGAGATCATGATACTGAACTCGATTACTATTATACCAAACTGAAGTGAACGCTTCAAAATTGACAGTTCGCAAAATAAATCAACAATGGGCGCAACGCTTGCTTGTTACATGACTGTGATATCATTAATTGCTGCGTTCCTATAATGTTTCTTGCATTCGCCATAAATTAGCATATACGAACTCCAGATGGTTCGAAGTCCATTATGTGTCATGTGTTATTGAACAAAGAAAATTGGTTCTTTCAGTTCAAGTAAAAAAATGCATTTGGTTGGAACAAATGAGGACTAACAGCTACATAAATGAATACATTTCGAAACCCATCCACGTTTTCCTGCTAATATCCTATTGTTCCATTACATTACGTGGTGGTCGGCGGGTAGTGCGTTCGCCTAGCATGCGTGGGGTCGTGGGTTCGAACCACCGATTCACCGGTCTCGTGCATGGCATCACACGTTAAAAGGTAAGGGCTGCGTCTTCCCTAGCTCACACAAGTCTCTCGAAAACTTCTGAGGGTTGCGCGTAGGGGTGCAATCGGTTGACGGAAATAACAACAACAACAATTGTATTATCTTTAGGTAATTATGATGATTTAAAGATATACTTCATATTGAAATGTGTAGCTGTTATCAGCCTTTTTCAGGAGGATCTTGTTTATTAAATCGAATTTTGAAAAGTATGGCGGATATATATTCAGGAACTCGTACAAACAACATTGATTGTTGTTTATTGGAAAGTCCTTGAATATTGAATATTCAATTTTTCTTATGCATGTAGGAACTACAAAATGTCAACAACAGTTCTCTAAGTTCCATATATCATAAGAATACGATTAAAGAACTGTTTTTAAACTGGAATCCTGAATATTCAATGGAGCTAACATTAATATCGTTCATGGATATTTTTACTGCGACTACACGACTTGTCCAACTCTCTTTTGTAAATGAATAAGAACTTCTCTCTTTTAACTGCAAAATGAAGAAGAAAGGTGAATAAAATTGAAATGTACAGTTAGCATTCATCTACGTTTACACACATTGCCAAACAGAACTATGAATCAATGAATACAAATTATAAAATGTAATGTAAAATAATTTAACTGTTAGAAAAACCAGGTCCTCCACAATTTATTGATTTCGAATTGTCTTTACTCAAAAGTATTTGTAATCTATGGAAAAGAATTGTAGCTGGCAATCAATTCTTGTGGGAAAAGGTTCCATTCCAAGTCGATTTCTGAAAGGTGTAGAACTAAGCTCTCATAGAAGATCTTGATACCAATGATTCGTGATGACAATGGAACCATATTTCAACACAATCTAAATCTGCTGAAATGCTAGCTGAAAGTTTCGATAAATCTTTCCCTTAGTTAAAAAAACAGCTTAGCTCATGTGTATTTTCCACCTGAAATAGCAGAGGAAAAACTAAGGAATGTTAAATCCTGGGCCAGATAATATATCAGCATTCATTTTGAAAAGACACGTATCTGTTCTCGCAAAACCCCGTAGCAATACTTTCGAATACTCTTTTAGACTCTATTACTCAAATGGGTTATCCAGTTGCCGTAAATTGAACCCCATTTGGAAGCCCCTTCTTCCAACCGTAATTACCAGGCCACGTGAAACTTATCCGCAATCAATTATTATCCCATTAACTCCAACTACACAGCAGGCACCAGCAGACAAGACAAACGAGAAAACCCGTAAGACCCGCCCACCTCCAGGTAGCCAACCACCTATAAATACTACAGTGCAACCAACATCGGATCGTCTTTTGAGATCAAGGAGTAGGCAGGTTGAGACCTTGATATCTCTCAAGACCACGACTCGAGGAGTAGGCAGATAGAGGCCTCGCAGTCACACTCTTGAAAATGGCTCCAAAGCAGGAGCCGAAACGTCGAGTTATAAACTCTCAACGCGGTTCAACCCATGAACTTAGTAATGTACATATTTCTGACCGCGGAAACCTTTCAGAACATATATATACACAAAAGTTCGTAAATATATCCTTTATATTCTACCATGTAGGATTTTTATGGAGAGACAAGAGGATTCAAACTTCTCACGTGTGTTTCTAAATTGATATTAATTAATTGATGATATTAATGATGAATCTTTTTTGTTTGCCTACCTTGTTTGAAATATTATTATTATCACAAGAGCTATTCAATAAGTATCAAAAGTAATGGGAGTGGGGGTGACTTTAAATCAGGTGGGTTGATGGGGGTGGATTATTTCATGAGTCATTTCTGTTTTCCTTCCATATCGTAGAAACAGTTATTGACAATTCGTAATGGTTATATCATTTCGTTCAGGAGATACAGCAGTTAAAAGCATTTAAATTTTCTCCTTATATATGGAAAACCATAAACTATTAGACAAGCAATCATATGAATTCTGATTATTATTGATGAAAATACTTTTCAAAGAAATTGGCAAATTCTAGCAGTTTGTTTTCTAGTTTCAACGGATTGAGTGAAAATCAAAACGATCAGTTTATTGATATTTATCTATGTATTTCAACATTGTCTTGCCAGACTGTAAGACAACACCCTTCGTGATATATTGTTTTTATTCTAATGGAGAAATTCATGTGTTACAACTCAGACTGAATGAGTTTATTTTTGAGAAAAATAAATCTCGAGTTAGAGCACAACGGAAATCGAATTTTTGACACTGTACAGCTCGAAAACTGGTGATACTATCGATCTGTAAATTGGACTATTCATAAAGATGCCAGGATCTAAAACAAATCAAAATTTCAGAAATATCAGAAACTGTTATGAAAAGTAATTGCCAATAACAAATCTGATGATTAGCTCAACTTATTGCGAATATTCAACTGTGAAATTACCTTTTCATTTCAATGTCACCAACCCAGAGTTTGAACTTGATTTCTTTTACATTCACTTCAGTTTCGTTCTGATCGAACGATGAACATAATTGATAATTACTCAAACATCATTGTGATATGTAATTACAATGTGGCATTGGCCTTCTTCCTATTTTCCTGAATGGAGATATAAATAATAATAAATGATGAATATCAGCTTACCGGACGGTAACAAGATGAAAATACTAATGATATCCTCATAAATACATCCATAACACACTGCCATAAATATTTTATTCAAAGGCATTGTTGGTGCGAGTAAGAAATGGCTGTAATTATTATATATTTTTCACTTTTCCATTACTGCTTTATAATACCTTGGCAACGATTGCTATTAACTGACCCATAACGCCCAGGGCGTTATGGAGGGCATGCATTGTGAATCATAACGCCTGCTAAATGTTTTTTCTGTAGTTCAATAAATTAATTACTCAGAAAAGTTTTATCCAGGGTTATTCCCAGATACGAGGATGTATAGATATCTAGTTAGCCTAGACCAGTTCCTTGCATAAACAAAATATTGCGTTACCCCTCAATGTTCACCAGTATGCCTACCAGGCTGGCAAATCAACAGAACTTGCCCTCAATAACCTTGTCTCAGGAATAAGCGACGCCCTGGAACGCCAGGAAATAGCAGTCGCTGCATTCTTGGACATAGAAGGAGCATTTAACAATGCACTACCTCACTCCCTATATGAGGCCACTGTCTCTAGAGGGATTGAACCGATACTATGTGACTGGATAAAAACTATGCTTCACAACAGAACTATAACGACGTCTCTACAGGGGGAAAGTGTCAGCTTCAAGCCAGCCAGGGGCTGTCCCCAGGGGGGGGCCTCTCCCCACTGTTATGGTCACTGCTGGTGGATGATCTGCTGGCCATTCTCTCGCTTTGGGATGTTGATCTGCAAGCATATGCTGACGATCTGGTCCTAGTAATAAACGATAAATCCGAAGAGACGATCTCCTACGTCCTTCAGGATATATTGGATACCATATATAAAACGTGTGAGAGGGAGGAAATGTCCATTAACCCCCACAAAATGGTCATAGTACCATTCACCAGGAAAAGGAAGCTGGAACATTTAATCAATCATCAATGGTGTAACAATTCCTTTTGCAAGTGAAGCAAAATATCTGGGAATAACCCTGGATAAAAAACTTAATTGGAACTCGCACTTGGAAAAGACTATCCGGAAGGCTAGCCTTTCATTATGGACATGCCGCAGAATATGTGGCAAAACATGGGGCATGTCACCAAAACACGTATACTAGTTGTACGTGACCGTCATACGTCCAATGATAACGTATGGCTCTATAGTCTGTTTTCCTATTGTATAGGATATTAGCAATGATCAGTCCTCCGGACATCTTATGCCTCAAGTCATAAGCTCATTGTTTGTGAACTACAGTTTTCTTCTTCGTTTTATACGGTCTTGACGATCGTGGTTCATGGGTATTGCTTAGTTGGGTAGCCGGCGCTGGGATGGCGCTCGCAGTTTTGGAGTTATCCACTGTGCGGGCGCGATCTCAGTTTCGGTCTTGAAATGGATTTGGTTATCGATTCATTCGTTGCAGTCATTAGTTATTGACTGCTAAACCTACCCTATACTGATGAGGGGCAACACCCCGAAATCGATATAAAGGTGGTCCGAATGTTTCGATGAACATTTCCATGCAACAAGCAATTGCAGAGATAACCTTGTAGGAGCTGTGCACGGAAATTTCATCAGATGTAATTCAATGTTCGTCGTGGTATTAGCCAGGAAATTAGTTGTTTTCTGATGGATTTTCGACCTAACTTTTCCTATTGTATAGGATATTAGCAATGAGCAGTCCTCCGGACATCTTATGCCTCAAGTCATAAGCTCATTGTTTGTGAACTACAGTTTTCTTCTACATAAATAGCTATTACTGTCGCTCTCCGGTACGACTTACTGATTTTTGATGCCCCAATTCCGTATTCAACCGTATGAAAATCTACATCGCAATCACTCTTCATCAGGATTAGCGTATCACAGTTGCCTTTAAGCATCGTTTCCACGGCGATAGTACTCTCACGAAAGTACCAGAATTTTTTCATATTTGAATCGCTCACGTTCATCCCCTGTTTATTTCTGATTTCACGTGCTGATATCGAAGCGCTGGAAGAGAAAGTAGTATGAAAGGTATTATAATCTGCATAGCTGTGCACTGGACATGAGATAGCTCCCAACAAATCATTGATGTGAGGAAAAAACAGTGTTGGAGCCAAAATGGATTGTTAAAATTGTTGTTGTTATTTCCGTCGACCGATTGCACCCATACGCGCAACCCTCAGAAGTTTTCGAGAGACTTGTGTGAGCTAGGGAAGACGCAGCCCTTACCTTTTAACGTGTGATGCCATGCACGAGACCGGTGAATCGGTGGATCGAACCCACGACCCCACGCATGCGAGGCGAACGCACTACCAGCCGACCACCACGGCCCATATTCCTGTGGAACACCAGAATTTATAGGTACAGAGTCGAATGAAAGTCCATCAACCCACAAGTGGAGATATCTATCTGAGAGGAAGCAAGATTTTAGTTAACACAAATGGGTAAATAGCTAGATAATATTATGCTATTTTGTCTGAATTAGTAACTTATTGACTAAGCTTTGTCTATAATATCTCCTCAAAAATACGTGAAACACAGAACACACAAAATAATAAATATATAATAATAACTGTAGAGATATTAAAAATTGTTCTCATAAAATTCTTCCACACTTTAATAGGTTTTATTAATGAATCTTGAAATGAATCCTTCATACACTAACACTGACATCATCTTCAGTGGTTAAAATCCCAGAAAAGAGAAAAACAGTCAGCTAAATCTGTCATATCTGAAGGTCTAAAACTGTCGATCATTTACAATCATACAAAAAAGGTTGAGTTTCACGAATATGATAAAGAAAAAAATTTAAAAAAATTTGGCGGAAAATTACAGCTCTCAACTCTGGATCAAATTTTTGTACTCGAGAACGGATCGAGATAGAGAAATTTTGCGAATGCAAATCGATTTTTGGATTTCGATAAAAAATTGCCCTTATCTCGTAATATAAAAATCTGTCGTTCTTGATCAAACCATTAAAATTTCAATTGAAGAAAGACCTAATCTATAGAAACAAAGGAACTAAGATTCTTCATGTAACGAACGAGGTATTTTCATATTCCGTAATGGACTTTGACTCACCTGCTTGAAAATGTAATTGTTATTGGTATATTAGTATAATATATTGTTTCTTGAAGATGAACGCGATGCATAAAACTCAAAGTTCATCAGTCTCGGGAAAATTTTAATGTTCAAGGACAAGGCAGTTATTGTGCGGTTTAGAATAAATATTGAGAGAGCTTCGTCAGCAACACTTGATGAGTGTTTTTATATTAGGTAATCATCAATTGTTTTTCCGTGGAATGCCTAACGTCAAGCGCGTTGACTTGTTGGTAGATGGTAAATAAATCAGTAGGTAGAGTAACATATTATTATAATGTTAAATATACAAATGTACTGTTTTACCGACGTAGCTCATGATAGTGATCGAAAATAGAAGTTTTGAACGATGCATGATGATAGCACTACATTTTCATGATAATAGGATTTCATTAAAGAATTTAGCAATGACATTTTTTACAACAAAAATGGATCATTCTAGGTCCAAAAATACATTGCCAAAAATGTACTGCTGAAAATTATCATGCTCATTAATATGCTCAGACATCAATATCCTCGTAGAAAATGATCTATCTACAGGGTTAGTCAGAATAAGACCGACAAACTTCGTATACTTAGCTATCTTGCCTCATTTCGAAGTGAAAAGTTCCTATCATTATACAGAGTTCTCAGTTAATATGATGGTTATCGAAAAAAAGTTCGGATGAAAGTTGAAGTTCACTCTGCAACCTTCTATCGATTCAAATATGTTTGAGATGTGCCATTGGTGGAGAAGTGACGTCATCGGCATTTTTTTCAATGAAACCATATGTTTGGTATTTCTAGATAGCTCGTGTTTTTTTTCATTAGTACTAATATTATCCAATCTCTTTCGATAGGTATAGTGTGTTTCGTATTTTTGTGTCCACCCTTGTAATGTTTTAGGCGATATGGCAATTTGATTCAGACAGTGGCATACGTTAGTGTTTATAAAAAAATCTTTTTCATGAAATACATTGACAGTTGTTTCATTAAACAATTTCACTTAAGATGTTTACAATTTACATTCGTCTCACAAAATAAGTAATGATTATAGAATATTTTCAAGATTTACCACAATTGCTCAGCCATTCGAGACGTTAAATTTTTAGTTCAGATCACGGGCTCAAATAAAAAATTACTTCTCAGGACTTATAAATAAGTAAATGAAATAGCCGCTCTACTTGTGTTGTCCGGCAACCTTGTTTTCTTAGAAAAAGTAGTCATATTTTGAACTATTGAAACAAATAACTATTTCTATTTTTTTATCTTACCTTCTGTTGAGAAAAAATCAGAATTAGGGCACTCAATTATTCTGGAACAAAAATTTCTATTGACATTTTCCAATAGAAAAATAACTACAATTGTAGAATCAGTACTACTGAAATGAGAAAAAAGCGAGCTATCTAGCTATACCAAACATGACATATGGATCCATTTAAAAAAAATGCCGATGACGTCACTTCTCCACCAATGGCACATCTAAAAAATATTTGAGTTTATAGAAAGGTGCAGAGTAACATACCCTTCAACTTTCATGTTAGCTTTTTTTTCGATAACCCTCATGTTATCTGAGAAAAATGGGTGGGTCCATACATTTAACTAACTCTGTATATCCTCAAATGCCCTTCTGAGATACATAGTGTCGAAAGTGGGATAAAAACTAAGGTTTAATTTTTATTCTTTAAAACTCTTGCAGAAAAAATGTAACGTTTGTTTGAAAGTGGTTGACAATATTTCACTTTGAGTAAGGTTATTCCGTACTTTCATTGTCTAAAAGAACAAAGAAAAATTCAATTCTCTGCAATTTTTAATCACGACGTTTCAACTGTTAAAATCTACAGTCGTTATCAAGTGTATCATACTAAGGTTTATTGATACTGAAGTAAAAAGTTATATCATTTCATGTATCCAAATTTAGGGGTTTCTATGATATTTACGACAAACTAAAAGTAAGTCCTGAGGAAGCATTAAGTGAAGATATAATTTTCCGAATGCCATAATCGCAGGATGCTAATTTGTTATAAGATATCGGGGTTTTGAATATATAGGAAAAATTTGTTGCGGGTGAGTCTGAATTAGACCGTCAAACTACTTTATCTTTATTCCGCACATTATTTGAAAGTGAGCAGTTTCTTTCAACCTGTGTGTGTCTTGAGAGGTGCAACCTGCTTGAGATACAAGATTTTGAGTAACACAAAAAAAATTAAATTATCTTTGTTTTCTGGAACACGCTTCTACTAAACGAACTGAAATTTATGACGAACTACTTTGAGGTCAAATAATGTTTTAATACTTTTTTTCAGATTTTTGCTCTCAGTTCTCATGAGTTAGTGTCGTCAATAAGAATTCTTTCGATTCGTGATAACTAATTGCAAAGTCGAGCCTTTCAAGCTGGTTTGTGGTAGGCTCATGTTTAGTACGCCACTGATAAACGCATCAAACGTCCACTTAATTTTTCGTTAAAAATATGTTAGATGATATTTTTCTAGATCAATCGGAACGGTCTCTAAAAATTATACACTCAATCTCGATAAAAATGATGATATTCACCAAATTAAAAGTATACCTACTTATCATCATTTTTTTTTTTCAAAAAATTTTTCAAACCTTAACTCTCATCCTAGTGGAGTATGAATTTGAGATATTCAAGGAAGGTTGGTCACATATCAGAATCCACGTCATCGAATCGATCAAATAATAATATGAATGAAAAAAGTCGGTCTCATTCTGACTTACCCTTATTATGTTTCCGATGCTCTCAACATCAAAAAATGTTTAGGAGGTTGATGAACATTCCGATTTGTTTCAAAAAAATTAAATTATGCAAAAAACGAAATTATGCAATTATTGCACACAGGCACAGTTTCTACTCAGGACATCTCCAGTTTTTCGCAAATATCATAGAAACCTGCATTTTTAGACATATGGAGTGTTATGACTTCCATGTTGAGTATCGATGAGCCTATCTAATATCAATTATTTATTTGTTCATCCACTTGGCTAAAAAAATATGAAAGAAAATATGGACACATACCACCGTAAGTACGTCACTGGTTTACAAAATTGAAAAGTTATTACTTCAAATCATCACATTGATAAACCTGGATTGGTGTATCAAGTTTAAATTTTTTGACGAGCTTATCACATATTACCACGGTCATAATAAGGCCCAATTTTGGCAGTGATCAATGAATAATAGTTTGTTAATTCCTGAATGAGTTGCTGGCTGTCAGAGTTATTGAATTACCATAACGGGTGATTCAAAGAATTGAGTTTTCAACGTAAAATCAAATTAAATCATATCGCTTTATTCATCCTTTTGAACTCACAAAAAGCTATAGGACAGGTCATATACGATAAAACTTACAGATTTACCATTCAAATGAACAACAACAATACTAGGTGCAGATAAGTAGTGGCAATGTATATTTTGATAAATAAATAAATCACTCTTTGATGGCATGCAACAAATAGAAAATTATATAGACACACTATACTGGTTGAAAAAAAAATTAAAATAGAAAACATTGATTGTCGGGATTTTGTCTATTGTACAACTACTTACAGCTAGGTCTTACAAAATTCTAGAATATATCTCCCTTCTTCATTAGACATTGTAGTTCAGGTATTCATCCACAGAGTAGAAAGCATTCTCCAACAATTGGTGCTTTACAAATCAAATCAAATTTTATTGAGTCTTTTTCCTATTCACAAAAAACAGATTGGACGGGTCATAA
The DNA here is from genome assembly GCA_944452925.2 of Chrysolina oricalcia. Taxonomy (NCBI): domain Eukaryota; kingdom Metazoa; phylum Arthropoda; class Insecta; order Coleoptera; family Chrysomelidae; genus Chrysolina; species Chrysolina oricalcia. The sequence continues at coordinate 63,329,264 of OX101812.2, forward strand.
AAACATCTTGGATAAAGATGTAAGGGGTATATAAAAGATATAACAGAGTAAAAAGACAATACTGAACATAGACAAGAATTAAATAATATGTAAACGAATTATGAATTTAAATAATAGAGTAAGTACGCAGTGATATCAATGGGCGTTGATATAACTTTCGAACTCTTCTACAGAGTAAAAGCATTCTTTTATAAGAAGTTTTTTAATTTGGCATTTGAAAACTTCTAAACATTTCGAGCTCTTCAAAAAATAAGGAAGTTTGTTAAAGAGGTAACTACCTGCAGAGATCGGTGATTTTTTTGGAAAAAGTGTTTTGCTATGTTTATTAATATATTATTTTTATTTCTGGTATTGTGGTCGAGAGTATCACAATGTTTGATAAAATTATTTTTGTTGATATTAATGTATGACATTAGTTTCATTATGTATATGGATGGTGCCGTGAGAATACTATAATTTCCGAAAGTATCTTTGCAGGATGCTCTGTAGGTTAGTCGAAAATACGCCGAAAAATAAATACACGTTTCATGTCAGAGGCTTGGCCCCATACAACAATACTGTATGATATAGCTGAATATGCAAAGGCATAGTATACATTCAAAAGAGATTCTACGTCAAGCATATTTTTCATAGTCGAAATCACATAGTAGCACCATTTTTGAAATTATTTAATGGTGATGTTCTCACATTAGCCGGTAATTTATTTAACAGTAGACTTTTGAATGTTGTGATGTTAGCTTTGATACATCAGAACTTGAAATATGTAAATGCATGGCAATGTAAGGATTCTAAGTTTGATAAATATGTCTCTGCAAGCAGTTCTTCTTTTAACTCCTTCTATTGTCCTCAAGGCCCTTTTTTGTAGTATAAATACTCTTCCTGCTTGAGACGACATTGCCCAAGTGATAATTCCATATGCGATTGTGGAATGGAAGTGAGCAAAGTAATACATAATTAAGGTATTCCTGTCAATAATTTTTATTAGCTGGTAAATACTATATCATAGGGATGCAGCTTTCTTGCATAAGATATGTATGTGACCGTCCCACTTTGGTTTTCAGCAATTTCCAAGCCTAGAAATTTTACATTTGTTACCTGCTTTATAGTTCCAGAAAATTACTTGATTAAGAGGATTGAGTCTGAACTTACGTGACTGAATTTTATAAATGCTGATTCATTTGCATTACAGATCAGGTTGTTATTTGTATACCAATTTTGTGCCTTTAGTATTGTTTCACTTGCACTTTCAGTCAAAGAAGACAGAGTACTGGCGCTTATCAAAAAAGAAGTGTTATCTGCATACATAATTGCATTTTGAAATGAGAAATCGTTAACGTGGCCCCAAAATCGAGCCTTGAGGAACACCTATATCACTTCCCAGTTTATTAGATTTATTTCTATTTATAGATACAAAGCGAGTTCTTTGATGTAAGTAGCTTTTAAACCAAGAATGTGTTACACCTCTAAAACCATACCTGTATAATTTATTTCATAGCATTTTATGGTCTACTACATCAAATGCTTTGCTTGAGTCTAAGAAAATCCCTAGTGTTTTTTTACCTGCCTCAAGGTTGTCCTACAATAGGTCTAAAAATTTTAAAATGGCGTTTGTGGTTGAGAGGCCCTTTGGCCCTTTCTAAATCCGAATTGACTCTTATTGAATAGTTTGTATGTGGTTGAGTAAAATGTGAAGATAAGGAAAGAAGAACTTCCAAGTATTTATTAATTTTGCGAATTATATCTTATTTATTCCCATGAGAGTACTAAGCTTGGATGTCATCGAAATGTACACTTTATGACTTGACTTTATACTTAGCCTATCGCTAATACCATTAACTGTGATAATAAACTATAGTTATGTTTTTGAAAGTTTCGTTTTCGGAATTGGGAGATTTTCCACTGAAATAAATTGAAGGAATTGCGTTAATCTTCCACTAATACAGATAGAAAAATCTTATTTGGGTTTGATAACACCCGATATCAGTTATATCAGTGCATCATACTCATGTGACTGTCAGAAGTTATCTTGTAAAATTATCAGTTAGCATTAAAGTATTTTGATTTGAGTTATTGTTAGGTATACAGTGTAGGATTCGGACAAACTGTGTTCACTTGACTACTCCACCCTTCTCAAGATATTCACGTAATCTGACCAATCACAAATCAAAGACAACTTGTATTATCGCGACAATTTCCCACATATTATATAAACAAACCAAATGCCATAATTTTTTGAATTCAAACCAATGAAAAAAGGACTTTTCGAAAACACTGTCTCCAGCCCGTGGTATTTTCAAATCGGTGTTTCGCTTCTTCCTTATTTATACGTTACCATAGTTACAACAATTTCTGTCTGACCGAATATCCCTTCAAAATGCAGAATTTTCAAAATACTTTCACCTTGCCAGTCGCTCAAACTGTGTTGCTGTACAAAACACCACTCGAGCAAGCTCTCGTGGTGTTTCTAAGCAACACAGTTTTCGTGACAGCAAGGTGAAAGTATTTTTTGAAAATTCAGCATTTTGTCGGGATATTACTGCTGAAAACACCAGGAGTCTCTCAATTCTTATTGGTCTGTCAGCGTTGGTGTGTTCATTTCAGTTTGACATTTTGACAGATCATAATTGTAGGCGAAAACGTCAAAATGAGTCGCATCGTACCATATAATAAATTATTTATAGTTATAATACATTTTTTGTGATTATAGTTGATTGATTATGGTTATGATGAATTGATTGTTCATGTTTATAATAATACTTTTAATGCTTCGTGAAATAGTCTAATAAAATTCCACTCGTGATTGAATTTATCTCATACTGAATTGTATCGAGAAAACACCACTCGTCCTGCGGACTCTTGGTGTTTTCTCGAAGCAATTCAGTTTCGTTCAGAATTGAATCGACAGACTTATCGTGAGAATTCAATCACTTGTGGTATTACTACTGAAAACTTAACCCTAATTATCTTGGATCGTGACAGAGAAAGTATTTTTATCGATACGAGAATGAAAATGAGTTATATCCCCTCAATCTCAGCTAGCCCAACTTAAAAATCTTAAAGCGACACTAAACACTAACAGCCGTATGCATAGTCAATTCCAGCGACTCGCCGGAGTTTCGCCGTTCGCTACACAAGAACTATAATACACAGTCGAGCTCCAAAAAAGTGGTACATCGCCAGCGTTTCGCCAAAATGTGACTTATCGCGTAGTTGTCACTTTTTTGGAGCTCGACTGTGCATTATAATCCTTGTGTAGCGAACGGCGAAACTCTGGTGAGTCGCTGGCGATTGACTATGCATACGGCTGTAAGTTGTTCCAAATTCAGAATTTTTGTATAACGAAAATTCGTTCAAAATTTTTAAACTGTTTTCGAGAAATATGCCAGAGAATCTGAATAAATAGATTCCATGAAATAACAGAAATCAGAAATCGTTTATTTATCACAAAAGATTACATACTGTGCGGAGAAGACTACAAAATGCGTAAACTTATCGGACTAGTCAAAAATACAATATGAAGTGTAATATAAAAAGTTATATGAGTAAAAACGATAAAATGGTATATATGGGACATCACGTGTATAACTATAATTTTGAAATACATTCAAGAGGTAAGAAACTCTTCTACGCTATGAAAGGCTTTGTCACACAGTCATGACATTTGACTTGTCAGATAAATGACGATCGCAAACAATAAATTTCATTCATTCGTTGCTCTCCATTACAATTTGACAATTTATATTACTTTTTTGAAAAAAAAACAGATATTAAGAAGTAAGAAAATTGATTGGAATATTTAAGTGTAAGTTTCATTTGTTGTTATTTGTGTATTAAAAACAGTCATAGCAATTGGTTTGGGATTTTTATTTTAAAGAGAATTAACAGAAATAATACTCCTTTTTATATGGAATTCTTCCCAAGAGATTAGAGTCTAGCCGAATCTTTTCCAAAATTATAAATCTTACAAACAAATATAATTTTCACAAATGAATAATAATAAATAATAGAAAAACAATTCATAGATGATTATTACCATGTTACATCATATAGTATAAGCATCACAAACGGTAAGGTTTACAATAGGTCTCGAAAAATATTGAAGAGGTAGGCGAATAATGAAGGTATTTTTAATTATAATATTCGATATTCTGAGGATACTACAAAAAGAGATGGCTCGATAGGAGTGGTCCTATTGAATGGCAGCTCGCCCGCCTTATTTGACCCCATTGAATTTTTCATGTGGGGATATCTCAAATCTACATAACTGCCTCAGGAACGATCATTGAATTAGAGGAACGCAGGAATATTACGCCAGAAATATTTGGAAATGTAAGAATCGAATTCCAGAATCGGCTCTTCATGTGCCATGAAGTGAATGGTGAACATTTTGCACATTCAATTTGATTATTCTCCTCAATCTTTTACATACTTATGTAAACTAATTATCATTCTTTATTTTGGATGATTTTCTTAATTTTGCTGAGATTCAATATATCGAGATAACACCTGCCATATCACTTGAATTCCATTCAAAGATGGCACTCGTCTGCTATTTTGAGGGAAATAAACTTTCATTTATTAGTATCAAGGAATATTTGGTGTTTTTACTAGAGCTCATTAATAGTTATCTAATTTGAAATGATCCTCAGCAGAACTATAACATTATATAAAGCCGTTTTGTTTTGGATAAATATTTTTTTTTGAAATTTTGAAGTTGTATAGAGAAATGAATGACGTTTCGAATTAGGTATTACTCGACCCCTCATACCATATAAAAAAAAAAACTTCAAAATGGCAAGATTGGTGGTATCCAAATAAACATTTCGTATATACCTTTAGGTAACACAAGTCACGGAGACTCCAGAAGGTGGCTCATGTTGAGAGTCAGCCATTTTATTGAATAATATCCAATTAAAACGTCCGATTGATCTTGACTTCACTATCTTTTGTTTACAGCAAAACTAGAACAGGTTAGGATGTCAAGATACCCTGAAAATATCATATCTCGTGACCTTGCAGCAATCTTATTTTCGAGTCCAAACAATTGAATGGGAAGAATCGTTCGATATCATGTGAATTATTATCATCAATAAAAAACAAAGATTTTTCGATGATCCATCGTATTGTTGCATAATAATCGGAATGTGTCTTTATTAAAACTCAATAAAAACTCAATAACAATTTTTTGTGCACTTAACGATTCGATAAAAGTCACGATAATATTTTTGCAATAAAAGGTCTAAATCAAAGCTAACGAATACCTGAGTTTTATTTTTGCGGTTTTGGCAAAAATCAACAGTTTACCAATTTGGGTTCAGTTTATTCCAACTAACTGATACTGATACCGTAAACCACAAGAAACTCTCGAAAGCATAGGCGTTAGAGGTACGGTACAATCAATCTTCGAATCATACCTTACAAACAGAACACAACAAGTAAAAATACAAAACTCGTACAGCAACAAAAAATTGGTAGGATGTGGAGTACCACAAGGAACGGTGTTGGGACCAGTTCCCATCACAATATACCGGAACAACTTATTCTTGGTGGAAGGACATCATTAGTTTCGCTGATCACACGGTCATCTTAAATGAAGAAGAATCATGGTCGCAATTAAAAATTAAATAGAATATGGTCTCCTTTTCATCAAAAGATGGTTTGTTAATAAACCATTATCAATTAATGTACAGAAAACGTTCTAGGTGCCTTTCTGCAGTTATAGTTCTGAACTTCCCAAATACAGTAAAATCAGTTTCCAAGATAATTTTCAAATAAATTGCTCGAACTCCATGAAATATTAAGGATAAAAATAGACTGTCACCTGAAATGGAACCAACAAATTAACTTTCTCGTTAAGAAACTAAGATGCGTGGCGTATAACATAAAGCAAGTTTCAAGAATAGTCGAAGAAAAACAATTAAAAATACTGTACTATACGCTCGAACCCCACTTAAAATATGGAATCATTGGTTGGAGAGCAGGAATGAGTGTTCACCTGAAAAAAATCGAAGTTATTCAGAAAAGAATAATAAATATTATATATAAAAAGCCTACACGTTACCCCACATAACTTCTATATCTAGAAACAAAAATAATGGACATAAAGCAAATATACTTCCTGAGCCTAGTAACAAATCAGTTCATAAATAAACAAGAATTGATCAGAAAAAATTATCAGCAAAATACCAGAGGACGTAACCTCTACCAAATCCCGTTCGTTCACAAATCAATATGCCAGAAGACTCATAGTTACCAAGGACCAAAGGATCTCAGAGCATTACCATAGTCCAAAAAACGAGAAACAAAGGAAAAAAATCCAATCACATCTTACATCTTATATTCTGTTATTTTTACGTTTTTACAATTCTTCGCACTTTTGTGTGATTTAAATTTTGTGTTCTAACATTTTTAATATACCTCTCTCTTTGAGATATTCACATAAGTTATTTTTATAACCAATATTAGTAGACCCTACATTAGTCTTATAAGTAGTATAGTATTCAAATTTTCTTTCACTTTACTGTTTTATCAACTTTTATATCCTAAAATTCTTATATCAATATACATATCTGTATTTTCTAAATCTTGTAATAGTATATCATATATTTTATATATTATCAAGTGACTTAATCTAGCATAGTTTTTATATATACCATGAATACGTCCGCAAACAAGCAGTGTCTACTGCTTCGTGGTATATTCTTCATTCACAACCATGTTGTATGAGTCAAAGTCAACTCTGTACCAATCTTTTTGTGAATAAAATTATTATTACTATTATTACTCCCATTTGAAATAGTATATTGCACAACTAGTGCGGAAAATAGGATAGGATAGTGTTCACCCCATAATTAACACCTTTAGAACAAAAAATTCAGATTTTATTTTATTACAGTCTAAAAAAAAGTAGTAATTTTTTTTGTTTATTCCAGATGATGCCTTAACTTGTCCTTTTCCAATTCTAATAATAGAGACAACTGGGAATCATAAAATTATATTAAGAAAAAATTTAAGTATTGGTCGTTTTTTGTACCAGTTATTGACAAAACAAGTTTCGAGGTTACCCAGTAATTGACACCCAGTGTTTGATAGTATAAAAGTATATTCATTTCAATACTAATACATAAATGAAAATATGAATTCAACTTGAGTAGTGTAAAAAATAAACAACAACCTAAAATTTACCTAAGTGAGCAAGAATATAATGTAAAAGTAAGTCGGAATTGAGATCTGGTCATAAAAAATTAAGAGAATCTATTCGCGCTCTCGAAGACGTCCATGGGTTTTGGAAATTGATATTTCACCCTGATGACTCCAATCACAAGGATTTCAGGTGATGGTAATTTCCCCATTACCGCCGACATTTCCACCAGAGACACATCACTATCATCTGATATAAAACATTATTTTCAGGATTCGTATACTTTCATTGGCATAATTTCAATCTCATTTTCTTCATGTAGCAATTTCTGAACAACACAAACATATCAAGTTGCTTCTCTTTTTCCTCCAAAGAATGTCAATAATACATAGTCTTTTCATCGGACAAATTCCTCATTGTGCAATATTCTTTTTCTTCAGATATAGTCACATCATCCAAACTGTCGCCACTAGCAGTCCATTCTTCTTCATCCGAACTTTCCGAGGCATTTTTTTCAGTATTTCTTCTTTCATTTCCATCCTGTTCTCATGATATAATTATAATTTCAAGGATATTTTCTAGTGTTAGGTCTTTCCATATTTTAAAAAGATTGTTCCATCCCATTTGTCTTTATTCAGATTTTTTTTTAATATGTCTTTATTATTACCAATTCTGTCAATAGGCCAATGGTTCTTATATTTTCGGGTTTTTGATTATTTTCTAGATTCAGTTTGTTGTTATTTCTGGAAAGTGTTTAACCCAATTATTGACATGTTCTTGTCCAGTAATTGACATCCTGTCGATAACTGGACATTGTAGGTTTCAGAAAATGAAAATCATATATTCAGAATCATCTTTTCACGGAGGTCTACAAGCAACCCAAAAATATATTGTTGTTTTAGTGTTTGACACTTATGTCAATGACTGGTTCAACATGATTTTTTATTTACCAGTAATTGACACTTCCGTTTTTCTCAGAAAAAAATTTATTGGTTATGTTAGAGCATCCTGATTGGGTAGAAACATAGAAAATGGATGAAATAAAGGTAATAATGAATATTTTTTGATAAATTTACCTTAAGAATATCTCCACCAATGGGCAAATTTTTATAGAAATTATGCACCTCTTGACTTCATCCACATGCTCTGATGGAACGGCGACTAATAATGGCACAAAATGAGGTGAATAGTTGCCACATACATCAAGGAATACAACTACGAGCCCCTTCCCATTTCAGTTGGCACACATATTTTTTCAGAAATTTGTCCCAGGGTGACAAAATAAAAGTACCTCGTGAACTATTTTCTTTTAAAAATTTATTTAAACACATAATCAGACTCTATTTGCCAAAATATATACATAAAACCCAATAAACTTATACAAATTGAGAACAAATAGAAAAACGTAAAAAAATACAAAACATACAAAAAAAAACAGTTTTGAAGTTTACCACTGGGTAACATCGCCTTTATTTTTCAAAACTGCAGAAATTCTTTGTGGCATAGTATTCACTAAGTTTTCACAAAATTATGGTGTAAACGAATCCCATATCTCCTGAAGCCTTTCATTTAATTCGTGGTATGTTATAGTCTTCCATCCATTTGATAGCTTTTCTTGAAGTGTGGCATCCGGCGCCATCCTGTTGGAACACAAAATCTTGCCCTGATGTCAAATATTCTTCTATGTCTGGCAGCAGCGATTCTTCTAATATGTCCAAATATTTTACAGTATTCAATATTCAATTCCTTGGATAAAATGGAGTTTTACTACCCCTTTGGCTGACATGCTGCCCCACACCATGACTGACGCAGGAAATTTGACTTTTTTCTTTAAACAGTCCGGATGGAAGGCTTCATGTTTTTTGCGAATAACTCTACTTCTACTGTCCCCAACACACACTTCAAAACGGGACTCATCGCTCCACTGTACTGCACGCCATTGTTGAAATGTCCAAGATCTATGTTCTTTAGCCCATCTTAACCTGTTTTCCTTTGCTGTGGCGTTAACAGTGGCTTTTCTTTGGCCTAAAACAAAATTGTCAATTGTAAACAATTTTGCAGAAAAAATATTTATCCAGTATCAACTTCATTATTTTTTATCATCAAAAATGTTACCTTGTAAGTGCCAAATCCAAGTTTGTTGGCCTCCCTGTGGCATGTAGATCTCGAAATGCGTCTTCCAATAGCATTACTTCATAGAGCACTTAGCTGTAAATAATTGGAACGTCGATTCTTTTCGATAATTCTTCGTAGCGCTCTTCTATCTGCATCTGTAATATTGCTTTTTCTCACATATCGAGGCTTTGTATTGACTGAACCGGTAGTTTTGTATCTTTTAACTATATTTCTAACACTATATCGCGACAAATCTAACAAATTTGCAATTTCTGAGTTTGATGTTCCGAAATGGGCAAATTTAATAATGATTAAACAAATTTTCTCATCAATAATCTTTCCTCTACCCATTTTCACGATAAGAACTAACCTTAAAATGTATAAAATATATTCTGACAGTTCCTTAGTACTTTGTCTTTGCTTAAATATTCCAAAGCCACCGTCGATATAGTATGTTTATTTTGTAACACAATTCAAATGGGGTTCATTAAAAACTAATAGAAACTTTCTATTTCGGAACATTTTTGATTTTTCGCTAGAAATTCTAAAAGGAAATAATAAAGTGGAAGTTTTTCTATTTGATTCTATTAAAAGTATACCCTTTTATTACATTATGACTAGAGTATCATGTATTATTTATTATTATATCATGGTGCTTGAAAATTTAGGATTTCAATAGTTGGGCCAACTGAAATGGGAAGGGGCTCGTATTTGCTGAACATATACTTTAGATTAAAACTTTTCTTATTTTAGAAGAATGAATTTGAAAGTGTCAATGACTGGCTAGGTGTCAAAGACTGGGTGGTTTACCTTATTTCATACGAGTGTGATGAGATGATAAACGACAAGCCATAGGCGAGTGGTTTATCATCTTGCGATACACTTAACATAATATTGTAGAATTAAATCATTCCGCGATAATATGGTGACTATTCCACTCTTCTCAAGATATTCACGGAATCTGACCAATCACAAATCAAAGACAACTTGTATTATCGCGAAAACACCAGCTGTCTCTCAATTCTGATTGGTCTGTCAGCGTTGGTGTTTTCAACGATGTAACCATAGATGACAAAGCAAAGTTTGACATTTTGACAGATCATAATTGTAGGCGAAAACGTCAAAATGAGTCGCATCGTAACTATATAATAAATTATTGATAGTTATAATACATTTTTTGTGATTATAGTTGATTGATTTTGGTTATGATGAATTGATTGTTCATGTTTACAATAATACTCATAATTCTTCGTGAAATAGTCTGATAGAATTCCACTCGTGATTGAATTTATCTCATAAGTTTATGTTCTATTCTGAACTCAACTGAAAGCAATTCAGTTTCGTTCAGAAATGAATCGACAGACTTATCGCGAAAATTCAATCACTTGTGGTATTACTACTGAAAATATGTTCACTAAGTAAGTCAGAATTTCGTTTGAACCTATCATTCTACGCCGGTATTCAGGCTGGATGACAACGGATTTGTCGGAGCTAGGGGCCGTAATGCTATTTAAAATCACTTGAAATTATTTCAAATTATACCTGATCTGGAGAAATTGTTTCCGTATGGAAACAGAAATCCAAAAAACTAACGAAAGAAGAAGAAGAACCTATCAGTCTACTAAATCAAATCCTGTAAATGATCCTTTATATCTCACATTCTCAGCAGGATTAAAACATTTTCTTATCGGACGATTGATTTCCAAGTTGTGGTTCAACATACTCGTTAATCCCCATGTAAGCAGACTTATTAAATTCTCTTATCAAGAAAAAATTTCATGCATTTCTTAAAGATTTGCGGGATGACATCATATCAGACTGCGGTAGTATCAAAATATAGTAATTTATAATTTCATGGTGGAATTTTGTCGGCAGAATTGTTATTGTTGCTAGTATTTATTGCGTAGCAGTTTGTCGAGAGACATTGGTAAAACCGCTGGAACAAGGAACTAGCTATCAGACAGCCAAACAAAACCACCAAGGCTGTCACAAGAACCCTCCCACTTAACCCGTTAACGCCCAAGTTGTTTTTTTCTCGAAATTAATTTCGGAAATGAAATAAATGTCTTGTTATTTTGGACATGCTGAAGATGATGGCAATGACCAAAATAAAAATGCTATTTTAGTTTTTTTTAAAAACCGCTGTCCTATAAATATGAGGCTGGGAGGATATGCATACTTATTCCATCATATTACATGATCCCATATGGGTAATGCGTTGCCATGCAATTACATGTAAAGTTACATACCTCATGCAATATTATGTAAAGTCATAACTTGACTTCAAATGTGAATTTCCAATATATTCCATGGATTATCACTTGTATAATTATGTAATATTCTCCATTATTCCAGATTCAATGGCGATTCTACATGTTTATTTAGGTGTTTTTAACATTATATTCAAGTAGTGCCAATTGACATACATGATTCAGTATGTATTATTGGATATATATTCAAGTATTTGTGAGTAATATCAATCTTTGTTGTGAACTAAACTTGGATTAACATGCAATTTTACATAACTCGAATGTCATTTTCCATATCTTCCCCGATAATCACTTGTATTTTCATGTGATGGTCCCCCTAATTACAGATTTAACGGAAATTGTTACATTTCTGTTAAGGTGTCTTCACCATTGTTTTCAAGTAGTGTCAACTAACGTTACATATAGACTTATAATAATTTAATAGTACAGAGGGGGAAGGGATCTGCAAAAAAGACATAAAATCGGAATCAGAAATACTTTATTCATCATAACATTGTGATATATTGTTATATATTGGAGGAAAATAACTCAAACTCTCAAATCATTCAAATATGGTACCACAAACAATTATTTAACAAAATACATTTATACTTCAACTTTGAAATTAACGGAATTACCTGACCTCATAAGGTTGCCCACTCTCCGATATCATGTTCTGGAATCGAATTGAGATGATTTCTATCCACTTGAGATTTGAAAGTCGAATAAATACTCAAAATTATCTCACAGTTGGGTCTGCTACGAAGGAAGTTTCGATTCGATTTCCTATGAAAATTCTGGTGTTATTCATAATATTATGGAACAAACAATGACAAAATGAATAAGTGACTATCAATTCATGATGAATGTTTTATATTTTTTCTCTGAACCTATTTACTCACCAAATATATTATTTAATAATCCGATGACAATTTGGCACTCACTTACACTCACTCAAACCTACCTACCTTTGCTAGATGCTCAACGATGTTCATCCTTCCAACATGAACTGTGAATGAGGATTGGGCCGAATGTCGGTAGGTGAGCATGGCGATAGTGTTACGGAAAATTACATTTAGAAAAAAGATAATTCACATATTACTAGGAATATTCTGTAAATTGGCGTCATTCCACTGTAACAATACTGATTATTACATTCATTTACAGTTATCATGTAAACCAGAGGAAATTACATGTAATAAAGCATTGAATTACATGCTCACTGTAAAACACGGGAGAAATGAAGGACATTTACCTAAATTTACATTAAAATTTTAAATTACTTGCACAATCAAGTTATAATACTAGAAGCAGTATGTATATATTACATTTTGGAATGTATTTGTCCATCCACTTTTTACTGTGTGAGTTCTTGTTTGTACTAAATCAAAATTCCAAACAAAAAAAATTTTCAAATACTTTCGCAATACGAGAACATACCATATGAAATATAGAAAACAAAAGATAGTAATTATTTTCGATGGTATTTAGGGAAACAGAGTGTATAACGTAATATTACACTTGCCGCAAAATGTAATCGGTTCACACGTAGAATTGGCAACGACGTTGTTGTTTTTCGGGAGTTATTACACAAGTGCTTCAAAATCACCGATAATTTTCCATGAAAGCATGTTGTCTAAAAACTGCATGAGTTTATTTTCATATTTTGTCGAAAGAGCCCGACTCCGAAGGAGGAGGGCTCTTTTAGCAAAATATGAAAATAACCGAATGCAGTTTTTTTACTGACAACATGCTTGAATGGAAAATTATCAGGTTTATTTTGATGCACGAGTGTAATTCGGTAGAATATTTCCGGAGTTTAAAATTCAGTATTTATGCCTGACAAGATGACAAATGTACATTTTAACAATCGTTACTATAGATACACGTACCGAGCGGGTAATTTTCGATACCTACCGGGTAATTTTCAGCCTGAAAATGTCCCGGGAATTTTTCGCTGTAATTGATCGAAAATGTCCCGCTTCATATGGGATTTTTAACATACGATGGAAATATTCGAGAAAATTACTCTATCATCGTACCTAATATCTTCGGAAACTTTTGGTATGGAGGTTGAAGGAAAACTAAGGGTTTAACCATTTAGGATTCTCTTACCCTAACCAATTTACAGAAATCTCAAAAATGTTATCTGTTGTCTATTGAAAATTGTGTTCAAGCATGTTGCTTGAATGGAAAATTATCAGGTTTATTTTGATGCACGAGTGTAATTCGAATATTTCCGGAGATTAAAATTCAGTATTTATGCCTGACAAGATGACAAATGTATACAGGGTGTTAATTTGAAAACTTCCCACCCTTAATATCTTCCTTCCAGTAAACAATATGAGTAATCGAAAAAACTGGTCAATTTTATTGTCAAGGGGGACACTTTCAAGGGCTATTTGTAGCTCTCGTGGTTCAACCCCCTAGGAGGGGTAGATGTTACCCTTAGAATTTTAAATGGGAAGGGGGGTCAAGTGGCACATCATTTTGATGGGCGTTCAATTCTTGTTCCAATGGTACCCTGACTTATTATTTTTTGATGAGCATTTTCCGAAAAATTGCGTTCTAAACTAACAGAAGTAATTATTAGAACGCCAATACTGAGATGCATGGTTTGGCCAGAACTGGTTAGAATATTAGATGGTACCGTTCCAACCCTTTATTAGGGGTAACATTAGCCATTAGCTCCAAACACTTTACATAAAAAAGTAGTCTAATAGTAAAACGTAGATAGTAGTAAAGTTGTGTTTATTAAATGCTGAATTTTTAAGTGTCATCGCAGAAATTGTACAGATAGCCTTCCTTTTTTGCTACTTCTGCTGTAAAAAGTTTCTGTTTTCCGGCAATAAATTGGTTAGCAAATTTGAACTATGTGGTAGTATTGTGAATACCGTTGTACCTGTTGGGCTGTTTAGGAATTACTTTAATAAGTGTATACATCAGTGTATACATCAAAATTTGGTATTATTCTTTATGTAGCACTTAGATGGTAACGTACCCACTATTATTTATTTTATTTTGTCCTAACTTTTTACAGTGAACTTTTGGAATTTTCAATATTTGAATCTTATTCCTACGCCTTTTCTAATCAAAGAAGGTATACTTGTTCAACAATGCTAGGAACAAGAGTTTTTGAGAAAGTTGCAAATTTCTTCAACGATGCTGGTTATGGGTCACTTAGGGCGGGTTGTACAATACAAGTTCACCAACAGTTCAACTAAACTAAGTTCAGTTGTTGAGGAACTAGAAATTTTAGTGGATAATCCATAGCAACTGAAGCGAATTTACTTGAATTGTTGGTGAACTTGCTTTGTACAACTCGCCCCCAGGCGCCAGATGAAGTTTTAACGTAGTCAATCAATAGACCTCGTCGAGACGGCAAACATCTAGGATTATTCTTTGATGCAGATCTGAGATTTTTCAAGCAGGTTAATCACATGATGAAAAATGCCTTCTTCAAACTGAAACTCTTTTTCAACATTAGTGATGTTCTCGACCAGAGAGTAAAAATTATCTTGTGCGAGAACCTGGTAAAAGTACTCTTTCATTCTCCGAACTGCATGAAAGCCTTTATATTTGCCGACGAGTCTCCATCCAACAGCTAAAAAGTCACGAAGTTAGGGTTTCCTTATAGGTCCTTGAGATTATTTTGAACTTGCGTCATTGCCACCAGTAGTGGGAAACAAATGGAATGTTATGAAATTTTTCCTAATGAGTCGCGACGTGGATAAGTGAAAGAACCTCATTATTCAGTCGATTAATAGTCTCTAATGAAGTCGTTTTCACCTACTTATCGCCTTATTAAATTGTCCATAATCAAACAGACAATTGAAGGTTGAAAAAGTTGTCCGTCTTTTCAAATATAGATACTACTAGTTTGTTCCAAGAGATTATAGTTACGTATTTGCAGGTGATGATGAACTTGGTTGACTAACGGAAAACGACGGCGTCTCAACTCAACAGAAATACATGCATGCAAATTATATCTGATTGTAATTCAACTCTCATAAAACTAACAGGTCTATTGAAATAATACATTTATTGAAACACACTATGGATATCTATTCAGTATGTTGTTCAGTTTCTTCCATAAGATGCTCCAAAACTCACGTTTCATATCACGCACGTTCAGATATGATAATGAGCAGGTTCAGATAATATTATTTTATAGCTCTGACGACACAATACTTCAACTGATCTTGAACTTGTAGATTGGTGTTGTAGAAACTTCTCATTTGTTAATTCAAAGAAACCCACCCTAAAGTATTTCAGTTACTTATATAATTATATAATTCTCTCCACACCAACGGCATCAATGGAAGCCCTCCTTGGATTACTTCCTCTCCACATAGTTCTGGAGAGAGAGGCAAGATGGGCAATATACAGACTCCACTAAGCGGCCATTAGTCTACCGCAGGCAAGTGTCATGAGAAACAGCAGCATGCTAGAGGGCATAATAGCTAACAACATTCTGGGAATGCCCTCAGACATGCCTGAAACTATCAATCTTCACACGTCCTACACTGTGGTCTTTCCTGAAAGTGAAGACTGGGTCCGGAATGAAACCGACCTATGTAGGGCAAATAAACGTTGGTTTACCGATGGTTCCGAAACTTAGGAGAAACGCTCATTCAGTATGGGTAAATTAGCTACGATATTTCAGGCAGAGGTATATTTCATTGAAATGTGTGCAAGGGAGCTGGAAAATCGACACCACACACGAAAAACAATTTAAAAAAATGCATATAGTCAAGCAGCACTGAAGGCGCTTGAATCCAACTGCTTTAAATCTAGAGCAGTATGGAACTGCAGAGACACGTTAGACCGACTAGCACAACGCAACAACGTTACCCTAGTCTGGATACCAGGTCACACAGGCCTGGAAGGAAACGAAATAGCGGACGACCGCGCCCTAGCAAACAACGTTCACTGGACCAGAACCGGTAATCGGTTTAGCATATAGCACTGCCAAGAATGTCATAACAGCTTGGGCAGATAATAAAAGACTCGAGTATTGGCGTAGTCTACTGGGCCTAGCCATTTATTGCTTGTACAAGGAAAAAACAGGACTCTGACAAACTACTAGAACTCAGTAGAGCGTATCTCAGAGTTATAGTAGGTTTACTTACTGACCACTGCAAACTCAAACATCACATTCATAAAATCGAACTTGCACAAGACGCAGAGTGCCGGCTATGCATGGGTACATTCTGTGTACTTACCCTGCAGCGGCCAGAACCAGATTTTCAATATTTGACGATACGAATGTAAGTCCAGAAAAGCTGGTAAATTGCTTTCCCAATACATTCCTCAATTTCGTTAAGATTGGATATACTGAGAGAAATATAACCATAGGGTGAGCCACAATAGGCCATTGGCCGCAGTGGAGGGCCTGATACGGACCCACTCACATTCAAACCCAACCTAACCCTCTTATATCAAGAATACGATAATCGATCGACTTCAGCTGATAATTCCACTAGCTATATGAAACACTCTTCAACTGCAATATAAGGACCAATGAGAATTGTGTGTCTCGGTAATACAAGGTTTCTTCCTTTTAAGCCGGTAAAACCACGTCGTCATTGACAACCATACGTATCCAAAACAACAACGGAGAATATTTTATCACCTTGCTACTAAAACATAAACGTCAGTTTGACAGACTCCATGTCCATTATAGAGACTGGTTCATGTAAACGTAAGGTAAGGTAACGGAAATGTACTGTTCACAAAACGTGAGATAGAAAGGACACGACTGACAGTTGTTTATATAATAAATATGATGGACTACACCTTTTTCATATGTAATTCAGAAAGTGTAACTTGTAATTCAGATTAGTAAAATGTAATTCAGAAAACGTAACTTGTAATTCAGAATTGTTAATTGTATTTCAGAAACCGTAACATGTAATTCAGATTAGTAAATTGTATTTCAGAAACCGTAACATGTAATTCAGATTAGCAAGTTGTAATTCAGAAAGTGTAACTTGAATTTCAGATTAGTGAATTGTTATTCAGAAAGCGTCAATTGTAATTCAGAAACCATCACTTGTAATTCAGAAACCATCAAAGATCTGACCGGTGTGAAAAGAGCGGCCAAAGATAGCAGCCGAAATCTCCGGGACACCCCGGAGACACCAAAAGGGGGCTATTATGATAAATAATAACAAATATCTACAAAATAGAGTATGTGGACCTTTTGCAGAACTTTACTGACGACAGGGTTGAACGTGGGTGGGTGAATAATGCGGTTGTAGCGTAAAATGATTTCCAGCAAATTAAGGTATTGTAATAAAATTATTTCGCTTTTGGACTAGGGTTGGATATTTTGAATATGCAATTTTCGTAAAGTACTGAATAATGGGATTCAGGGTTGAAATTTTCAACCCTAAAATTTTGAATATTCATTTCAAATTGGTTCTAGCATACACATATTTTGAATGTCCATTTTTTGTTGTAAAAGGACCATTCCGTTAGAGAATTGTTGACCTCCGTTGGGATCCCGTGATGAATTTTTCAACCCTACTATCGGGGGAGCCATTTAGCACTTATCTTAAAAATTCGACTTATGAGTGAAGTCGTCGTTGGAGCACTAACAGATTTTGTCAAAATGTTGCATATCACTTCTCCTTTACTGTTTGATCAGAAAATTCGACTTCTCGTTTGAGGATTTTTCCACTTCGGAAGGTTGTTGAGGGTAGTTTCAGATTCACAAATTATTTCACCCGATAGAGCGTGTTCAGTAGCTATAGAATAATTCATTTTTGTCAAAAAAAAATCGAGCAACAGGTTTTTAAACTGTTTGAGGAATTTTCCACTTCGGAGGGTTGTTGAGGGTGGTTTTTGATTCACAAATTATTTTACCCCATAGAACGTGTACAGTAGCTGTAGAATGATGCATTTCTGCCAAAAAACATCGAGCAACGAGTTTATAAACTGTTTCAGGATATTTCAACTTCAAAGGGTTGTTGAGGGGTAGTTTCTGATTCACAAATTATTTCACCCTACAGAGCGTGATCAGTAACTGTAGAATAATGCATTTCCGTCAAAATACCTCGAGCAACGGGTAATTCAACTGTTTCAAGATTTTTCTAATTTAGAGGGGTGTGGAGGGGTAGTTTTTGATTCACAAATTATTTAACCCCATGGAAAATATTCAGCATGTTCACAATAGTTAATTTCCGTCGAAAAACCTGGAGCATCGGTTATACTTGAATCGAAAAATAAAAGAAAAAAAAATCGTTGCTGGAAAAACCGTTGCTGCTTGCTTTCACACCCGCGGTCTTCATTAGTTTTTCATAAATTCCATGAGAAAGGTTCAGGGTTTTGTTTGTTTGACTTGATTGATTTTTTGAGATATGCGTCAATATGCAATGAGGGAAAATTTCCGAAAAAATGATTGGAAAACTGAGGAAACTTGAAAATATGAATAAAAAAATTAAAATTCGAAATTTCTCGGAAACGCTCAAAATTTTCCAAATTTATAAACAAATCTTTTTTGATTGCCTTCAGAAAATCTACAAAAAATGTGATTGAATTTTTTCCATAAAATCAATGTACCGTGAAATAATCCAAAAAACCCGGGGAATCGATAGATCTCCCAAACTATTGAAAAAATCCAAATTGTTTTTTGCAGCAAATACCTTTTGACAAAATCTACCCACTCTTCAAATTTCAGTTTTTAGAATTTGTTAACAGAGCGGGGAAAAAATAAAATCGAAAAAAAAGGGACTTTTTTTATAAAAGCATCAAAATCTAAAAATTAAACGAGATATCGAAAAGTTTGTAAAAAATTTCACGACATTAGCGCCTTCTGGCGGGCCTTTATCTTCCACCTAGTCTTCTGGCAATTTTTTCTCCCCTTATTTGTATAACATCCGATTATTCTGCCAATTTCCAGCCTTGTACCTTATGACTTATTTTACGTAAAAAATGCATATTTAACCCTCAACCCTCGCGTTATTCTTCCGGGGTGCCTTCTGGCGGCCCGTCTCACGCTACGTTGGTGACACCCGAACCTATAAATGCTAAATTTCACTTTGCACCGAGTCACCCGTATTTCTCCGTAGTCAGCTCTCCGTCTAATACGGGTTGTTCTTGGTTTCTGAATTACAGTTGACACTTTCAGAAAGCGTGCTTTCTGAATTACATGTCACACTTTCTGATTAACAATTCACTAATCTGAATTACAATTTACTATTCTGAATTACAAATTATACTTTCTGAAATACATGTTATACTTTCTGAATTACAATTGAAAAAGGTGTAGTTCGAATAAACTTATGAAATAAGTATAATCTATATTTATTCAGATTTTCACACTTTTCAATTTTCGAATCTAGATGTTCTAGTTATTATCATCATCACCAGTTGTCTTCACTCGGGGTACATCGTTTCTAAAAGCCCTCTGATTGGCTAGAGATAAGAACGCAATGCAGAAAGCTAAAAGTTGGTTACCTTACGTTTCATACCTTACCTTGCGTTTTATCTTGAACGTGCCCACACGATTCCAATAGTTTAACTTTCTTAATGACGGATTTATGCAGCAGTCATGACTCATAAGTTTTAAGTCATAAGGAAGAATATTCGTCAATGATTGGTTGAACCGTTTATTCCAACCAATCATTAACGAATATTCTTTCTTATGACTTGAAACTTTTGACTTCTGCATAAATCCACCATTAGGTTCTTGCATTATCTTACCTAACGTTTACATGAACCAGCCTTAACTATTGAAGAATTTACGACAATGCAACTTTTTTTACTTTATTGGTTTGTTAAATTATCTCAATAAATATAAATACAACTCGTGCTCAGAATACTACTGAAAATTCTGTCAGAAATCTTGAACTCGATCAAATTGCTTTGAGGCAACACCACTCGTCCTAAAGGACTCGTGGTGTTGTCAACATCCGCCGACGCTCGGGTTCCGGAAATAACGACAGGTTTCTTCCGACTAGCTCAGTCTTTGTCCTCGAAGCGCCGGCATTGAAGCAAATATTTATCGTTCCTCTTTAGCAGCCTCGGATTATCGCTGGATTCGGACTATAGTTGACTGGTAGCAGCAACACTATGCACTAGAGTCCTGAAAAGAACTCAGGCATAGTTCGTAGTGGAGTTTCTTTACGAAATCCGAATTCTTTTATAATCTCGTTGTTGTTCCCAACGAATTTCCAAACCAATTCAATCAGGGCAGGCCGGAGATTCCTATACTCGCCGAAAATGAACTGTCTACCGTGAGACTAGCTTGGAGCTCAGTTTGATTACTTACAAAAGTATCAAATATAACTTGTAAAGTCGGGTGAGTCACCCGGGTAGGGTGCACTCACCAGGTATAATACGTACCTCTCGGAAGCTCCCGAGTGACTGGTTATTCCACCATGCACCCCCTAAGGTTGAGGCCCGGAAGGATGAACTCCCCAGCACTCGTACGTACTCGAAAGCTCACCCCCCCTATCCACCACCCCCGCTCGTTAAAGCGGTTCCTCATCCTGATGACTGGCGATCAGCAGAATAAAATCTGACCGTTTGATATGGAGTGCCCAGCCAATTCTCGGTTCGAAGCTCCCTTATATCTGACATGAGTTGACTTTTAAACAATGACTTTACTTTACTTTACTGTGCATGGTGCCCCCCTGAAACTGGCTGAAGGCCTGAAAAAACTCTCGGCTGAGGGCCGAGTGCTGTGTGCTGAGTTAATTGAAATTGAAATTCTACTTGGTCGGTTCTTCGTGGATCTGAAACATAAAAGCATGATTAATCGTGATTTGGTGCCTGTTGAAGTAGACGTTGGCGTCGCCGAAGGTCTCGCCTCCGCCGTACTTCTTCAGGGGTGTCGTTGTCTCCTTGGTTTACTGGACGTCTGTATTTGTCTCTGTCTCTGTCGTCTTGCTCACGTCTGTTCTCGTGGAGCTCCGTGAGCAGCGGGTTCGTGTGGGTCTCTACTCTGTCTAGAGTAGTCCCCACATGTTGTCTGATCAGTCTGTCGATATAGTCCGGGTGGATGTCTAAGTCTCGATATATGAACCTGTTGGGCATATATTGTGGTGCGTCTGTTGCCGTCCTCAGGCAGACGTTGAAGAAGGCCTGTATCTTCTGCCTATAACTGTTCGCGCACTGCCCCCAAGCAGTGGATGCGTACAATATGATAGGCAGAAGAATTGTCTTGATGAGGCGTAGTTTCAACTCGAGTGCCATGTTGCTCCTACGTCCGATGAGTGGGTACAGCTTATGCCTTGCGGCTTTCGCTATAGCTAATCTGTGGGAGACGTGCCTCTGAAACGTGAGTTTCTTGTCCAGGGTTACTCCTAGGTAAACGGCTTCGTCTACCCATGGAATTCTCTCGTCGTTCATAGTAACATGGCCCTCGGGTGTCCTACGTCGCCTCGTGTATGGCCTTGCTTTTGTCTGCATTGATTCCGATCTTCCAACGATTGAACCACGGTTCCAGCTTGTTTATCTGAAGTTGCAGCTTCGATGTTACTCCTCTCTCATGAGATGACTCAGCAAAGATTGCCGTGTCATCTGCATAGAGAGCAAGTTTGGTCATGGGGTTTTCCGACATAGGCATGTCTGCAGTGTAGATCGAAAACAGGTGTGGCGACAGTACTGCTCCCTGTGGTACTCCTGCTTCTAGCCTCCTTCGTGAAGAGAGAGCATTTCCGACTTTGCATCGGTAATGTCTACTCCTTAGGAAGGAGTCTATCAGCTTGACCATTGGTATGGAGTATCCGGCATCAACCAGTTTTGCGATCAGCCCATCGTGCCAAACTCTATCGAAGGCCTTGGAGACGTCAAGGAAGACTGCTCCTGTAAGATGTCCTCTTCTCGTGCGGTTCCAGCTCTGGATGGTGGCGTCCACTATCCGGGTGACCTGGAGTTCTGTTGAGTGTTCCTGTCTGAAACCGAATTGCTCATCTGGTAGGATGTTCAATTCTTCAGACATTGTCTCAAGTCGAGTCCTGATCACCCTTTCTGCGACCTTACTCATGGCAGGTGTTAGGCTGATGGGGCGGTGGTTTTGCGGGAACGTGTGGTTCTTGTTGGGCTTCGGAATCATGATGACCGTAGCTTCTTTCCAGCTGGATGGAAAGTGTCTAAGTCTGAGTACAGCGTTTATAATGTTTGTCAGGGCTGCTAGTCCTTTCCTAGGTAAGGCTTTTAGTGCCCTGACTGGTATGTCGTCTGGGCCCGGTGCTTTCCTGGTCTTGGCGTGTCTAAGTATGGCCTTGATTTCCTCTGGAGATGTCGGCTCTAGGAGAATGTCTGAGTCGTCAGTCCTTCGGAGTCGTCGGATCGTCTGGTCTACGTGCGTTTCCGTGTCCTCGACCTCATCGGTGTAACCGACCTCGTTCTCACGGCACTGACGTTCGAAGGAGTCCGCAAAAGCTTCTGCCTTGTCCGTCTTCGTGAAAACGATGCCCATCTCACCATGAAGTGGGGGGCACGGTTTCCTTCGGTCGTGTCTGAGGACTTTCTGAGTCCTCCATAGGGAGTTGCCTTCGGCGTCGAGTTCGTCCAAACGTTCAGACCATTGTCGCTCTCTGAGTTGCTTCAGCTCTTCTCTCAACCGTCGAGACACGTGGTTGAGCTGTCGCTTGTCATCGGGCGTCAACGTTCTCTGGTAACGTTTTTTCTGACGTCGTCTCAGCCTGATCAACTCCCTGACCTCAGGTGGGATCCCTCCTTGAAAGTCGAAGTTTGTCGTCTGTATGTCTCTTGAGCACCGTTCCATTGCTGTCAGTATTTCTTGTCTGAGTTCGGTCACCGCCGCCTCTAGTTGACGTGATGTGTCGATCCTGGGGATGTTAATTTCGTTGTGGACTGCCCTTTGGAATCGTGACCAGTCCACTATCCGCTTTGTCGTGTGCACGATTTCCGCTTCTCCCTCCCCTATTGTTAGTAGGATTGGGTTGTGGTCTGATGATCCCTCGTCCAGTACAGAGATGTCCACCAGAGTCGGAATACTCTGTATGAGGGCTATGTCCAGAATGTCCGGGTGTTGGTCTTCCCTCCCAGGATAGTGAGTAGGTTCGTGTGTCGCCGTCACTGCAATGTCGTCAAAGTCTGGTAGTAAGTTGTCAGATAGGTCTCTGCCACGTGGGTTGGTGTTGCGGCAGTTCCAATCTCTAGATTTCGCGTTGAAATCTCCTATTGCCACCGTTGGGTGGTGGTCAGGAAAAAGTTTCTCCAAGTCCGTTTTCCTCAGGTTGGGGCCTGGAGGAATGTAGACTGAGGAGACTCTTAGGAGATTGATTCCGTCTACTTTCACTCTGATCGCTACCGATTCACCGAGTGAGAGTTCCGGAAGCATGTCCTCGTTATATTCCAGGTCTGATTTTACCAGGAGGAGCGAGCCACCTGCTCGAGCTCGGGGTCCTGGTCTGTCATTCCTGTAGCATGTGTATCCTGGCATGCCAAATTCCTTGCTTGGGTTCAACCTGGTCTCTTGTAGTGCCACCACGTCTGCCGAGATTCTGGAGATAAGTTCCAAAAGTTCATTTTTGCGCTGGATTGCGCCGTTGATGTTCCAAGAACATATCTGCAAGATCTTCGGAATCCGTGCTGGCATTATTGTCCCGAGGTTGTGGCCATGGCGCTGATAACCGCCAAGAGTTGGGTAAGTACCTGTGGGGGTACTTTTATCAGAGTTTCGAGAATTAGTGCCTGAGTTTTTGCGGCCTCAGTACTTTCATCTCGTCGTGTAGGGCCCCATTTTGGTAGTGCCGTTTGCGGTTGTGGTTGTGGACCATTTCTGGGCGCTGGTCCCTGCCTTGGGGCTGCTGGTCCCTGTCTCTGTGGTGTTGGTCCTTGTCTTTGAGGTTGTCGCGCTGCAACCCTTGGTTTGGGGAACTGTGGGCATCCCCGGTAGCTAGCTGGGTGGCTACCCCCACAGTTGGCGCACTTTGCCGGTTCCTCCCTGGCCTTAGTGCATGTGTGCGTGGCGTGGTCGCCTCCGCACTTCACACATCGGGCTTTGGAGTGGCAGCACTTTTGTGCATGCCCGAACCATTGGCAATTGTGGCATTGCGATACCTTCCCTTTTTGAGGGCGCTGAGCTTCGACTTTGACCTTGAGGTCAAGTACGTCCTTTAAATCGAAAATTTCTCGATTCGCTCTGGGAACCTTAACTAGGAACAGTGGGAGCACTGCTCTAGTTCTCCTTGAGGTCATTCTGTGGCATTCAATGACCTCGTAGTTCCTTGCCTCTAAGTCCTCCTTCACGTTCTCCGCCGTGATGGAGTCTGGAATACCTCTGATTACCACATGCAGAGGTATTTCTTTCTTCAGCTGGTATGTGAAGAATTCCAGCTTGATTTCTTCAAACAGCTTGGTGGCGCTTCTCCAGTCTGCTTCACTATTAGTGAACAGATGGATTCCATCTTGTCTCGCTTGAGCTTTGAAAAATCCAATTTTCCTATTCCTTAGGATTGTGGATATTTTCAGCCATTGAGACTTGTCCCTGATGATTACTGCAGGGGGTTTTTTGGGGCCCTTGTTGTCCGAATTTTCCGGGATGGTCTCCATGCCACTTGTGGTCCCATCTTCGGATGTCGTTTGGACGGTTGCCGGTGTTGGGGTGGGTGCCGGTGTTGGGGTGGGTGCCGGTGTTGGGGTGGGTGCAGCCTCCGTGTGTCGGATGGTTTTCTTCCTGTGGCTGACTACTACGAATCTGGCGTCGTCCTCTTCGTCAGACTTTTCGGAAGAGTCTCCGTGTTGTCTCTTCCTGTTTCCGGTGCCTACGGGGTTTGGCGGTTGGGGGATGTTTTCAATGACTTCCATGTCATTGGATGTTTGGGGGGTGGGGACAACTGCTGGAGTGCTCTCAGTTGCAAGTATTGCGGGCGAAGCAATACTACTTGCTTTGAGAGCGTTTATCTCCGCTTTCATCGCTAAGATGACCTCAACGAATCTCCTCCTCTCGTTTTCGGCCTTCTCTGCCTCTCTCTTGAAATGAGCTGCCTGCTCCTGAGCTACTAGAAGTTGTTGCCTCAGCAACGACTTCGTGTTCTCCTTCTTAGGAGTCGTCTCCTCATTGCTGCTGCTGGTCGACGGTTTTCGGAAATTCTCTCTGTCGAGAGACTCCGATTTCCGTCGGGATTTCCCCATCCTTCTTCACTAACTCTTCGTTTATTAGGACCGAATTCTTTCCATACGAAGAAGGCTCTAAAAAGAGCCTCTGGCCGAAGCCAGAGTTACGAAAAAGGGGGTACGCAAATCTCGCTTCGAAAAGCTGTGATTCTGCCAAGTGTTCCTATAAAAAAGGTTAATGATTAGTCATTACCACTTACCCAAATCTCAGCCCTTTTTGGTATAGCCCTGGCTCGTTCAGGTATGACCCGTCCCTTGCCGTAACTATTTCGCTTCGTCTCGCTTAATGACTTCTCATTCGCAACACACAAACAATTTAATCAGGTAGTCTAGGGAGCTTCTGAATACACGTCTGCTCGCTTCGACTAATGATCGAACTATGGTTATTCCAGCCAAAACGGGCTTCTTAAATAGAGAAAGCTGACATTTGCTCTGGCCAATGCCGAAGCAAAGCCGCGGTGGGCGGAGCCTATCGGAGTCTTCCCTCCAGATATGGTCTCGCCAAATAATTCTTCAAACTTCATTTATTTTTCATCTTTAGGCAAAAGGTAACAGTGTTACCAAGCAATTTGATCTCGTTGATTTTTGACAGAATTATTACTGATAGTATTAAGAGCAGTGATTATATTGGATTGTCTGTAAAAACGAATTTTTTAGAAAACACGTTGTCAGTAACATAACCTGGATGAAGACATTCATTTATTCTTTCAGTCGTACCGCTATTCACTATTTGCATCTCGAGAACGGAAGTTGGTTAAATTAAACAAAAGACGCGCATTCTATGATTAAATAATGTCTTATAACGATATCTTTGCTCAAGATAAATAGGTGTGAAATATCACACAAAGAAAATGTAAGTGGAAGGACAAATAATATTCTTGCGATCGGCTGCTAACGTCAGAGGCATTGGACTGTGGGTGATTGCAATATTTTCTGTTCACTAATTATTTTCAAAGTCAGAATATATATATAAAATATTAACATGAAATAATGCAAGGATCAAAATTGGACGCCACTGATGAGTTTTTTAGTAGCTGAAAGAAGGACATGATTTCACAAATTTAATAATCCAAATCCAAATAGTAGTAGTTTTACTCTTATCTTCATTTTCATTTGAGAAATATGATTTTTCATTTGCCCGTGAAACCAGAAGAGAAATGGGGAAAGAGCGTAAACCGTTTGATACATTGAAGTTGAAAAGGCTTCTGGCACTGACGGCCCGCTTTCTCACTTGATAAATAGTCGGGAAGATTTCCTATAGCATTCAAAATAGCTATTATAAAACCTATTCTGAACTACCGACCGATCTGTTCAATAGGTTGCTCAGCAAAAATATTTGAGAAAATACTAAAGAAAAGACTAACGACAAGCTTTCATATAATTAAAATTTTTATAATGTAACAAAATGATGGGTTTAATTCACTTTAAAATGTGTTTCCTTTTTTAGTGCATTTAAATTAAAGTTTTCCTCTAAAAAGTTTTTTTTTTAAATTTATTTATTTACTTGCACGATCGCTTGTCTGTTAATTAACGACAATCTAGTTCTTCAATAAGGAGACCTTCCAGTGACTTGATTGACCCTAATTTCACTATTTTTACGGATTTTTTCGATTTTGTTTTCTCAAGTTTTCTCAATTTTTTTGAAAAGAGGGGTGGGAGTATTTTTCCATGTATGAAACCGTTGGAAGAGAGTTGAATTTTTTTGAAACTGTATTATTCAATGGTCGGATAATTTTCACTATTTTTACGAATTTTTCAGATTTCTATTTCGCGAGTTTTCCTAATTTTTTTCGTGACCGTAAAGGGGGGCGAGCCCCTATTCGGATTTTTTTCATCATTGTTTTCCATGTCCGAAACTGTTAAAATATTTTCCGAATTCCTTCGCGTTCTCTATCTAGCTTTTGAGGAGGGACAGGAGAGAATTTTTTTAAACCATATTTTAGGGTTAGATATTTTCACTATTTTTACGTATTTTTCTGATTTTAATTTCGCGAGTTTTCCAACTTTTTTTGAGAAAAGGAGGGCGACCCCCCTACCTAATTTTTTTTCGCTGTAATTGTTGATGTCCAAATCCGTCAAGAAAACTTCCGAAACCCTAGGCGTTCTGTATTTAGCTTTCGGGCGGCAGGGGGGACAATTTGTTCGACATTAATGTATTGTCATCGGAACTGAACCAACTTGTAAAATTTCAATTCCATAGGATAAAAGGAAGTGGTTCTAATTCAGCTTGCAAGATTTGTACCCATCCATACACACACAGAGCATGTAAAATAATAGTTATTTATTGTATAAGTGTTTTAGATATCATTTTATTTGCGCAAGAATGTTTAAATTTCTTAAGCAAATAAAATGTATCTAAAACAAGCATGCAATACAACGTTTTATTCACAATCACATTCATTTAGAATCAGAATCGCGGAAATTTTTCATCACAAAATGATTTGACGTTTTGCTCTGACAGCGGCTGTCACCTCCTCAAAAATCATTGAAATAACATACAAAAATATCGGGAGGTGTTGAATGGTTGCTATGTATTTTCGATTGTTTATCGACTCCATTTGTAAAAATTTGCGAAGCTGGTGAAAATAAGTAAAATGTGATTGATATTCAAAATTGTATTTTTCATTATTCCACTAGTGGAATAAAGTAATTTCATTATTCCACTAGTGGATAAAGTGGTACTTTATACGGTTCATAAGTGTGGATAAAACTTCAATTATAAGGTGATTGTGGATAAAAGCTTTCAATAATGAATAGAAAAAAAACTTGAAACTACCCACTAGTGGATCCTGAAAATTTTACACAATAAAAGTTTTGATTACCCGAGCGAAGCATTATCGAAGAGATCAATGTTTTTAATGCCGCTTACTCTACCTCAAGGTGGTGTGGATTTTTTTTTGTCAAAACGTGTGTTGAATTACACTTTGTGGCACTCGTACGCCAAAACCTTTGATTGTAAAAAAAATGTTAATAACTAAATTGTAGGATATTTTCTCTATTTCAATTTTGTAAGAAAATGTTTTTATCGTTGAATGACTCTGAGAAGAGATACTGCCAAAAAACTCCAATTGGGTGCCATTTTTTCAGTATGGCGGCGCGAGCGGCAAAGATACAAGATGGAAAAGTTGTAATTCGGAAAGAACACATGGAATTCTATGAAATTGCCCATTTTCAAAACTCCCAAAAAAACTTTCCAGGTAAAACTACCAAATGATTGTACTAATATAATAGGAGTAGAAAAAAAAGTTTTACAGTTCATTGATTCTGGTGATGGTGGTGAAATTTTGTTTATTTGGCATTGATTTCTGGGTAAAACTTCCGTTACATTAAGCATCTGAATTTACAAAAAAAATGTGGAACTTACGTATTTTGGGCTGGTCTACACAAAATCTCGTCTTGTCTGTTTTCGAAGATATAGGGTCATTTTGTTGAGAAACTTCACCTTTTGACAGATCAAATTACTGTTATTGGAAGCACATGAAATTTGTCCTTCTGATCAAAACAGTACACACACTCTTTCTTATTTATTAGTTTTCATCACTTTTTAGTAGAAAAAAACGGTTATTTTTTCAAGAAATTCTTCTTCAAATCGTAACAATTTCTAGCTATTTCATTCTTCAACACTAATATCTGGTATTTTTTTTATAATGGTAGTAACGTGACTGCCATTCTTCGTGTTTCGTCGGCTTTCGCCTTCTTTTCGAATTCAAATCGAATGTTTAGTTTGCGCATGAAGAGTTTACAATTGTTTTTCAATTATTTAATATTTTAAACTAAATGAATATATTACTATTGTTCACAATAAAAATCCACTCATTCTTATTTCAATAAGAATTGGTATATTTAACACGAATAATGACAGTCACGTTACCACCATTATTAAAATAAAAAATACCAGATATTTAGTGTTGAACAATGAAATAGCTAAAAATTATTATGATTTGAAGAAGAATGAATTTCTTGAAAATGTAATAGTTTTTTGTGTTAAAAAGTGATGAAAACCAATAAATAAGAGTATGTATTTTGATCAGGACACATTTTTATGTATATTCAACAATAACACCACAAGTGATTGAATTTTTGCAATAAGTCTGTCGATCATTTCTGAACGAAATTGAATTGCTTTAAGAAAACACCACGAGTCCGCAGGGCGAGTGGTGTTTTCTCGATACAATTCAGTTGAGTTCAGAAATAAAAGACAAATTTATGAGATAAATTTAGTCACTAGTGGAATTTTATTGGAGTATTTCACAAACAAAGTGAAAGATAAACAATATGAAATTTGGCAGAATAGGACGAAATTAGCAAAAAAGTTAATCTGAGATATTAGTAAAGTTCAATAAACAGGAAACATTGATTATTTCGATTGAATTTATCCCATTTCTGTTAATTTTTAAACGTGTTTATAGTGTCATTACTTATATTTGACGTTTAACTGTCACATACACGAAGCTAAAAACACCGAACTTGACAGGACAATCAGAGTCAATAGTTCAAGTTCGTTATTATCGACTATTTCACGCACTTCCCAAATGAACCAATCAGGAGCTCTAGTCAAGTTCGGATTATCGATAATACCGAACTTGACTCTTGACTCTGATTGGTCTGTCAAGTTCGGTGTTTTCAGCTCCGTATATGTGACAGTTAAACTTCAAATATAAGTAAGACGCTATGCACGCATTTAAAAACGAGCAGATTTGGGATAAATTCTATCGAATTAATCAATGTTTCCTATGTTTATTGAACTTTATTAATTTCTCAGATACACTTTTTTGCTAATTTCGTCTAATTCTGCCAAATTTCAGATTGTTTACCTTTCACTTCGTTTGTGAAATAGTCTAATAAAATTCCACTCGTGATTGAATTTATCTCATAAGTCTGTCTTTCATTTGTGATCTCAACTGAATTGATTCGAGAAAACACCACTCGTCCTGCGGACTCGTGGTGTTTTCTCGAAACAATTCAGTTTCGTTCAGAAATGAAACGACAGACTTATCGCGAAAATTCAATCACTTGTGGTATTACTACTGATAATCCGAACTTGACTGGAGCTCCTGATTGGTTCATTTGACAAGTGCGTGAAATATAGCGATAACAGAAATTGATGTGTCAAATGATGAAGTTTCTCGACAAAATGACCCTATATCTTCGAAAATAGACGAGACGCTAAAAATTTCATCATCATTTGTAGTGCAGCCCGAAATACGAAAGTTCCATTTTTTTTAGAAATTCAGATGCTCAATGTGACGGAAGTTTTACCGATTTCGGGCAACCATCTACACTATGAAAACAAATTTTTTGCTCCTTTTGGTTATTGGCGCCCTGTGTATGAAAGTATCGTACCCTCCAAGACTCCTAACTCATTAAAAAAAACGCAAAGTGTGTTTATCATTCACGTGAAATCCATAAAGCCCTACCCACAAAAGTAAACTAGTCAATAAGCGCCTTGACCTCCTGACGGGGTGTTAATCACACGACGCGTCTCAATTTGAGCGGTACATCTAATTGAATCCGCCCGCCTGTATCAAACAAATGACGATCCACACAATAGGTAAGAAATGACCTCGCGATATGAAGATACCCGACACAACACAGGTAACCCGAGCGACTGCGCTCCATTTGTGTTTTGTTTTCCACCTGTTCGCGAACTCGCAGCATTCGTTGATTCGTACACCGCGAAGGCGGTCACCCAATATCGCCGCGGCCACCTGAGATTGTTACGATATTACGTTACGATTAGTCGACAATCGTTTAGACATCGAATCAGTTACCAAATGAACTCCGCGCTGCCGAAGAATTCCGTTTCGTTTGTTTCTGGTGCGAAGGTAAACAGAAGCACGTGGTTTGTTGTGATGTAGAATCCGCGAATACGACGAACGACTGTGTGATTGTTCCTAATTTTTGGTTTCCTGTTTGTGGAGTTTTGCAGGATCAAAGTGACACACTCGGACGTTGTACAAAAGTAGCAGTGAATAACCTCAGTTTTTCCCGTAACGTTGAACAAATATAATGTTCTGTTGGTGGCTGGATTGACTCTGAAGAATATATAATATTGTTTTGTTGGTGATTAGTTTCGGTTTCAGTTTGGGAATAGTTTGAGTTTGGTGACCTGTTTTGGAGTAACATCTTTGCCACAATGTGCAATACAAGTAAATGCCCTTCTACTTATTTTGGCGATGGAAAAGGTGAGCCACAAGAATTAAGACTAATTCATCTGTTCTGATGTTTCTGAAAACGACTTTCAACAGGTGTAAGGTTGCATGCACTGTTGCCAAAATAACTGGTTCTGGCAGTAGTCATTCAGCTCATTTCGCAATGGCACGAAGTTAGTAAGTTTCGTGAAGTAGATGAATAGATAGATAGATAGTTTATAGCGAGGAGGGAAGCGCTTAGGAAATTGAGTAATTCCCAAA
Organism: Chrysolina oricalcia; assembly: GCA_944452925.2. NCBI lineage: Eukaryota > Metazoa > Arthropoda > Insecta > Coleoptera > Chrysomelidae > Chrysolina > Chrysolina oricalcia. The sequence goes on from OX101812.2 coordinate 63,361,279, forward strand.
AATCTTAATTGATTCCTCTAATGGCCAAGTAATTCCCGAGTAATTCCACGAAGTTATGACACTAATTCCTCCACTACTCTAATACCCGAGGATAAAAGCAATAGAAAAAATCGACTTTTCGGTTTGTCAGGTACTACTTTGAAGACCTTTTTTTTGGTCCTGTTATATAGTATTTCAGCTTCAATAATGGACATTATTCTGAGCATTTTTTGAATTATGTGATTCGGTTGAGACAAGAATATTGCAATTTCAATCATGAATACTATTCTTCTATTCCGAGGGGGAAACATTAGACTCAAAATTTGTAGTTGTACAAGATTTAAAGGAGATGTTTCTTCCTCGTTCTATCCAAATGCGCACTTTGCATTTAATTAGTTATAAAAATATGCAGTAGAAGCCATTTTCAGCATGTACATGTTACATTTCTTTATTGTTCACGAAATCAGCCTGGATACTTTTTTGCGTATTGGGGACAGAAATTATTGATGAATATTGTAAACCACCTGGTTGTTGTAATTTGCAACGCATAAAGATCACAACAAAAATGAATTTTGGAAATATTAAATAGACCAAAGGTTATTAGCGGTGATGGTACAGAATCAATTACATTTGTTTCAAAATATTACTATTGTTTGTGTTTCAATCCAAGAAAAAATATTGTTATCCTAGACATCATAACGCCCAGTTGTGCGGTTTCATTCTTCACAAACAGTTGTGCGTAAGAATGGATTTACTTATAGAGTAAACTGTACGAAAAACAATAATTACTAATATAATAGTAGTAGAAAAAAAAGTTTAACAGTTCATTGATTTTTAATTGGCATTGATTTCGAAACTCCATGTACACTATAAAAACTTAATTTTTCCCCCGTGGATATTTGCGCCCTGTATATATATTTTACACTCCAAGACTCATAGCTAATAAAAAAAACGCAAAGCGTGTTTATCATTCACGTGAAGTCCATAAAGCCCTACCCACAAAAGTAAACTCGTCAATAAGCGCCTTGACCTGCTGACGGGGTGTTAATCACATGACGCTTCTCAATTTAAGCATTACATCTAATCGAAACCGCCCGCCTGTATCAAACAAATGACGATCCACAATAGGTAAGAAATGACCTCGCGATATGAAGATACCCGACACAACACAGGTAACCCGAGCGACTGCGCTCCGTTTGTGTTTTGTTTTCCACCTGTTCGCGAACTCGCAGCATTCGTTGATTCGTACACCGCGAAGGCGGTCACCCAATATCGCCGCGGCCACCTGAGATTGTTACGATATTACGTTACGATTAGTCGCGATGGCGTAGACTATCGTTTAGACATCGAATCAGTTAACAAATGAACTCCGCGCTGCCGAAGAATTCCGTTTTGTTAGTTTCTGGTGCGAAGGTAAACAGAAGCACGTGGTTTGTTGTGATGTAGAATCCGCGAATACGACGACGAAACGACTGTGTGATTGTTCCTAATTTTCGGTTTCCTGTTTATGGAGTTTTTGCAGGATTAGGTGACACACTCGAAGTGGACGTTGTACAAAAGTATTAGTGTAGTGAATAACCTCAGTTTTTCCCGTAACGTTGATCAAATATAATGTTCTGTTGATGGCTGGATTGACTCTGAAGAATAATATTGTTTTGTTGGTGATTAGTTTCGGTTTCAGTTTGGGAATAGTTTGAGTTTGGTGATCTGTTTTGGAGTAACATCTTTGCCACTATGTGCAATACAAGTAAATGCCCTTCTACTTATTTTGGCGATGGAAAAGGTGAGCCTCAAAAATTAAGACTTATTCATTGCTTCTGGTGTTTCTGAAAACGAAATTCAACAGGTGTTCACGTACTTAGACGGTTGCATGCACTGACTAGCATGTTTGCCAAAATCACTTATTCTGATACCTAGGATACCGCGATATCTTTATAACAAGGTGAGATTTCGCTCACAAATTAACGATGTGAATATCCGTCTAAAAAATCAGTTGACAATGCCACGCCATAAAACTTCTCTTTTCAAGTCATCTTTCTCCTACAATATTGCCAAAATTTATAATTTTATACTAACCGATATAAGAAGTATTTCTTAACTATCATTCAAAAAGTTAGTCACTGAACTTATAACAAATAATCAGTTAATTGTAGGTTAGTTCATAGGAGTTGGAAGTATATATATTTTTCTATAAATCATAATGTTGGTAAAATAAACTTGGAACTGTATTATTCAATAGCTTGTAATTTTAGGGAATTCTGTGTTTTCATTATCACTAGGTTGAGTGGAAGAGCGCATCCTCTCGGTAACTTATCTTACCGTCAAGACCGAACTCTGCCTTTTGTCGTCAAACTCCATAACCTCTGAATCTCACAATTGTGTAAAATGTAATACATGTAGTTTGAGGCAATAAAATCAATTATCATTATTATTTTTATTATTAATTGTTAGTCGTTTCGACAATTAACGACTAATCAATTGTCAATCTTTTAAATATATGTCATTAAAAACTAACAATTCAAACTTGTTATTGTAGAAAAGCGTAGTACCGCCAAAACAAAAGTGTAATGCAAGTTATGGATAAAATATATAGGTGTAACAAATAAAAGACTGCTAATTTTATGTCTATCAATTGTAATTGAATTCAGTAACAGAGAGATGGCCACTTTTCATTAAAACTTCCACTACATTCGATCGATTCTCACTTACATTACATTACACCGATGTATTTTTGATTGAATTTCCTTCAAAATGATGTATCACAAGTAAAGTAGTCTTTGGAGATAAGGGAGGTGACGAGTTTTAGATGAGTCACACTGTACATCGCACTCTTATTGGCATGAGGACCAGTCTCCCTAACAATCATTTTTATAACTATTGATGATATTATAATTTTCACCCTTATATGTCTTCAAAGATCGAAATGTTTTACACGTTCTCTCAACCCTCTATAGATTCTTAATTGTTCTCATGGATTTCAGGTTATTATCGATCATTTTAGGATAATATTGTTGATAAAATTCACCAAAAATTGTCTCGTAAACGATATAAAAAAAATATTGTCACGTATTTTGGTCTCCTGAACAAAAAATCGATCCTACGCTGAAAATGGCTACTTATTTAAAACAGCACAATGTACACATCCAAATTGACCCATTTTACATTTTTTTAATTGAAAACAGGACTTTTTATTAAAAAAATCGTCTTTTGATGATCACAAAAACAACTATTTTATTCTGTCATGTGCCGCGATCAGCGTGAATTTGTTGTTTTTGTGATCGTTAAAAGAAAGTCAATTTTTTTTTATAAAATGCCCTTTTCAATAAAAAAAAAGTTTAAAACTGATGAATTCAGGCATGTATGTACCGAGGTATGTACATTGTGCTGGTGGAAATGAAGGGGCATTTTGGGCGTTTTTTCATAGTAGGAACGTGTGCTAGAAAATGCCAGTCATCATACAAAAATATGCCCGTATCTCCAAAATTTAGTACTTGAGAACGCCAAAAGTTTCAATTGGATTTTTTGTTCAGAATAGCAAAATATGACGATAAGTTTTTTGATAGCGTGTAACTGGCGAATTTTTACCATATTGTTATTATAATGTTTAGCCATATAGGTACATCTTCGAAGATCAAAATTTCTTATATGTTTCTTAATCCTGCTAGATGCTAAATTATTCTAATGGAGTTTAGATCATTCCAGATCTTTTTAAATCTTTTTGGATTATTCTCGATCATTTAACATTATTACTGAATATCCTGGAATAATCTAAAAGTTTTGAAATTATTCTAGAGCATTCTTGGTCATTTAAGATTATTTCAGATAGATTATCGAAAATCATGTAAGTAGTATATTAGGAAATTCACGAAAATTCGATGATTCTAGATCATTTCACAATATTTTAAATTATTCTCAAATCTTCTAGAGCATACCGGAATATTGCAGATCTTTCAAGATCGATTCAGAAAATTTTAGATTATTATCGAACATTCTAGAATATTCTTGATTATTTTAGAACACTTAAGATTATTGGGGAACGTTCTAAACCACCCTAAATAATTTTAGTACATTGGAATGTACCCTCGGACATTCTAGAATATTCTCGAACATTTTCTATCATCTGGATCATTTTAGAACATTTCAGAATAAGTATTACATTATTGTAGATCGTTTTGGGTTATTCTTGAAGATTATATGGATCATTCTAGATCTATCTATTCTCCAAAATTCTAGAACATCTTGAAATATTCTGAAAAAAATCGAAACATTTCAGACTATCCATGAACATAATGTGTGAGAAAAAGAAAGATATACCTATGTCATTACACATTTTTTCCACCTACATTCACCCACCTCAGCCCTTCCCTACCGAACTCCTTCACCAACAATAGGTGACCAAGGGCTATTTACCAACACAACCTAGAGTGGGTGATATAACAATTTTTTCTGTACGTACACACACTTGCCTTTTATACAGTGTGTCTCATTTATCATGGAAACCCCCCTAATTTCCGTAACTTTGTCGTAGAATTCTGAATTTTGTAGAATCGATAATTTGTCAAAAATGTACAAAATGACCTTGAAGGAATCACATCAAGTAATATACACTGCATGCCAGTGGCGATGGAAGTTACGACATTTCTGAAAAATCATATTTATAGTATGGGAAAAAATCGAAAATGTCTTTGGATTCTCATAAGAATCCTCTAGTTTTTCGGATTGGAATATCCACAATGTTTCATATTTATGAAAATACCAAAATACATAATAAATGTTTAGAGATGAAGCCTGCAGTATATTCACTATACAATAGATATAATTTCTATTTTTACACTTGACCTTTAATTGGTATAAGATTTAGAATCTTGTAAATCCGATAAGTAATCTTCTTCAATCCAAAGATTTTGATTTGTCGTAAGCTACCGACTTATTGAACAGCTCAACAATGTTCTAAAAATTAAGATAAGGTACACGAAAATTTCCAATCTATAAAGGATAGTTGAAGCTGAACAAAAAACTTGGGACAGCATAGCAAACCAAAGTGTTTATACTGATGAAACATGACTTCATGAAATATATCAGATCAAATTGTATTACACGATCCTGTTCAATATAGTTCATTATTTCATTGAATTAGTGAGTGGGGGTATCGAATCACAATGCTTGAGTTGCAGAAAAAGAAATTGTTTTTTTTTATTATACTATTATGAAACTACGTCAACCGAAAAACTCATATCAAATAGCTAACAAGAAGTCAAGGATATTTCAGGCAAAATAATCAAGATAATAGCAGAAACTGTGTGCAGGCCTCTCGCATACTTGATAAATTCATCTTCGAAACTAGCTTCGGTCTCTTTCATTCATAAAAATGGAGTTACAAAATACATGTCCAATTATAGGCCTATCACTGTTCTTCCTGTTATTTCTAAAATATTTGAGTACGCAATGCTTACACAACTCACAAATCTCACCGATTTGAATCTAAAAATCCTTTCGTCTTAAGCTTGGAATTCGCAAAATACAAACTGAAGCAGATATCAATCGCCATCTCTAGATTCCAAAAAGTACTCTGACTATTGTATCGACTGCAATATGAAACAAAAAGCATTCTTTAGAGAGTGAACTACACTTATTGACGGAAGATAATTAACTAAAAATAAAAAATTAAAAAATTGAGGTATTTTCAAAAAAAATAATCATAATTTCCAAAGGTTCATATTTTTGAACTTTTGTTTTACAAGGATTTGCCACATATTGAAATTTCGTTATATTTTTGGAAATTAAAAATATAGCTCGCTATGACTGCAATGAACTATATGAGGAATTTAACGGGTTTACTTCGTTTTGTATGAAACGTCATTATACATATAACATTCATATGAAACATCTCAATGGATCATTATTAAAGATTATCAGCCAAGTGAGAAGCTGAAAGTCATGTATAACAACAAACTAAAATTTGATATCCGCACACACGAAGTCACAGAAAACTCCTTCAAATCATGACCAATCCTTCCTTTGTTCATTTGATATGATTTAATTTTTCCATTCAACTTATGTTTTTTTTATTTCTTATTTACCTACTTTTTTATACCTATCGATTTATATGTTTTCAGTGCACCTCCTCTGTTGCAACCCAAATATATGTATACTGACTAGTTAAAGAAAAATCGGAGTCGCGTGATGGGTATAGACGTCCCTGACACCCGATACAGGGCATGTCGTGGGGCACCTGAGACCGTAATGCATTTGCTATCAGCATGCCCATCTTATGCGGTATCAGCCTATATCCAGAGGCATAACGCGGCGCTACGAGTGTTGTACTACCATCTACGACACTCGTACGGTATAGACCCTCAGGCAAATACAAGCCAATAAGCCTGATGTTGTCCTCCTCGACCACCAAAGTAGAACGATATTCTTCATGGAGTTTTCCAGAATATCGTTCGAAAAGAGGAGGAAAAACGGACTAAATATCAAGATCTTCTTTGAACTCCGCAGGTTGTATCCGGACCATTCTGTCAAAATGGTGGTTCTGATTATAGGAGTCCTTGCTGCTCTCTAACTTGAAGATAATACCGGCTTGCCGTAATATGGCAGAAATCTTAGCAGCACGAATGCAGAAGGCCATAACTACTCAATTGGAAATGTAATTTTTTCCTAACTTACAAAACAACAGTCGTATATTTCAACAGTTGGTACTAGATTACAGTTGCTACAAGATTACAGTTGGTACAAGATTACAGTTGGTAACATTGACTTGAAAATTACAGATTTCTTTTCTATTGACAACTGATTTGTGTCCCTTGGATACAATCAACAAGTCTTTTGTTTTTCGACTGAAATTTCAAAACTTTCTGTTATTTATATTCGTAAAGTCTTTTTTCCTTATTATTTACAATTTTAAGCTGTAATGTCACTATCCAAAGAACTAAGAACATGTCAACTAACCTCACTATAGTTGTAAGTAAAATTTTAATAACATCAAAATGTATAATTGACATAATAATTCTTTGTAGTTCCCTGAAGATGTAAATAAAATTTACGAAAGCTTGGAATAAACTCTATAAAAGAGTACACTTTTGACTCCAATCCCCAATATTAACTGGTTTTATTTATATATATATATATATATTATATATTATTTTTCTATATAAATATAACTAGATAAAAAAATTAGGTATTTGTTGACAACGTATACTATAATGAACAAATAGCACCCTGGCTCTATTAACGAATATTTTTACAGATAGTGAACCTCTATTGTTGCAATACATTTTCAATTTGCCTCAATTTTTTCATTGAAATATTTATTATCCACCTCGAGTGTACATTCAGTTTAAAATGTTTAATGCACGTGAAGAAAGATCACATGTTGCTCTTATCACAAAAGGAATGAGACGTAAAAAGACATAACGACAAAAAGACTTACATAATATTGGAGGAGTACTTTCTAAACCAATAATGGTCTTATAGTCGTCAATTTGGAACGAATATGCATCATTATGTTAATTAGTTCCCAAGACAACAAATGGAAACCCATCTACTTTAATGCCTTTTGAATAGAACCTGTTATTCTCGAAATTATAGTTATCATTATAACTTTAAAGGAATATTTTATTGTTGCTGATTTTGAATTCGAATTTCTAGGTTTTATGGGTATTATTAAAACTCAAATCATATAATAATTTTGGAATATCGGTGTGATCGTATCATATAAGTAATTCGGTTACAATCAATAGTTATAATAATTATCTGTATGTATACAGAGTGTAACTTAAGTACGTTAAAATATCCAAGTGACGTATTCCTGAGACAATTTTAAGAAAATGTCTATAAAAACTTGTGTCCGGAAATGCTCGGTTTCGGAGATACAGGGTGTTGAAATTGAATATTTTTGTTCGTTTTTATAAAAATAACTTTTGCAAAAAAATAAGTTATTAGCACAAAATTTGGTATCCGGGGTTTTTTTGATGTACGAAATCATAATTTCGTATTAATTTTCTTGTAACATCTAGAGGGCGCCGCGTACCTACGCTGTCATTATTTATTTCAAATTGCCCTAACATTTTTGACAGTAAACTTTCGGTACTTTTCATGAAAAAACCTAATTTCCACACCTTTTCCAAGTAAAAAAGGTACATTTCCTCAACAACGCTGGAGGTGATCGAGATATTTACAATTTTCTATATCGATGCATGTTACATAGCTCCTAGGGCGCTTAGTGAAGTTGCTGAGAACATTACAAAAACTAAGTACGTGGTAGATCTCGTGAAAATAAACAACTCTTTCCCATTAAATGTTTATCGAAAAATTGAGATACAGATTGAAGAACTTTTTCAAAACATGATTGGTTTTGTCATAAGTTTTTTGCAATTTCAATTATTTTCATCAAACTTTATACGCAGTATACCCGGACAGATTTCTTCTAAACTGAGCATTATCAAATTGCTTAATCAGTATAGCCAAATTCGCATCAGAGAACTACAAGAACAGCTCAATATCACCAGTCTCGCAATTTTACCATCCGGTCCTTGCGAAATTCTTCCTTGGCAACTCCAGCCGAGTATTGTCCATCTAGATTGTCATATTTTCAAGAATGGAGAAACCAATGAAGAGTTGCTACGGACGAAATTTCTTGAATTAATTCAACAGTTTCAGAACACTGAACGTATTCACACAGATGTTTCTAAAACAGAACATGGCTTTCACTGTAAATGGGTCCACACACTCTTGGACACTTCCGGTGATTGCCTCTATATTCACACCTGAACTTTATGCCATATGGCAAGCACTAAGATACATAGATATGTCCCTCAAGACGCTATTTTTGATGTGTTTATATTCTCTTAGCTCTCTGCAGGCTATTTCTTTTCTTCAGATTCTCCAGTTCAGAATATATTGGCAACCTTACATCATGTTGACACCAATAATAGAGTTGTTGAATATGCGTGGTGTCCTGGACATGTATGCATTAGAGAAAATGAAGAAGCAGATGATGGGGCACGGAAAGCAACAGAGAACCCTGAGAACATGGGTGGACTCCCGATCCGCCCAGAAGACATGCAATTTTTTTCGAACAGAAAACAAATTCGAAATGGCTGAAAGTTTGGGATAATACAGAAGCAAAACTGAGGTCAATTAAGCCAGAAAAGGTGGCAATCACCAGACCACGCATTGGTAACACATATCTGACATCAGCATCACTCCTGAGGGGTGAAGGACTACCAGCATGTGCTGAATTTGAAAAACAACTCTCTGTGCAGCTTATTTTTGAAGAGTACGTACTAAATGAGGACTGCATTCGGAACCTCAAGATCCCAAAAAAGATAAAACAAGCTCTCAATAACGAGAGTGAGATTATAGAGAAATTGATACGTTTCATGAATGATACTGGGCTGATAAGGAAGTTTTGATTTCAATAGAGACTTAATATTATGTCAGATTAGAAGGGCTAATGACCATAGAAGTCGAAGCCCAAAAAAAAAAAATTAAATAAAAATGCTGGCTGATTTCCTAAATTTTGAAATGTATGTCATTGAAATATTCAAATCTCAAATATATCGAAAAATGAATTTGTTTAATTTTTACACATTGGTTGTCTTCTGTATTTTGTTACGAAAATTCGAATTTCGTAAGTGTTCCCCCTCAGACATTTTACGTCACTGACACAATCCGACAACGTTGGAATCGTGGATGCATTTGTCGATTGTCATTGTATTGTCAATTTACTAATGTCATTTAATGAACGATCTGAATGTTGAGTTGAATGTTTCACAGGGTGGGGAGCTAATGCAAACTGGTTTCTAAAAATAATATTGTCTTCGATTTTGGAGTTTTAGGAAAATAGCGAATTTGATGATAATTGCCTTTTTACTGCATTTTTGAAAAATCAGATTGTGTAGCTGAACTCCTCGAGGGGGAAACATCTTGCTAAAATGTATAAGAGACTCAAAATATTTAAGACTGAAAGACTCAACCGATGATTGAAAGACTCAAACCGATGCCTGAAAGACTCAAACCGATGACTGAAGCGAAGATGACTGAAAATTGACTTGAATGACTCAAAATTTCTAGTTGTACGAGATTTAAACAACATTTTTCCCCCTCGGAACTCCTTAAGTATACGGAAAAATTATTGTTGAACATTTTGAATTTGAAGGTTATGAATTATGAAGAGAAAACGGAATGTTTAAATAAAAATAAAATCAAGGTCTGGAAAGTATGTTTTGTCAGTGGATCACGTGGTCGTCTGACGATAGAATATTGCTTTTCTACACCCTATAGCTAATTATGTAATCCAATCTCTTTTACTGTTCGAGTACTTCAATTAATTGAAGTAATTACCTATGCTATCTTGGCCATTCGAACAATTTAATGAACAAGTAAACACCTGTTTATGACTAACGCTTCGGAGACAAAAATCATACAAATTTACGATGTCTGAAATGATTTAACCATTATAATTTACCAAGAAAATAAATAATGTGGAATAGAGATTTAAACGTTGTTTTCTCAATTATTGTATACAATAATGAGCAAACGCATACAGATGTAGGCTTTTTGTGAAATAGTCATCAACGTGCTTCATTATTCCACTGATTATCCATCACAAGTACTTCATTAAAATTCTTTGGTTAAATGATGTTGTTCAGTCAGATATTCGGAAAATTTCAAAAGGTAAATTGGTTATTTGGAAATTCAAAGGCATCATCACAGCAATGATCATAGTTTATCAACGCTGGTTTAAAATAACATTGATTAAGAGAAAAATTAATATTTTTCAGAAACAACATAGTAGCAGATTCATAAATTTTTCAAACATATTATTTACATTGGAAGAGAATCATGCAATTGAGGAAGATTTCAATGAAACGTTCCAAGGCAAATAGATCAGAAATTTCAGGAATTCAAACAGAACTTGCTCTAACTTCTATCAATATGAATAAATATTGAATGCTGTTCACAGCACTAATAAAACAACTCGTTCTTGAACCTTCACAAGAGGAATACTGTTTTCACCTATCATTGCTTCTGCCTGCATAAATTTGATGACATTACTGACAATTTCCCTACTTTGTCCACTCAGAATCTTATTTCTCACTTTACTCTTTGAAGGCATTTTCAAACACAACAAACTACACTATAACCTATCTAATAATATTTCAAAACTCTACACAACACAAGGATTTCAAATTCAACACACAATCGCAGAGAGTTGAAGTGATTACAGTACGTGAACCTTCACGTAGACGTTAACGTACGAAATATAACGTTTACGGGTTGTTATGAAATTGAGTTGAAGTTGAACGTATGTCAACCGCTAACCCTAACATGTTAATTTGTGTTTATTTCGCTTTTATGCTGTTTTCTATGAACAACTGGAAGATGAACTCTACTTTGCGGATCTTAATAGGGATTTTGACCATATACCTTCCTTGCCAAATGCAAATCAAATTCTTCCGGAATTGGCTTTTCGAAATGTTCATTGTTTTAAAAAAAGCGAAATACCGAGCAAGATCATCAAAAATACATTGAAGAAATGATGTTTGATGTAAAATTGTAAATATTGCTTTGTCACTTCTTGATTTTATGGCTTTGAAGTCAAAATTTGCTCATTCGCAACTCATCGGTGTGATTCGTATATTCTTCGGTTAGCGTGCGTTGATTTTTAAGGTATCCGTGTGAGACCGTTAGGTTACGTATGCCCGTAAACCTATTTTCAACGTTAACATGAATAGCTGACGAATGCGAATGCGTAGATGTCAATTTGTACGTTAACGTTTACGTTCATGGCAGCACTTCAACTCTCTAATAACGCCACAATAATTTTATTCCACTGACTGTACACTCACGACGTTAACTGTTTGAATAATGCAGAGCGAGTGAGCTCCTGCCCCACTCCAGGGTTGTGTCTACTGCGCAACCAATTCTCGGAGGCATCCTTATGCTTGTCGACCAGTAAGGCATCAGGCTATCAGGACAGTAACTTTCATCATTGAGTTTTCTATCAACGCCCGGAAAAACAACGAAAAAACCGGGTTTGAGCCTTCATTGGATTACGAGTGTTTGTTCACTCCTCTTCTGGATTTTCCTGGAAAATATCCAAATCCTGGTAAATGAGCCCCCCATGCTTTTCTGGCCTGTTGTGGTGGTTATTCAACCGAGAAGATACTTAAACTTGTCTAAACTCCATTATCGTGTTCGTATTGGTAATACAGAAAAAAAGTTGATATGGATGGATACCCCATCGATGGTACTTTCCTCGGTACTTTCGAATGAGTACCATTATGGTACCAATTGAAGTTTCGAGTAAAAAAGGGCTTTGGTTTACTTTTTTGGCACGTATTTCGAACCTCGATACTTTTTAAATCGAAATTACGATAGTGTAGCATTATTTTGATTATTTGGAATAATTTTAGGAAGTTCATGGCTCTCTAGATCGAAAAATAAAATGGGTGTTCTGACTGATTAAATATCAACTATGAGGTATCGTTGGATTCAGAAAAATAGGCAGATTTAAAAAATGTAGTAATATACAGGGTGTCCCATGTGAAAATCTAAAGTTGACGTTATTTCCGGAAGAACCAGAGGTTGGGTTTTTTTCCCAAATATGTCAAAAAGTGCCCTATTGTGAGCATATTCAATGTTCCAAATTTCAGAAATATAGCTACAGAAACAAAGGAGAAAAGGGCTTCAATCAATCAATCAATATATACTTTATTGTCATCAAGAAAAAATACATTCTTATGGACAAAGTGTTTACGTTAATCTAAAAACTATATCTATAAATATATTACAGGGACATGAACATTGAGAGAGAGGAAAAAACAAAACAGCAAATGTATATGGTTGTACAGTTAGGATTATAATTAAAAATAGTTGTCAGACATTAAAATTTGTCAGAATAAAATTCTTCAAGGTCGATCACTTAATAAAACATGCACAGCCTTTTTAAAAAGGTCGGTATTGCTTATATTTCTTATATGCTCAGGTAAATGATTAAACATCTTGCAACCATTATAAATAAGTGAGTCCTTCACTAGGGATGAGGTTGGCCTTGGTAGGTTAATATTGTTTTGCTTGCGTATTGAGTAATGGGAAGGAGTAGTATTAAACTGATTGAAATGTTTTTTTATCAAGCATACTGTTTCATGGATGAAGATGGCAATGACCGTATGTATTTTATGGGCTACAAATAATGGTTTACAGGGATCACGTGTCTTTGCTGTGGATAAGTATCTAATTGCTCGTTTCTGTAAGATGAGTGTGTTTTGCATATGAGTTTCCGTATCTTAGATGGGACTCTATCAAGGCATAGTAAGTTGTTTTTGCTGTCCTAGCTCTTTTGTAACTCGTCTCACAGCATAACATCCAGAAGCTAATTTCTTATTTAAGTTGCAAACATGTTGTTCGAACTTCAATTTACTGTCGATGAGAATTCCCAAAAATTTGTTGTTATCCCGGCTCTCGATATAACTGTTATCCAATTTGATTTTTTTATCTCGCACTTAAAAGTGATTAGGTTGGTTTTTGTTACGTTCAGGATCAGACGATTTGAATTACACCACTGCTTTAGAGTTTTTGTGTCCTTGAGGATTTTATCCTCCAGAGAGTTAGTGTCCTTGTCTTGCCATAATATGGTTGTGTCGTCCGCAAAGACCGTAAACTTTCCTGATATGTTTATTCCAAGCAGATCATTAATATATAATAAAAATAGAGTGGGGCCCAATATGGATCCTTGTGGCACACCACAATTTACCGGTGCCGTAGCTGACAGGGATGTCGTTTTCACTATTTGGTAACGATTAGTTAAATATGATTCCATCCAGTTGAAGATTACACCTCTGAAACCATAGCGGTGAAGCTTAGCCTACAGTATCTCATGATCAACGCAGTCAAATGCCGCAACAGCTTCACCACTATTGATATTTGTATATACTTCCTGTAGGAAAGAGAAGATGGCATCACTGATATTTTTTCTCTCCTGAAAACCGTATTGATTTGACGAGATTATGTTATATTTTCTATAGTATTTTGTTATTCTATTTTGTATGTATGTATATGTACCATGAGTCTGTGTCACACGGTAAATCGAAGTAAATAAAACAAAGTATAAAGTAATTGCTCCTAGTACTTACTTAAGTGTTACTTTAAGAATTTTGTGAAGTAAATGCTTCAATTTTCCAAAATGAAAACTGCAACATGGAGCATCAACTTGAAGTACAAGCAAATACTCTTTTTAATCATGCCACCCTTTGTGCAACATGAAACGAACATAGAAGCAGGAGGTATCATGAGCAACAAATATTCTAGCACGAGAAGTGTTAAAACATGAGCATCAATAGATAAAATTGCAGCATGAAAGTGAATGTGTGAAGTCATACTGAAATAGTCAGAACAAGTGAAAACATCTTTGATGCACCTGAAATAACAGTTATCCCGATAAACATCTATCTTTCGATTTGGACAAAAAAAAAAATTCTCAAAGTAACCTTTTTGTTTATACGAATTATAACACAACTTCCCACTGTCCATCAAATTTTCAGTAATACGCGAGCAATTATTTTAAAATTTGGTGTAAAGCGCTGAGTCATGCGTCGGAAATAAAACTGTTCATGAAAATTTGAAAAATAGTTTGGAATATCTCAACGTGCAAGATGTTATTGTGTCAAGGATTGATTATTGACGTCTTGTCTATTTGTGTTCAGTTCGCCTTCTTTCATAACAGTGAATGATGAAATTTTCATTTTTCTGGAACTTCTGAAATCACCAAGTTATGGATTTTAAAATTCTACTTCGTTCAAAGACGAGGCCGAGAAAGATATTATCATATTCAGTGTATTCCTTGAAATATCATTTGTATCGCATCCTGAAATATTCAGTATTTCCCTGAATTTTCTGTTATAGCCTAGTCAACATGTTCCATTTTTTTAAAATGTATGTGTCGTCACCGAAAATTATGATCATGGTGTCGTTCGATTCGTAATGTCATGTAGAAAGGAAAGGTCCATAAAAGTGCCGAAAAAAATTGCAAAAGTTATAAACAATTGGGTGAAAAAAAATGGGGCTTTGGTTTTTTTTAATTTCTCGAAAAATATTAAATAATTTCGAAATGTTAAGACATTACTGAAAAGATCAACAAAGTTGCTGAAAAAAATTTTTACACAGCCCTGTAAATAGAGCCAAAAACGGGTAGTCTGGCTTCCACGCAATAAAAAAAATATTTTAACGTATTAAATATGAACATTCAGTAGTAAAAAATTCGTGTACCACTGGGATACATTAATTAACAATAATCTGCGGTTGGAAATTTTTTATCCCAATTTCTCCAAAAATAATGCATTTGATAATTACCAAATTTTTCTAAACTAATTGGCATAAAAATCCCGATAATCATTGAACTAAATCCCTGGAATTTTTTCACTTTGTGAACTTATTCTCAATAGGCTTTCAAAAAGATAACTTTGCAAAAATTATTGAATTTTGATTTTCTAATTTTTTTTAACAATATATTTTTCCACCAAATAATTGTTTTTAAGAAATCGTTTTATCTTTGAAAATCATAATTTTCATCAATAAATATATTACAAAAAAAATTGATTTGTTCATAAACAATGTACTTATTTGTTTATAAATTTTTTTTAAACAATGTGGTAAAAAATTAAAAGAATTACTTTTATGTAGCTTCAAACCCTTAGAAATCGAAACTTTCAAGATATTTGAAAAAAGTATTTACTTTTTTTAATTTTTTTATTTTTGTTAATAAAAAGAGGAAAATCAAAATTTTACAATTTTTGTATCGGTTATCTGTTTGTAATGCTAAGAATAACATTACTAAGTGAAAAAAACCGCGGATGATTGTTAATTGATGTTTCCCAATAGTATATGAATTTTCATTCCTCAATATTCATAATATGTTGAAAAAAAATTGTTGTGTCAGAGTGACGCAACGCGCGGAAGCTAGACTACCCGTTTTTGGCTCTCTTTTTAGGGCTCTGTAAAAATTATAAATATTAGAGATACAGTTTTGGGAGTTAAAACTTTTTTTCAGCAAATTTGCTGATCTTTTCAGATCTTTGTTAATATTTCGAAAATCTTCAATATTTTTTGAGATATTCGAAAAAACAAAAGTCCCACTTTTGGGACTTTTGGGACTTTTCCTTAAACTTTCTACATGACATTACGAATCGAATGACATCATGATCATATTTTCGGTGAACACACATTTTTTGTAAATGGTATATGTTGACTAGGCTATTATACCTGAAGCTACCACCCACTAGTAAAAAGTAAAAAATCATACTGCTGACAAGTTCTGGAATTCCACGAGTTGACACAATGATACTTTACAGTAGAAATCCTCTCATGTGTCCCTTCAGGAGGCAGATCAGTTTCTGTAAATACAAGCTGTATATACGATTTTCCGAATAAAATATGCGTTGAATCATTTTGATGCTGAACAAAATGTTCAGGTATTCATGTTCGAATTGCGTAAAATATCATTCAACGCAAGAGTATGAATTTTTGGAACCTTTGCTAGGAAAACAATCCATACTTTTTATGTTTTTGCATAACTCACCAGATAATACTAAACATTGATATTATAATATTACACTCATTTACAAACAACAACAGCAACGCTTTTCATGCACAACATGTTTGCCTATTGAAATGCTCTATGGTTTTCTCGGAAAATTCTTATCATAACAGTATAAAGGATTAGTTGTTATTCACCCACTTACCAACCTTGAGTAATAACTAATGTATTCCATAAAGTAAGAACGTAATCAATATCATCAATAACCCATAAATCTTTTCAATAGTTGAAAATATCACACAAGCCTCAATTTTTAAATGAAAACATATTTCATTATACATTTAATGAAGCTGTTGTCAATCAATTTCTTCTATTTTTGCATACTATCTTGCATATCAGCTGACGCTTTTCCCACTCCTACAGGACTGGCTGACGGCTATTTTTGTACTTTAAAGGTACCAAATAATATTTGGAAAATTTCTCAGACTGCCCCGAATGAGTTATGATTTTTTGAGTTATTACAACTTACAACCCTTTCGAATTGACTGACGGCATTTCCACTCGCACCGTGCAGATTCGTGAAAATACAGTACCCTATCAAAATTACAGCCTGGCGCAAATCACTTTGAACAAATGTTTTTTTTTGCATTTTTATCATCAGCTGACACATTTTCTATCCTTGCTGGAGTAACTGACGATTATTTTTGGTACTCTGCATATGAATATCAGAAGCAAGACGTGATTAAATTTTCAGCCAGGCATGCGCAAATGTTTTTAATTTTTTTAGATTTTATTACGTCCTCGTAGTGGCTAACGGCCTGTCCACCCTCCCAAGCTGGCGGTTGATTTCATGTATATTCACAAGATTACAACAAACTATCAATATATCGGCCTATCGTGAATAATTTTTTTTTAAATGAACATTTTCATTATCATCTGATTATTTCTCCTTCCCTGCCAAAGTGGCTGTGTACATAGAACTGTAAAAAAAAAATCAGCCTGTCCTTTTTTTCATCGAGTTTTACAACCCTCTATCAGCACTCCCAAAAGAATCAGCACGGCTGATGTTTTGCTGTACTTTTCTGAGAAACATCACTTTAGAATTCACTTGAAGCTGAGTGGGCGCAGATCATCATGCTGCTGTGCCATTGCTCCTGGACTATTATGGATAAAACAACTGCCGAAACCTCACCATCCTTTTCATTAATCATAATAATAAAAAGTAATTGGGTGATGTTTAGAATGTCTTGTATCTTCTTTAGATTATCAAATTATTGTTTGCAAATCGAGTTGGTTGATTTTTACAATGTGTTCTACTTTACATAATAATACTATTGCTTATTTAACTGTTACAAAAAAATACGGAATTGAAGGAGTGTTGATTTAATCACAGTGGACTAATTCCACTATGACACTTTTTCGTAATAAAAAATCTGTCATATGAATGAATGAGTTGAATTTTTATAAAATTTTCAGAGTGTGGAAGGCAATTTAAGGCTGCCTCAATCATTTCCAAGCTGGCATTTCTTTGGTTTACCGAAACTTACACAACAGCAAAATGAAGTCAAGGTAGTAAATCTGCTTTGCTGTCCTGTTGATTTTTTGACGATTATTTTTACTGCAATAACGCTGTTTTTGTGGTTAGTTTCGATTAAATTTCTATTGATTGTTGTTAAGAATGAGCTCCTGTTGCGAATAATACTTGAGCGCTAACTTTTAAACACATTGAAAAAAATATCAAAAGAGCAAAAAGTCTCACTAATTGATTTGACAAAATCAATATTTTTTTTGCATTTTATTGATTGATTGTTTTTCTATCTTTCAGAGGTATTCAATGTGTATGTATCAATATAAGAAACATCCCAAAATTATGGTGAAATGAATGCTCTAGTGTGCTTAGGTTGACAGAGATTGAATTTGTTGTACCTCCAGTGAAGCAATCTCCATATGGTCATCTATTCATTCTCTAAAAGTTATATCTGGCCAGGTATAGAACAAATATCAAGAACCATATCCAAATATTCTGATAACATTTATCAGATTTTTCACGATATAGTTGGTGAAACTAGTAGTAACAAATCTGAAAGTAATTTAATATTTCCGTTAGATCAAAATGTAAACTTTTTATTTATGTATTAGAAAAGAGTTGAAGATTCTTCAGTTTCACCATCCGTAATATTTCTTAAGGCACACACTATTCAAAAGTAGTTGCATGTAATAGCATTATCCAAAATTCAAAATATAACTCAACTCAATGAAACAAATTGCCATAAATAGCGGCAACAAATATAATTGAATTGATATTATACCTACAGAATAAAAAAATCGCCTAAAGATCAAATTACAAATTAAACAAATTACAAATACAAATTTTGAAACAAGAAATATTCTCAATTGAAAAAACATGACTGCTCTGGAAATAAAAAAACTACGATGAAACTGAAGGTCTGTTTTCGTATTATCTAACAGAAAACAACTACTTCCCCAGCTAAGGCCACGCTGGACATTGAACTACATCTGATAG
This sequence comes from Chrysolina oricalcia, assembly GCA_944452925.2. Taxonomy (NCBI): domain Eukaryota; kingdom Metazoa; phylum Arthropoda; class Insecta; order Coleoptera; family Chrysomelidae; genus Chrysolina; species Chrysolina oricalcia. The sequence continues at coordinate 63,380,322 of OX101812.2, forward strand.
ATATTGTGAAAAGACCCTAACTTGAAAGCAAAATCTGCAGTTCAACTGATATGTTTTTTGGTTCAGTGTGTTGCCATCATCGTTATCATCGCCATATTCATCTTTTGTTACCGGTAAAAAGAAACCGGATGAAAATTTGTGAAATTTGGCTTATGGGTACTAAACGCATATAATTTCGAATTTAAAAACCAATCTTTGTTTTCTCTTAGTTTATATCATACCTTTAAACTTTTTTGCTATGACAACTATCGCACTTGAATGTCAGAATTGAAAAAGAAACGGTGAAAAAAAATATTTCAGGGTCATAATGAAAACAACTGAAAATACGAGAACAATAATTTACAAATACATATTTTGAAACAAGAAATATTTTCAATTGAAAAAACATGACTTCTCTGGAAATGAAAAAAAAAAACTACGATGAAACTGAAGGTCTGTTTTCGTATTATCTAACAGAGAACAACTACTTCCCCAGCTAAGGCCACGCTGGACATTGAACTACATCTGATAGATATTGTGAAAAGACCCTATCTTGAAAGCAAAATCTGCAGTTCAACTGGTATGTTTTTTGGTTCAGTGTGTTGCCATCATCGTTATCATCGCCATATTCATCTTTTGTTACCGGTAAAAAGAAACCGGATGAAAATTTGTTTCGAATTTGAAAACCAATCTTTGTTTTCTCTTAGTTTATATCATACCTTTAAACTTTTTTGCTATGACAACTATCGCACTTGAATGTCAGAATTGAAAAAGAAACGGTGAAAAAAAATATTTCAGGGTCATAATGAAAACAACTGAAAATACGAGAACAATAATTTACAAATACATATTTTGAAACAAAAAATATTTTCAATTGAAAAAACATGACTTCTCTGGAAATGAAAAAAAAAACTACGATGAAACTGAAGGTCTGTTTTCGTATTATCTAACAGAGAACAACTACTTCCCCAGCTAAGGCCACGCTGGACATTGAACTACATCTGATAGATATTGTGAAAAGACCCTAACTTGAAAGCAAAATCTGCAGTTCAACTGGTATGTTTTTTGGTTCAGTGTGTTGCCATCATCGTTATCATCGCCATATTCATCTTTTGTTACCGGTAAAAAGAAACCGGATGAAAATTTGTTTCGAATTTAAAAACCAATCTTTGTTTTCTCTTAGTTTATATCATACCTTTAAACTTTTTTGCTATGACAACTATCGCACTTGAATGTCAGAATTGAAAAAGAAACGGTGAAAAAAAATATTTCAGGGTCATAATGAAAACAACTGAAAATACGAGAACAATAATTTACAAATACATATTTTGAAACAAGAAATATTTTCAATTGAAAAAACATGACTTCTCTGGAAATGAAAAAAAAAACTACGATGAAACTGAAGGTCTGTTTTCGTATTATCTAACAGAGAACAACTACTTCCCCAGCTAAGGCCACGCTGGACATTGAACTACATCTGATAGATATTGTGAAAAGACCCTAACTTGAAAGCAAAATCTGCATTTTTATTCAGATAGTTCAACTGGTATGTTTTTTGGTTCAGTGTGTTTTTGCCATCATCGTTATCATCACCATATTCATCTTTTGTTACCGGTAAAAAGAAACCGGACGAAAATTTGTGAAATTTGGCTTATGGGTACTAAACGCATATAATTTCGAATTTAAAAACCAATCTTTGTTTTCTCTTTGACATACAAGAAGTTTATATCATACCTTTGAACTTTTTTGCTATGACAACTATCACACTTGAATGTCAGAATTGAAAAAGAAACGGTGAACAGGATATTTCAGGGTCATCATTAAAACAACTGAAAATATGAGAACAATAATTTATCATCTACTTTTGCACTGGGTGAATCAACTATGATCTTTTACAGAAAATTAAATGGTTCCTACTAGTTTCTCCCGTTAGAAAATATCTGTAAAATTTCAGAGCAATCCATATTTTTGGTCGCCGCCAACTTCAGTAGCTCATTTGTAGCTCATAAATCAAGTTGAAAAAATTTGAATATTGTATGTTACATAATTGTTACTGTCATAAGATAATTTTTTAATGTTTCTTATTTGTACTAATTCTCTTGAATCTCATATTAGTAAGTACATACCTCAATACCATACAATTTTCATATTATATTTATACATTATGATTTTAGTCCTCCTGAGTAAGGCAGAAAACATGGCAGAAAGCTTGACAAAGAGTTTACATAAAAAGCTCTTCACCTGACTGCATCCTCACAAGAAATCAACAACTATTTTACCGCCAGTCACTGTATGTATTTATGTATATATGACTCACAGTTTCTGCTTACAATTTCGACATATCCAAATCTGATTTTTCATTTCAAATAGAGAATTGAAATCGATGAAAAGTACCCTTCTATTCATTTTCAACAAGAAGTGGATTTATCTATTTCAAAATATAACAAAAACTCTAAAATGTATCGTAATAAAAATAATAGAGATGAATAAATTCACCTTACATACCATTGCTATTCGAACTTGTCATTGAATTTTTGATAAGAACAATTATCAAATATCTGTATTTAGAATAGTAGGTTCACAGCGAGAGGCGACAAGGACATTTCAGAAGGACTTTCTCCTATATTCATTATCGAAAAATTATAATATAACATAATGATCCATTGACCTAATTCATTTAGTGAGAAAATACTATATTTGTTCAGATTTCACCTAATGTAATAAATCTCTGCTCGTTTATCTTTAGATTGATGAACGATATCATTACGATAGAATTTTTTTTTGTTGCTGAAACAAGTGAATGTGTACTGTATGCAATCCGTATAATTCAATTGACAGTATCGCTGTTTGCGGTATTGAATACAAATCTGCAATAACGTTGAGTGTCGCCTACTTGCGTGTATTGGGATTCCCAAGTTACAAACTACAATTTCTCCCACTTGAAACAGACAACGATGGATGTATTTTCTTCTTTTTTGCAATCATTCGCTGAACCAACACCAAAGTGGTATTTCCATCTACCTGAAAAAGAGTACACAGGTAAAACCTAAAAAAGTAGGGAAACAGCCTGTCTTTTCTCAACGGCGCATCGCTAGTTAGGCATGGAAAAATATGATAAAATCTAGTTCTTGTTTTATATATCTCCAAAATATTCAATTACATCTGGCACCAAGGATTCTTGCCAAATGCCCTTGTCATGATAATAATAATTCCCCCTCAATAATACTCGTAGAGTGTACACAGAAGCATAGCCTTTGCGGGTAGTAGACGGCTATTATTATTATTTACCGTGGCGCTCCGGGGCGACTTACTGATTTTTGGTGTCGTATTGACTTATCAGCTGCAAAAAAACGGAAAACCTACTGCACCACCCCGGCAAACACCAGACGTTAGGATTGGCATCCAGGCAACTTACCTCATACTTGCTTTAAAACAAGGCGTGTGGTCGTCCATCTATACCGATCTACTTGAAAAACTTCACTCGCCCTACGGAATCGAACCGGGTCCAATGATAGCGAAAGTTTCAACGGCCGACACCACGACCGCTGAGCTAACGGCCACCACGAAGAAATGAACAATAATTCAAATCCAATAAAGAACACCTCTTCGACAGTGAGGGACTGGACCAGGCCCCAAGCAATGAGGTAGTTGAGGAGGACATGAGACAGGAGTACGAAATAGAGGTGGCAGAAGCTTTCAAAATGGTCAATTCTATAATGTCCATGTACATGGTCACCACCCCGGCAAATATCACAATGAAACACCTGAAAGACCAGATCAAGACTCTGATGAACATCAGAACAATATGGGACTAGCTAGATGAGTTTACCCATCGGCATCGTAGGAACTGCCAAAGATAGGGGCTTGCAGCAGGGAACTGCTACAGAGAGTCCCAAGATGCCTGAAATGTTGACAAGGACCCCACACTTCAATACAACTTCTATGGATGCACAGCTCAAACAGAGAGAAATAAACCTAACACCGATACTCGAAGGAGACACTTTCCCTACAGGAGAGATGGAAAGAAGAAACACATGGATAAGGCACTCTCCAACCAAACAGCCCACGAAAAGACACATCGGAACACCCCTCCCCCGCACGATTGGCCGGGAGGAAGACACAAGGAACCACACCAACAAGAGCCAGAACCATAGCAATGGAAGATGGCTTGTCAGTCATCCATGGCGCCCTTAATGATGGGAGGCGGGCTTTGAGGGGTATCTAAGGAGCTTCAAAGATACCCCCGTGCCACCACTCGTTTCCTTGCTAGAAGTTGCCGCCCAGGAGGACAGTGAGCTGGCTATTACACAACATTATGCACAACACATTTAACACAAAACACATACACAAGGCTGCGATGGACTGAATTTGAGACTCATCAAATTGTGTTGTCCGTATATAAACACATACATCACGCACATAGTGAACTTTTGTTTACTCAACAATGTGGTACCAGAATCGTGGAAAAGAGCAGTTGTGAAAGTTTTACCCAAGAAAACTAATCCTACAGAAATCAAAGATCTTCGGGCTTGAGTATTCTCCCGACCCTGTCCAAAATCTTAGAAAGAGCTATTGAATCACAATTGAGGGATCATATTACAGATCACTTACTACTACCAGAAGTTCAGTCAGGATTTAGGAAAGGGTGCAGCTGTACAACTGCACATTTACACATTACTGATGAAATATTTAGAGCTAAAGAAGAAGGTCTTTGCACTGTTTTAGTTCTACTCGGCTTCAGCCGAGCTTTTGACACCATCAATTTCGATTTGCTTTTAGCAATTTTACATTATATTGGCCTTTCTCATACGGTTGTTGCATATCTGAATAACAGACATCAGAAACTACGAATAGAAGATGATGAGTCGCAATATCTTGAATTGTTTTCAGGTGTACCTCAAGGATCCATTTTGGGACCATTACTCTTCACCATATATACCTCAGGTTTATTACAATATCTTCATAACTGCTCTGCCCATCATCGACGATGACACACAAATCTATTATGTATAAATTTCCGTTGGAAAGAATTGGGGATGACTCGACTCTGATCAATGCATATCTAAATGTTTTCGTGAAGCTCGCATCTGATCACTGTCTACTAATTAATACTTCAAAATCTGATTTGATGATCTTTGGACCAAGAATGAATGCTGATATTAACGTTGATGTCAATATCTCAATTAATGATGAGCCTCTTGCGAAGGTAAATTTGGCTAGAAATCTAGGTGTTCTGATTGACACAGATTTAAGGTTCGAAAAACACGTGAACAAATTATACAAAAGGCATACTCCGCAATAAAATTGATATATGGCAGTAGTCATCTCCTTTCACCAACTATCAAATCTACCCTGTGTGAAACGCTGGTGTTATCAGTAATCAACTATGCTGATCCTCTATATGGTCCCAGTTTAACTAATAAGTACAAAAAAGATTCAAAAAGTTCAGAATTCTTGTTTAAGACTAATATATGGTGTAAGAAGGCGTCAAAGAATCTCATATAAACTTCGTGATTCTGGTTGGTTGAATATGGAACATAGACGAAATCTTCACAGTGCTTGCCTTTACCACCAAATCATTATCAGGAAAACACCTCCTTACCTTCACAGAAGACTGAGATTACGCTCTGACATCCACAATTTCAGAACAGAACAGAACTCTTCAAGCGGTCATTTTCTTACCAAATTTGAAAAGTTTACAACTCTATACCTCAATCAATAAAAGATAGTGGTCTGCACAAGTTTAAAAAAACCTACAAAAATATTTATTTCATCTTTAGTGTACCATATAGATACTAGAAAAATTTCGAATGTCTATATGTATTACGTATTCTTCTCAATACCATATTCAATTTTTCTGAGTCTTTTCAGTCCTAGGGTAGCGGACGCATTCATGCAGACATCCAAATTTGAATTTATGCGGAAAGAGACTTACCAAGGTTAAGTGAAAGAACAATTTAGTCCTCCTAAATTAATAAAGGATAATTATATACTTACTCTAGAATGCTAATCCCCATGTCAAAAGTGTTGTAAAAAGTTTAGGCTAGTGCGCAATGCGCAAGCGCGTCATTAGTGATTTTTGTAACAGGCCCGGTTTTAGTAAAATATTATGGTACTTGTGAAGATTATCAAACGTTAATTCTGAATCTCGGAGAATAAGGTTGGAAACCTCATTGTGCTTATACCTGTTATTTGTATTTAGCCGATTTTAATACATATTTTTACATATTTATGATCCCGAATATTCAGAAAAGGCCATCAGAAAGTAGAGTACGGTTATTATTATTATTTACCGCTCTGAAGTGACTGATTTTTGGTATCACATTCACTTTTCAGCTGTAGTTAACCAACAAAAACCTACGGAACCACCCGAAATCGTCGGTGCAAATTTCAAGGAAGCACTGGATTGGAAAATAAATTGAAAGTCCAAAAAACTATGAAAATTTATTTCAGCTAATATCATGAATAATTTCAACTCAAATTGGATTTATAAAATTGGATGCTTGGAAGCTCGAGGTTTTTTTTCTAGAACGAATCAAGTCATAATACGCAACTGCATTTAATTTAAATCATTTCTACGAGTGTTTCTGATTGTATTACCTTAGTGCAATTTCCACAATGGGGATGCATGAAAAGTGAAGCATTTTCCTTACCATCAAAGAAAAGCACTTCCATATTGATATTTTCTGAGGCGATTCTGTGTTTAGTACTTTTTGTAGGAATCTAGAACTCATAATATAAGCGGTGTGGTAGAAAGTTGTATCACTCGCTATGCATGCTTACGCAGACACAGTACTGCACTAGGTTTCAAATTATTCTATTGTCGTTTTCACATGAATCTTCACGAGGAAAATGTCTGCCACAAGTTACAATTAACTCACTCAAATGTTCTGCTGGGGTCTATTCTTAAAAACAATAACCAAAAATCACGTCTTTTTTGTCAACCTAAAATAATATTTAAGCTATTTTGAGCAAAGCATACAGGTACATACAAAATTTCGTTATCTACCAAAATGATTTATTTCAAGTATTTTTCCTTTACACAACACTAAACAGTTCATTGTTTATTTTTAGGAAAAAACGGCTTTATTAGAAATTGTCTTTAAAGAAACAAGATTAATGCAAATTCACGAAAGATGAAAGAATAACCAACGACAACAAACACCACACAAAACGACAAGAGAAAATCTGAAATTCTTAAAACCGTCTCTGTCTCTGACAAGAGTGACAGATCTTAGTGACAAGTCTTCCCATTGATGAAAAAGCACTATTGCACGGTCATTACAATTACGGTAGCGTAGGGTACATTATTGTTTTAAATAAGTTTCTTTCGCGCCTAAAATTCGGAGTAATCTAACTCTGATAGGTTCTTTTTGGTTTTAAAAAGTCCTATATGCGCTGTCAAATTTCTCTCTTCCAAATGACATGTGTTTTATTACATCATAACAAAAAACTCTGAATTGGAACACCAAATTATTTTTAAACTTGGCAACGATCTACCCAAACAACACTGATGACGCGCATGCGCACATCGTAAACGGGTCGCATACGCGGCATGCTTTTTGCCGTGGAAATCGGCGGGATTAGCATTCTAGAGTAAGTATATAATATATATTTCTATGCTTTCGAGCCGATAATACCACTTTGTCATGGCAACCACGTATCCAAACAACAACGGAGAATAGAATATCATCTTGCTTATAAATGTCAGCCTGACAGACTTCATGCCAATCAGGCATTATCTAACTATTGAAGAATTCACGACAATGGACTTTCTTTACTTTGTTGGTTCGTGAAATTATCTCAATAAATACTACTCGTGCTCACAATACTATCGATAAAGGCGAAAACATAGTCGTGCGAATTTCGCAATTTTTCAGCGAACAAAATGGCTGCCAGACATGCCGTAATAAAGTTCAAAAATTTTATCTTTTTGTGAATTCGCACAAAAATTTTAGATCAGATTATTCTGTTCTGTACCTTCACTATCTTCGCTATTTTTATTCAACTACCTTGAAATATATCTTTAGACAAAGCTGTTTATGTTTAGTTTTTATCACAAAACAATTTTAATTGCATTTATAAGATTTTGTAAATTAATTATGGAAGATCTTTTCAAATTATATGAAATTATTTACATTGGTTTTTGTAAAATATGCCATGATGAAAATGTTCAGGGAGATCATTATTATTGTCGGGAGATACGGATCTATCCCAATAGATTTTGGGTGACTTGTTCGACGAACTGTTGTCCTCAAATATTTTTATTGATATCAAATCTCGCTTCTGCAATGATCTGTTAACATCTATATGCAGACCATGTACCTAGCAGGTGGCCAAAGAACTCCTGAGCATCTTGCAGGGCCTCTGAAATAAAGCGGGTTGCAGAACTTTGGATCTGAGTTTTTAAGGACGCTGTTTAGATTCTTGATACTAGTTATACTTGTAAAATGTGTTTCTTATTAAATTTGTTGTTGAAGGTACTTATCTTCTGGAGACAACATTCTAAATTGAAAAATCCTCCTTATTACAAATTATAATTGAAACAAGTAGGTAATGTCATTTGGGAAACAGTGAGTGAGCCTGTGAGCAATTCTCCTTTAGAGCCAATTTCCTTCATTCGCAACTGATATTTCAGAAAAAGGAGAATAAAAACAAACAACAATGTCTAACCTCAAATACCAAAAAATGGCATGTTATGATTCATCATTTACCGCAATTTTTTCGCCGTTTGAGTATGAACGCCCATGCGGCGATTTTTTTGCGATTTGCGAATCGCAGAAAAATTGCGAATATTCGCGAGGGTATGTACGAACCTTAATTATGTCAGAAATCTTAAACTCGTTGATTTCTGACAGAGTTACTATCGATAGTATTGCGAGCACGCGTGGTATTACCACCGATAATTTCACTCGCAGTATAAAACCCTCTTTTCTTGCAATATTAGGACCAATAAGGGACGTATGCCTCGATAATATGCAGTTCCTAGCTTTCGAGCCGGTAATACCACTTTGGCATGGCAACCACATATCCAAACAACAACGGAGAATTTAATATAATCTTGCTACTAATATGAATGTCTGTCTGACAGAATTCATGTCTACCAGGCATTATCTATAACTATTGAAGAATTCACGACAATGGAACTTTTTTTACTTTGTTCGTTCGTGAAATTATCTCAATAGATACTACTCGTGCTCACAATACTATCGATAATTCTGTCAGATATCTTAAACTCGATCAAACTGCTTTGAGGTAACACCACTCGTCCTAAAGGCCTCGTGGTGTTACCAAGCAATTCGATCTCGTTGATTTCTGACAGAATTACTATCGATAGTATTGCGTTGTATTACCCCAGATAATCCAAACTTGACTAGAGGTCCTAATTGCTTCATTTGACAAGTGCTTGAAATAGTCAACAAATCTCATTTTATAACATACGGTCATGTATATTTCTGTACAGATTCTGTCTTCGATGTAAAATCTGAAAACTTTAGCCGATTTCGTATATGCACACGACATTGGTTCAGGTCTAACGACTTCTGTTTTTATTGATTAAAGCTGAACAATAAAGACGGCACCCGGAATGAAATTCTAGTCTAGTATACATAATAATCATCGGATTTCAATGCCAAGGTTGTGGTTATTCATGTGTTGCCGAAGTCTTACGTTACTTAGTCTACAGGTAGATGTTGTTGCTATCTACTGTTTTTATTTTGAAGATTGTTTTCTCTTTCTGCTGTATTGAGAATTGACCACGTTTATATAACGTGTAATAATAGGAAATAAATTATATTTATAAACTCTTTAACAACCATTCATCTGTGTTATATACTAAGAGTAGTTATTACGTTTTTAATAGCATGTTTAGAAAGAGTTCATCAAGAATGTCAATATTTTTCATTATTTTTTTCTTTCTCCTGAATGTTTTCTTTGGGTGTTGTAGCCTTTTTTAGTCGATCTATTGATTTATTTGAATTGGTTGTGGTTGGTGTTCATGTATTTTCTTCACTTTGAATTTTTTGGAAAAAGTAGATTTGCAAAAATTTTGCGATTTCTCTCTTTCAGGATGAATTCATGCATTGAACATTTATTTTATGTCTCATTGTTTTCATTGAAACCCAGAGGGAGGATATTATTTGGGTAAAATTGTTTTACTTTTTTTTCTGATAATCACATACAATTTTTTAAACTTGCTGCTTTAAAATATTCTATTTGTTTAAACATAACTCGACATTTCACCATCCACGAAGATAAATTGCAGAAAACGTATTTTCTTCAAGAGGCATTGTAGAATGGATGATATTTTTTATTTTTGTTATTTTCATGGGCTTTAGCAAGACGGATTTGTGAAGATTCTGAGATTAACCTGACGACATCTTCCACTAACCTTTCTTACAAAGTTCAAATAGTTTGGCTCAGTGGCCTGTACCTTACATTTCCAATGTCACTACAGGAACAAACCTAATAGATTGAGATCGGGTTAGCTTGCTGGACTGATCATCTTCCTCTAATGTAATGTCTAATTTTTGTAGCTCAAGAAAAACGCATATCAATTATAATTTCGCCAGAAAAAATAAAAAAATCTAATTTCCTCAATGATACGGCAACTATTTTATTTTTATATCGCTACAAGAACTGATGCATTATCAATACTATTTTCGGATAACTCAGTTTTCTGCTTCTCCATGGAATAGAACTCAAATTTTATAGCACGTTATCATCAATACTCGATAAAACTTGAACAATAATGCGAAACCAATGCAAAATGTCCGAAATTAGTTGCTGCAATATATTCAACACTTTTATCAAATTACAAATTTTCACTTTCGATGGTAATAAGTTTACGTATGTTCTACATCCCTCGAACAAAATAATGTATAGCTTCAGTTCCGAAAATGCAGCATTCTGTATTTGGGATATCAAATTCTTTTATCTTTCAGTAGTACCAAAAAATTTGCCAGTCACTGTCGAGTAAGTTCTTTCAAATCGAACCACTTCAACAAGAAACAAATTCAAGGTCATATTTTCGTTGAATACGAACTTGTGATGTATTGTAGAGATTCTGATTGTTCACACAAAAAAATTTGGGGTTGTTGCTTCAAAATTTAATTTCAAGTCACTTCCGTTTAAACCGGAAGTGATTTCTCAATGTCAGTAATGAAATAGAATCGATTTCTGGTAATTCTTATAAGAATATAATGAATTTATCTGTGAGGATATAAGAAATATTTGGTTTCTTTGTCGCCTGGTCTTAAAATGTCAATTAGGAGTTTAAATAGTCATTCAGTGGTATCAGTTACAAAATGTACCCTGTGTGACCATTGTATATTTTTTTATCTTTTCTTTCTCACGAAGAGGAAAATCCTGTAATGTTCAAAGAACATCGTGAGAGCCGAGGGAAAGTAGGAAGGAACTGGTGTTTTTTGAGTTTCTGCAGACTGTAGGTAATACAATGAAATTGCGAGAGTACAACCAACTCTAAAAAATAAACGGGGAAGGAATATCAACAATTTGAATAGTTGTTCAAAATAAAAATTGTTTCTTCTTGTCGGTTCACAAATTCGCTTACTTCTCCAGAACACCGTTGAAAGTTCGATCGAGATTGACTAGTGGAGTTCAGTTATCAAAATCCTTTGTCACCACCTTGGACATTCCAAATAGCTCTTTCGCCAAACCTTTGGAGTTCTTTGTCTAGGGAGAGTTTCGGATATTCGAGAGAAATTCTAATTCCTCGCTTTTTTCTGTTGTTCTCACGGTGTTCTCTGAACATAACAGGATTTTGTTTTTCGTGGGAACCTGAAACTATTAAAAAAACGCAGTGAACAAAGAGTGCAGATTGCTAGTTGGCGAAACCTAAATTTGTCCACACCTCATGATACTGGATTATGAGTCTGCCTTGATGAAAACATACATTTTGTCCTAAGAGTAAAAAAAACAAAGGAGAAAATTTTACACAATGTTATCATCTACAAACAGTTCATATAAAAATAGAGTTTTCAACAAGTTTTGATAACAGAAGCAGATATAGTCTTCGAAACGTCAACGTTTTCGAAAAATTGGTTAAGCCCTTCTAGGCTTGTCTAGATTTTCTTGAATTTACTTTTTTTATTTTTCATTTTCGGACTGTGGAAGGTTAACACAACCAATTAACCATCTCAAGAAGCAATTTTATCTAATTATGGTAAACAGTAGCTGAGACTTTCTGTTTTCATATTGGTAATACCTTCATTTAATAAAAAGTTTTCTCTTCGAATAACAATTATAGTATTTCAATTTTCAATATATTTACATATTTTTCACCAGTCCCGTGTATAAGGAGATTGTCAAGATATGGATAATACGTTGTCATTTTAAATAAATATATATGATAAATAATTTGGTTTCAATAATTTTTTTATTTGTTTCTAAAAAAACTGCTTGCTACTATGAGCCAGAGCTGAACAGTAAATTGAGTAACCTCTGTGCTCAAAATTGTACTTGAGTACTCAAAGTACTGAATATTTGGTACTCTCGAGATGATCTATTTTATCTGAACTCGGTATTCAAAAAATGTCGAGAATTTCCGTTTTATATAGTAGGAACTCAGTACTTCTGATTCCTACAGCTGACGAATAACAAGTAAGAGTATACCGATGAGCGCACAGGCAAGTCTCAGCTTGTCACTGTCGGATTGATTGTTTATGTTTTGTTTCAATTCTTTATTGTGGTGGTTTTAAATAAAAACTGTTCGAAAATTTTTTATAGTTTTAAAATTTATAAATATGAATCCATGTTTGTATAATAAGTACCTATTGTATTTTCTATTTCGAATGATTTATTATATTCACATTATCAAAAATACTTGAATGCGTAAAGTATTTTATCTGACTGACTGACCATTATTATAATTTTCTTCTTTCTAACATGGACTCTCTTATTAGAATAATCATTTGAAATGCTCATAATCGTTACTCGTTTTTCACGAGTGTCCACTCTCTAAAATTAGTAAAAGTCATATTTTGCTGTGAGTACTTCTCATATAAGTACTCGTACTCAAATACCTAAGTACTTCATGTTGCACTTCCTGTTGCACCCTTACGCGCAACCCTCAGAAATCTTCGAGAGACTTGTGCGAGCTAAGAAAAACGCAGCCCTTACCTTTTAACGTGTGATGCCAAGCCAATTCACTGCAGTACTCTGCCCAGCTCTACTATGGGTTTTCGAAAAAATCACAAAACGGGCACAAAAATCACGAAACATTCAAAACAACTTTCTTCAAGTAATAAATAATCCTAGTACGAAATATGTTTATCAGATTGAATGAGACGTTCAGAATGGAAACCATTAACAATTATTATTATAAAATTTGACCGGACTAAAATAATTCAAACACTCGCTCCGCATGCATGAGCACGTCCTTTTAACATTGGCCTTTGAAATGTACGAGAAACATTGTTTTCCTGGTTACTGAAGAGGAATGATTCGCTATTAGGTATTAGGTAATAGTGGAGCTACAGATGTTTTTTGATGGCTCCTTAATGTGTACAAGATATAGGATGAGATGACAAAGTGAATTCTGTTTTAGAAGATACTTAGAAATCAATAATTAGATAGCAGTAAAGAATATATAAAATTGTTTCTCTAAATAAACAAGAAAAAAAACCCATAAAAGGAAACCTTGTGCGTGGGTATATCCTTGAAATAGAATATAATATAAAATTTAAAACACACATCGGTATCAATATGTATTCATAATAACAATTAATAATTTCTTGTTGTTTGTGTCCTCACTGGTTATTAAATCCTGAATTTGGTTGGGAAAAGGTCAAGATAACTGAAACCACTATGATTCTTTTGCCGACGTTTCGACTTTTATAAAGTCATCCTCAGGGCACTACAATAGGGATTATAATTATTATTCTAAATAAGCAACCTTTACAATTAGAATAAGTGATTGAGATCATCGAATGGGTTAAAAATACATACACATTTTGACAATGTTTGTTAGAATAAAAACTTGAATTTGACATGCAAATAAAATAATTAATTGAAAGTACAATATTAGTTAAAACACGAACAAATTTAAGCAATAATTGGGTCCAATTATGTGAAAATAACAACTTAACGGACGAACAACGAGAATTTTAAAATATTCTGTAGAAAACAACAAGTACTTCAAACATATATTATTTAGTTTTATCTGCTTTTAATGTGGAAAGAAACTTATTGCCCTCTACTTATAAGAATTGGCTGTCAATAAAGGTAGTACTTAGTAGTCATTTATCAACATAAAATGTGAAAAACGATCGACTGAGTTCCTTCAGCCAGATATGTTCTGGGTGGGTTTTGTTACTAGCTCCATACGCCATCTTAGGAGCGGTTGGTTTGTTCGCAACAGTGAATCATACAGGATTCACCTAAGTTGGGCTAGCTACAGAATTTAATCATTTCATCCATTTATCAAATTAAAACGAAAATCGACAAAATTTTAGCTCTAAATGCGGTCGAACCCGTGAGCTCTAGCCCCTCAGTTGTACGCTCTTCTATTGATGTAAGTATCTTAGTTTGCATAACATTGCTTGAATTCACTGCCTTATTTTGTAGCACTCTAGAAGATTTAACCATAATTTATATATCAATATTAAAAAAAAAAAACATTCACAACACATATTACGTACGTCTCATTCAAAACTCATCTGATTCGAGCAGTTTTTCCTGCTACTCGTGGGCGATCATATTCTGACCATAGTAACATTTTATTGTTATATATTTTTCAATCATAATCTTCATTCATTATCATTGGCAGCTACTTTTACATTGCTAGTAGAATCACGTTCTGTATCATTCATTTACAATAATTATTATAGTTCATTTGTATGAAATAAAAGTTCAACTTCCTGTTCTATACGGCTCCAATGATTTTTGGAGTGATAGCAACATCCATATATGATTGGCGAGGTTGTAAAAAATTGTTTTGGCCATCGTGCATCTACATAGTGCACAAAATATTTCGTTGATATTTCTGTGGCAAATATAAAATCACAAATGCGCAGTGGAAATCTTTCCACATATTTCCTGCCAGTAATCACACTACACCTTTTCCATATGTAATTCAGAAAGTATAACTTGTAATTCAGATTAGTAAAATGTAATTCAGAAAACGTAACTTGTAATTCAGAATTGTTAATTGTATTTCAGAAACCGTAACATGTAATTCAGATTAGTAAATTGTATTTCAGAAACCGTAAGATGTAATTCAGATTAGCAAGTTGTATTTCAGAAAGTGTTACTTGAATGTCAGATTAGTGAATTGTTATTCAGAAAGCGTCAATTGTAATTCAGAAACCATCACTTGTAATTCAGAAACCATCAAAGATCTGACCGGTGTGAAAAGAGCCGAAATCTCCGGAGACACCAAAAGGGGGCTATTATGATAAATAATAACAAATATCTACAAAATAGACTATGTGGACCTTTTGCGTAACTTTACTGACGACAGGGTTGAAAGTGGGTGGGTGAATAATGCGGTTGTAGCGTAAAATGACTTCCGGCAAATTAAGGTATTGTAATAAAATAATTTCGCTTCTGTCAAAATGTTGCAAATCACTTCTCCTTTACTGTTTGATCAGAAAATTCGACTTCCCGAGAGAGCCAGGGGGTGCATTTAGCAACCCTTATCTTAAAAATTCGAAATATGAATGAAGTCGACGTCGGAGCACCAACAAATTTTGTCAAAATATTGCAAAACACTTCTCTTTTACTGTTTGATCAGAAAATTCGACTTCCCGATGGAGCCAAGGGGTCTATTTAGCAACCCTTCTCTTAAAAATTCGAAATATGAATGAAGTCGACGTCGGAGCACCAACAAATTTTGTCAAAATATTGCAAAACACTTCTCCTGTACTGTTCGATCAGAAAATTCGACTACTCGAGGGAGCCAAGGGGTGTATTTAGCAACCCTTCTCTTAAAAGTTCGTAATATGAATGAAGTTGACGTCGGAACACCAACAAATTTTGTCAAAATATTGCAAAACACTTCTCCTTTACTGTTTGATCAGAAAATTCGCCTTCCCGAGGGAGCCAAGGGGTGTATTTAGCAACCCTTCTCTTAAAAATTCGAAATATGAAAGAAGTCGACGTCGGAGCACCATCAAATTTTGTCAAAATGTTGCAAATCACATCTGCTTTACTGCTTGATCAGAAAATTCGACTTCCCGAGGGAGCCAAGGGGTGTAATTAGCAACCCTTCTCTTAAAAATTCGAAATATGAATGAAGTCGACGTCGGGGGCTATTATGATAATTAATAACAAATATCTACAAAATAGAGTATGTGGACCTTTTGCATAACTTTACTGACGACAGGGTTGAAAGTGGGTGGGTGAATAATGCGGTTGTAGCGTAAAATGACTTCCGGCAAATTAAGGTATTGTAATAAAATAATTTCGCTATTGTCAAAATGTTGCAAAACACTTCTCCTTTACTGTTTGATCAGAAAATTTGACTTCCCGAGGGAGGGCTGATTTTTCTAATTTAGAGGGGTGTGGAGGGGTAGTTTTTGATTCACAAATTATTTAACGCCATGGAACATATTCAGCAGGTTCACAATAGTTCAGTTCCGTCGAAAAACCTGGAGCAGCGGTTATACTTGAAGCGAAAAAAAAAAGAAAAAAAAAACCGTTGCTGCTTTCACACCCGTGGTCTTCATTAGTTTTGTTTGTTTGACTTGATTGATTTTTTTGAGATATGCGTCAATATGCAATGAGGGTCTGTATAGATATTTTGAGAAGGATCGGAAATTGCATAACGATTTCCCGGGCAATTTTCCGAAAAGAAAAAAAACACGAATAAAAACCGTACCGATGACTGAAATGAATTTTTTAATAGTGCAATGGATAAAGCTGGAAAATGCAAACAAATCATGTCACTTGAAAATTTCCGAAAAAATGATTGAAAAACTGAGGAAACTTGAAAAATATGAATAAAAAAATTGAAATTTTTTAAAATTCGAAAAATCTCGGAAACGCTCAAAATTTTCCAAATTTATCAGGATATCTTTTTTGATTGCCTTCAGAAAATCTACAAAAACTGTGAATGAATGTTTTTCCATAAAATCAATGTACCGTGAAATATTCCAAAATACCGGGGAATCGATAGATCTCCCAAACTATTGAAAAAAATCCAATTTTTTTTGCAGCAAATACCTTTAGACAAAATCTACCTACTCTTCAAATTTCAGTTTTTAGAATTCGTTAACAGAGCAGGGAAAAAATAAAATCGAAAAAAAACGGGAAAAACGGGATTGTACTGAGTACTACAAATAACTACTTATGAATTTTTTTTATATTAAAAAAATTATAAAATTTCACGACATTAGCGCCTTCTGGCGGGCCTTTATCATCCACCTAGTCTTCTGGCAACTTTTTCTCCCCTTATTTGCATAACATCCGATTATTTTGCCAATTTCCAGCCTTGCACCTTATGACTTATTTTACGTAAAAAATGCATATTTAACCCTCTACCCTCGCGTTATTCTTCCGGGGTATGCCTTCTGGCGGCCCGTCTCACGCTATGTTGGTGACAACCGAACCTATAAATGCTAAAATTCACTTTGCACCGAGTCACCCGTTTTTCTACGTAGTCAGCTCTCCGTTCTATTACGGGTTGTTCTTGGTTTCTGAATTACAGTTGACACTTTCTGAATTACAACTCACGCTTTCTGAATTACATGTCACACTTTCTGATTAACAATTCACTAATCTGAATTACAAGTTACACAATCTGAAATACAACTTACTAATCTGAATTACATGTTACAGTTTCTGAAATACAATTTACTAATCTGAATTACATGTTACGGTTTCTGAATTACAATTTACTATTCTGAATTACAAATTATACTTTCTGAAATACATGTTATACTTTCTGAATTACAATTGAAAAAGGTGTAGTTATTTAAACTATAAGGGAAAGCTTACAGCTCTACACCTTTTTCATATGTAATTCAGAAAGTGTAACTTGTAATTCAGATTAGTAAAATGTAATTCAGAAAACGTAACTTGTAATTCAGAATTGTTAATTGTATTTCAGAAACCGTAACATGTAATTCAGATTAGTAAATTGTATTTCAGAAACCGTAACATGTAATTCAGATTAGCAAGTTGTAATTCAGAAAGTGTAACTTGAATTTCAGATTAGTGAATTGTTATTCAGAAAGCGTCAATTGTAATTCAGAAACCATCACTTGTAATTCAGAAACCATCAAAGATCTGACCGGTGTGAAAAGAGCGGCCAAAGATAGCAGCCGAAATCTCCAGGACACCCCGGAGACACCAAAAGGGGGCTATTATGATAAATAATAACAAATATCTACAAAATAGAGTATGTGGACCTTTTGCATAACTTTACTGACGACAGGGTTGAAAGTGGGTGGGTGAATAATGCGGTTGTAGCGTAAAATGATTTCCGGCAAATTGAGGTATTGTAATAAAATAATTTCGCTTTTGGACTAGGGTTGGATATTTTGAATATGCAATTTTCGTAAAGTACTGAATAATGGGATTCAGGGTTGAAATTTTCAACCCTAAAATTTTGAATATTCATTTCAAATTGGTTCTAGCATACACATATTTTGAATGTCCATGAATGTTAGAGAATTGTTGACCTCCGTTGGGATCCCGTGGTGGATTTTTCAACCCTACTATCGGGGGAGCCAGGTGGTGCATTTAGCACTTATCTTAAAAATTCGACTTATGAGTGAAGTCGTCGTCGGAGCACTAACAGATTTTGTTAAAATGTTGCATATTACTTCTCCTTTACTGTTTGATCAGAAAATTCGACTTCCCGTTTGAGGATTTTTCCACTTCGGAGGGTTGTTGAGGGTAGTTTCTGATTCACAAATTATTTCACCCGATAGAGCGTGTTCAGTAGCTGTAGAATAATTCATTTTTGTCAAAAAAAAATCGAGCAACAGGTTTTTAAACTGTTTGAGGAATTTTCCACTTCGGAGGGTTGTTGAGGGTGGTTTTTGATTCACAAATTATGTTACCCCATAGAACGTGTACAGTAGCTGTAGAATAATGCATTTCCGCCAAATAACACCGAGCAACGAGTTTATAAACTGTTTAAGGATATTTCAACTTCAAAGGGTTGTTGAGGGGTAGTTTTTGATTCACAAATTATTTCACCCTACAGAGCGTGATCAGTAACTGTAGAATAATGCATTTCCGTCAAAATACCTCGAGCAACGGGTAATTCAACTGTTTCAAGATTTTTCTAATTTAGAGGGGTGTGGAGGGGTAGTTTTTGATTCACAAATTATTTAACCCCATGGAAAATATTCAGCAGATTCGCAATAGTTAATTTCCGTCGAAAAACCTGGAGCAACGGTTATACTTGAATCGAAAAATAAAAGAAAAAAAAATCGTTGCTGGAAAAACCGTTGCTGCTTTCACACCCGTGGTCTTCATTAGTTTTTCATAAATTTCATGAGAAAGGTTCAGGGTTTTGTTTGTTTGACTTGATTGATTTTCTGAGATATGCGTCAATATGCAATGAGGGTCTGTATAGATTTTGAGAAGGATCGGAAATTGCATAACGATTTCCCCGGCAATTTTCCGAAAAGAAAAAAACACGAATAAAAACCGTACCGACGACTGAAATGCAATTTTCAATAGTGCAATGGATAGTGCTGGAAAATGCAAACAAATCATGTCACTTGAAAATTTCCGAAAAAATGATTGGAAAACTGAGGAAACTTGAAAATATGAATAAAAAAATTGAAATTTTTTAAAATTCGAAATTTCTCGGAAACGCTCAAAATTTTCCAAATTTATAAACAAATCTTTTTTGATTGCCTTCTACAAAAAATGTGAATGAATTTTTTCCATAAAATCAATGTACCGTGAAATAATCCAAAAAAACCGGGGAATCGATAGATCTCCCAAACTATTGAAAACATCCAAATTGTTTTTTGCAGCAATACCTTTTGACAAAATCTACCTACTCTTCAAATTTCAGTTTTTAGAATTTGTTAACAGAGCGGGGAAAAAATAAAATCGAAAAAAACGGGATTTTTTTTATAAAAGCATCAAAATCTAAAAATTAAACGAGATATCGAAAAGTTTGTAAAAAATTTCACGACATTAGCGCCTTCTGGCGGGCCTTTATCTTCCACCTAGTCTTCTGGCAATTTTTTCTCCCCTTATTTGTATAACATACGATTATTCTGCCAATTTCCAGCCTTGCACCTTATGACTTATTTTACGTAAAAAATGCATATTTAACCCTCTACCCTCGCGTTATTCTTCCGGGGTGCCTTCTGGCGGCCCGTCTCACGCTACGTTGGTGACACCCGAACCTATAAATGCTAAATTTCACTTGGCACCGAGTCACCCGTATTTCTCCGTAGTCAGCTCTCCGTCTAATACGGGTTGTTCTTGGTTTCTGAATTACAGTTGACACTTTCTGAATTACAACTCACGCTTTCTGAATTACATGTCACACTTTCTGATTAACAATTCACTACTCTGAATTACAAGTTACACAATCTGAAATACATCTTACTAATCTGAATTACATGTTACGGTTTCTGAAATACAATTTACTAATCTGAATTACATGTTACGGTTTCTGAATTACAATTTACTATTCTGAATTACAAATTATACGAGTACTTTCTGAAATACATGTTATACTTTCTGAATTACAAATGAAAAAGGTGTAGATGAAGCCAACTTAATCGATGAAAGTGGCGTAGATTTTTTCCCTCTCCATATTGGGTAAGCCCTCCTTTCTTCTTCAGCTTTGACACACTCTAAGAGAATGAATATAATTGCATTTGTTCAATTGACATACTAATTATTGTCTGAAAAAAATACAGACCTGTTTTCAATATTCTCCATATACGCTTTTTTCTCACACTTGATTTGAAGCTACTGAATACTCTTTACGTAACCAATTATAAAACGACTAATTTAATTTTTTATAACAAATGTAATATTTGCCAAAACGAGCTAATGAAGTGAGTCACATAAAATTGGTCTTTTCATGACCTGTTGAGTACAAACTTTTATGTTACCCGGCATCAAAATAAAAAAAATTATGCTGGTCCGAATGTAACAGCGCTGGTATCCGTAAATTAATTAAACTTCATGGCTTAACTTGGGCATTGCTATGGAAACTAACTCAATGGTGAATATTTTATTGCAAATTAAGTCTAAATAGTGGGGAGGCAGATCGCCAAAATGACAAATTTGTCTCACCCTGAAACCTAACTAGAATTCACTATGCTAGATTAGATATTTCAGTGGTAAAGCTGATATTCTGACCGGTGTTCAGTGTGTTTGAGTGGGGCTCTCTTTTCTGTACGCCAGTTTGGAAAATGGCGGATGAAATTATTTGTTCCTACTTTGGAAAACCACTCAACCTAAAAAGTTGATCTTGGTGTCAAATTATATGTTTTTGGGGTCAAGGAATTCAAAAAAACTCATCAATTTATACATACAGTGACTGCCAAAAAGTATGTACCATATGGGAAAGAAGTTTATTGTTAGACTATTGGAAAAACATTTCTGGGGAAAAGTTTGTACGTGTCCGATAACCTAAAAATCGATTTTGATACATGTCACGTGACTATCAGTAAGGCGGCAAATTGGAAAAAAAATTACCATGAAGAGGCCAAAAGTGGGGTAAGATGGTGAGATATCAAAAAAAGTTATTTGAAAACGTTACTTGGAATTCAATTTTATATTAACACAGAGTTTCAAACAATAAATCGAAAAAATTCAAAATTGCAATTTTTAAAAATATTTTCCTTTCTCTTTACAAAAATCAAAGTTTTTTTCTGAATGGCTTGACTCTAGTGACTGTATTTTGATGATAAAGACAAAATTTTCTCATTTTCTCCTCCCCAGATGGCTCTAAATTGAAATATATGGTTTTTGCCAGAACCCTCGATGTTTTTCCAAACTGGCGTCCAGAAAAGATCATACACAGAGAACACCGGTCAAAATATCATCTGTACTACTGTAAAATTTAGCAAAATGGTTGCTGGTTAGCTTTCAGGGTGAGCCAAGTTTGTAATTTAACATCTTTTACTAAATGTGCCTCCCCACTAAAAATGGATGAATCTGATATAAATATGCCTTCTAATGTACAGGAATCAACTAATTTAGCAATAAATTCCATAATACCGGGTAAGTCAAGAAGCAGATATGAAGAAGTACAGGGCAATTCAAATTCGACCCCCACCATTGGGATCTCCTAAACTACAGGAGATACGTCGAATCTTAAATTGGGGCAAAGTTGCGTATTCTGGTGCTTAACAAAATACTGTTTTGAAACTTGGAAAATTCCGAGTATTTCCGGAAAAATCGGGAAAAAACTGAAAATCGGAATATTACTTTTTATTTTTTTCTATCGTTATTTGACAACATAGCTCAAAACCAGGAGTACATTTTCATTGATACTTTTTTCAGCTACACGTTTTCATGTTCATATTTACTATCCGACGTTTCGTCTTCTGGCATTCATCATCAACTTTTTATTCTGTTATGGGCGCCTTATTGTTTTTTTATACTGAAAAATAGTGATTCTCATTCTGATTTCATTGATGTATAATTTGTTATAATTTGCACTTCTGAAACCACAGATATAAAAAAAAACAACTTTATCTGAGATGGTCATGACTCCATCGAAAAAATTTGTTTAATAAACACTAGTTCTGTTGTCAGAACTCATTAAACATCATAAGTTTGCAAAAATACTTCAGTCGAAATGTCCTCATTCTCAAATGAAGAAAAACGAGATATGTTGAAACTTTATTATAAATTTGATAGGTATAGTACGAAAACAACACAAATTTAATTTGAATTATATCCGGAAAGACAAGAACATTATTCGGAATTTTGGGCAAATACTTGGCTGAGTATGGTGCGTTTCAAACAACAAGAATGAAATCATGAGCTTGTAAAAAATGCACTAAAATTATTACAAGTGTTCGAAATTATGGCCTTCCCCTTGAATACATAACCGAGCTCGTCGTTTAAATTAAGAACAGCCCTAACAATATCCCTTCTTCTGATAGACCTGAATTGCGTGATGATATTGTCTCTAAGTTCATCTACTGTGTCATATTCTTGCTCTCCATAGATTTTGTTCTTTAAAGTGCCCCACAAGAAAGTATTCAAAACTGTAAGGCCAGGTGACCTTGCCGGCCACCTCACTGGTCCAGAATTTCCTAACCACCTATTAGGAAATCTTTGAGGTAAATATTCGCAAACTGCTCTTTTATTGAGTGGAGGAGCCCCGTCATGCTGAAACCAGCAGCTGTTATAATTAACAAGGGGAAACGTATCCATATATTCTTCGAATTCGTTTCTTAAGAACCGAAGATAGGTTTCCCCGTTCAAAGTATTAGAGAAGAAATGAGGTCCAAGTATTCGGTCGTCATAAATTCCCGCCCACACATTCAAACAAAACCGAACTTGTGGTCTGACTTCTCTGAAGTGTCGTGGGTTATTTTCACTTCAAATGTGCTCATTATTTCTATTAAAAACACCACAGTTCGAAAAAGTACTTTCGTCGGTCCAAATAATGTTTTTCAAGAAGTTTGTAGGGTCTACCCTATTCGAGAGCCAGCTACGAAATTCCATCCTTCTCTCAGGTTCACCTGGATGTAATTTTTGTGAAATATGTATCTTATAACATTTCAAACCACTTTTTTTGAATTTCCTCCAAACGCTCGTCTGTGGCACATGCATTCCTGCCGAGACTTGATGTGTTGATTTGGAAGGATGAAAAATGTACCAAAAATAATTATACTTCTTCGAATATGGAATAAACAATTATTTTACTTCGGCTAATAAGTTACGTATAATATTTTGTTCCATTCTGCTTCCATATTTCATTCTTGGTTTTTGAAACGCACCGTACGCCAAGTGTTTGTCCAAAATTCCGAATAATGTTCTATCCGGCTGTCTTTCCGGATATAATTCAAAATAAATTTGTTCTGTTTTCGTACCATTCCTATCAAATTTATAATAAAGTTTCAACATATCTCGTTTTACTTCATTTGAGAATGAGGACATTTCGACTGAATTATTTGTGCAAACTTATGATGTTTAATGAGTTCTGACAACTAGTGTTAATTAAACAAAATTTTTCGATGGAGTTATGACCATCTCAGATGAAGTTGTTTTTTTTTAAATATCTGTGGTTTCAGAAGAGCAAATCATAACAAATTATACATCAATGAAATCAGAATGAGAATCACTATTTTTCAGTATAAAAAAACAATATGGTGCCGCCCATAACAGAAAAAAAGTTGATGATGAATGCCAGAAGACGAAACGTCGGATAGTAAATCTGAACATGAAAACGTGTAGTTGAAAAAAAGTATCAGTGAAAATGTACTTTTGGTTTTGAGCTGTGTTGTCAAATAACGATAGAAAAAAATAGAAACGAAAATTCCGATTTTCAGTTTTTTCCCGATATTTCCGGAAATACTTGGAATTTTCTAAGTTTCAAAACAGTATTTTGCTAAGCACCAGAACAAAGATCTGCAGGTTATCTCGTCCAAAAATCAGCTATTCTTACTAGAGAAAACTAGAGAAAACATTTTATTTGAAACATTACCGTTTTGAAATTATTGATCATTTTAGGTCGCAATTGTTAGTTGGAGTTTCCTGTGCTTGTAGAAAAGCGGACTGATATGCGTATCAGAGATGTTGTAGATGAAAGAAACTTTTTTTAAATTAACATTCCCAAACACAAAATCATAATATGTGATATGATAATAATAAAATAATCGAAAAAATCATCAAGATCCGGATAGTAAAATTTTTCAATAAGTTTAATGTCATTTCAGAAACACAGAATGGCTTTAGGACTGGAAAATCCACTGAAGATGCAATATGTGATCTAACTGACTGCATTTATAACGGTTTAGACGAAAAAATACCGACTCTATGTGTTTTCATTGATCTCGCTAAAGCGCTCGACACGGTTTGTCATAAGACATTGTTGAAAAAACTGAAACTATGCGGCCTTAGAGGCAAAGTTTATGCTTTACTGGAATCATATCTAGATAACAGATCTCAATATGTTCAGATCGGCGATGCTATGAGCTCTGCGAGACCTGTTACATACGGGGTCCCCCAAGGTACTGTACTTGGTCCACTGTTGTTCTCTGTATATATCAATGGACTTCTAGAACTTGATCTAAGAGGTAAAGTCATAAGTTTTGCTGACGATACAGCAGTTATATACAGAGAAGAAAGTTGGCAGAAATTAAAGGAAATGGCAGAAAAAGAAATTGAATTTATTAATAAATGGTTCAAATTCAACACACTGACAATGAACTACACTAAAACAAAATTCATTTCTTTCGCATCATACAGAAATGCTTTACCTGATCTTGGTACTCTTACAATTGAAAACACTTTCATTCCAGAGGGTAAACAAATTAAATATCTAGGATTCATAATTGATCAACATTTGAAATGGGATCTACAAATTGAAAACGTAGTGAATAAAATTAGAGGACTTTTATGGCGATTCAAATACTTGAAAAGCTTTCTCGACACCCAACAACTGAAAACATTATACTTTTCGTTAATTCAGTCCCAAATCAGCTATGGCATATTAGGATGGGGAGGTGTGTATGATACATATCTGAACAATTTGGATATAATTCAGAAATGGATTCTAAAAATAATTTATAATAAAAACCGTGGATATTCCAGTGATATGATCTTCGAGACAAGTAAAGTCTTAGATGCTAGACAATTGTATTTCTGGAAAGTTTCACTGAATGTATTCAAACAAAAGATTGAAATAAAAAAAAATGCTCACTCGTATAGAACTAGGAATATATCGAAAAACTACTACTTACCTAGAAGAAACAAAACCATTGGTAGTAGATCGTTAACATATCTGGCACCTTGAATCTATAATTTTATACCAGAAGAAATACGAAAAAATAAAACCCAAAATACTTTTAAATGTTGCTTGAGGCACTGGCTGAATAATCAAGCAAGAAAAACAATACATAATGTGATAAACCAGAAGTAAATTAAAAAAACACTAAGATTGTATTCACAAACCATCACTATGAATATTGACCATTGTACTCGATTTTAGATTATCTCATCTTTTTTTATCTTTTTATTTTATCTAATTCTATTACCATTATATCTATATATATATATATATATATATATATATATGTATAAGTGAAAATAGAGTATATTTCGTTTTAATTCCGAGAGTTCTAACCTTCGACAGCTGTTTCGTGCTAACGCACTCATCAGAAAGGATTTATGTAGCTCTCGAAATCAAAACGAATCCACTCAAGAATTAATACCGTGAGGCAAGACAGAATATAACAGGAAGTTATTCATGACATCTACAGTCACTAGTTGAAACTTAATTTGACACGAACCAAGGAATCCAAAAGTAGAGGTTTGTCCACAAATTGACAGGCAGCCAACAATTCGTTGTTCTGACCAACCCAAGGTTCAATCAAGTTTCTAATACGTTATGAGGAACGCAAGCAGAATCTAAGTGAAAATAGAGTATATTTCGTTTTAATTCCGAGAGTTCTAACCTTCGACAGCTGTTTCGTGCTAACGCACTCATCAGAAAGGATTTATGGAGCTCTCGAAATCAAAACGAATCCACTCAAGAATTAATACCGTGAGGCAAGACAGAATATAACAGGAAGTTATTCATGACATCTACAGTCACTAGTTGAAACTTAATTTGACACGAACCAAGGAATCCAAAAGTAGAGGTTTGTCCACATATTGACAGGCAGCCAACATCTCACCACGCACAAGGGATATTTTTGTTAATATTCTTTCAGTGGTTTTTTTCCCGTTTATTAGTAAGAATGTGTGAATACCTATACTGTATTATTGTTGTTATTATTATTATCCTATTCTAATAAACGTTATTATTATTATTATTATTATAATTTGTTGTCATAAATAGCAGCATTTCTGGTTATAAAGAATAATAGAGATATAACTCGGAAATTCTAAGTTGAATTACGAGTTGTTACTCGCAATTTTAAATATCAAAATTGCGAGTTACAACTTGAAATTTAAAAATTTTGAAAGCACACTTTAATATTTCCTCATGTCTAGCATAAACATCAACATAAAACCATACCAAATACATAAATCATCATTTCATCTGACTTTAAATATATAAATATATCTTCGTATAGTGAACGAAATTTCAAAATTCCGAGATACAACTCGTAATTTTGTAATTTTAAATTCCGAGTTTTATCTTGGAATTTTAAAATTCTGAGTTCCAAGTAGTAATTTCACTTCAAAACTCCGAGTTTAGAATTCTGTGTTATAACTCGGCATTTCCATCAGGTGTTTTATTGGGTCAAATTTTAATGAAATATATTCTCGGTCACGTAAAAATTCATTACATTACTAGTGATGGAATGTAACAGACAGTTATGAAAAATGTGACGATTCAAATAGTCGAATATGCATTTAAAATTTGACATTTCTTATAGACCGTCAGATATCGACAGATTTTGCTGACTCATTTTCTCTCTTCTGGGATTTTAATCACTGGAAATTGTCAGTGTTGAGCCCAAAAATTAAAAATTTAGCCATCGGACGTGTGCTAGGCATATAGAAAATTCATTTTCCTTTTGCAGAAAATAATTGTTTTTTTTTATTTTCTCGTTTATGGCATTTTAACACATGAAAAGGTATAACAATTTAATAGTGAAGAATAAAAGCCATAAGATTTGCATGTGCTTAAGGGGTTGAAATAGGGGCGCGAACTTGTAAAAAAATAGTTGATGCATTTTCTCGCTTATGGCAATCAACAGAATGAAATTTAATATCGTTAGGAACCCGAAAAAAAAAATTCCCATAAACCGGTCAGCTGTTGAGGTATATTTTCCGGACGGAAAATTTTGTGAAAATCTTTTTCGTTTTCCGGCAAACTTTCTTGTGAACGAAATAATGTGCAATAGAAATTTATTAATGTAAAAGTCTATCATATAAAAAGCCATAAGTCTAGTTCGTGCTTATCATACTATATGAAACTGGAAAACTTGCAGAAAATCATAGGAAATTTTGTTAATTTTCTCGTTTATGGGAATTGGCATGTAGGAAAAAAACTGATTTCAAGACTAGATAAAAAAAAGGCCTAATTCGGAAACATGATTACGATGTTTTATACATTGAGGTCCTGAAGTAACGGATACATTAATTTTCTACGTTATTATTTTTTAAGAAAACCATCGAGTTATGTTTTTGAAAAGACACTCTGTGACATAAAAATATCACCCCTCCTGCACCCCCTCAAGGTGACAGTCATTCACCCAATTTTTTTAATGGAGCAGGGGGTCAGTTGAAAACCCTTGAGATTCACCAATCCATTGAAGAAACGGTTTTTTTGGGGTTTCAAATATTTTCAGAAATTCCAAGGAACCTATGTTATGGGTAGTTTTTAGAGAAACCGAGAATGATAATCTAGCCCATCTTAGGTCACAACGGTACTTGTAAGTCCAGTGCTAGGACATGATAGACTTGTGCACACATATCCAGTGTGATATGGTTCCTAGGATACGCAGGAACCAACAAAATATTACATTTCCTTCTGTTCACCACTTGAATTGTTTCTTCGGGAGGAACATAAAACCGAAGACACTGCAAATCGATTTCAACCTATGGTCCAGAACTGCTTCTAATCTGGAAATGAGTTCGATTTTTCATTTAGACATAGAAGAAATTCATTATTCTGGAACTTTCACTTCTTAAAGGTGAACTAGGCCTGAAGGGCAGGCCACTATGAAAAAAACGCGCAGGAAACTCTGCCTCTAAGGTGGTGGGGAAACGAACTAGTGTTTATTATATTCCTGCGCACACTCGCTTGCTGTGTTTATTTTTTTTGTGAAATGTGATTCGCCACGTCGTGTCACATAGTCACAATAAACAGGTAATGGGCATAATCACAATATTTCAAAAATCTGATGTTTCGTATTCAAATTCGAATGATCATCCGATTAAAACAGCAAGCCAGTAGGCGTGGGGGAATTACGCAGTTAAGATTTTTAACTTATAGGGGTTGAGGCAAAATTGCCTGAATTATCTTTACAACCCCTATCAGTTTGTCACAATAATGCCCATAACAATTTTTTTCACTTTATAAAAAATTATTTAAAAAAATAAATTATTTGCTTCCAATATTACTATCATACTTCCGACTTTTTTTATTGCCTAAGAATGAAGTTTGCAATGCATATGCCAAATCCCATAGAGGAAGAAATGAGTAATTTTATCTTTATTAATTCCTCGCAGCAGAATTTTCAAATATTTGTATTTATTTATGCAGTGTGACCCATTTAAAATGGAAGCACTCATATCAAACTTTAATTTTACAACCGATTGGAATGATTTTTTTTCAATAGGTAGACATTCAAAAAGTCCATCAGGACGCCATATTTAATGAGTAATTCTTCATTTTCTGGGCCAGCTGTTCTCATTTTTCAAGGTTAAAAATCTAAAATTATTTTTTTTTTGGAAAAAATCACACTAATACACTGGATTCGCGACATTTTTAAATAGTTCTTGTTAAAAGTTTGTTGAAACTCATCCATCAATAAGAAAAATATAAAAAATAAAACTCTTATCAAAATTTGGAAATTTGGAAATTTGGAAAACTAGTCAGAATTTCATCAACATCCATTCATAAATAAGAAAATTACAGGATAACAAAATTTGAAAAATATGTTGATGGAATTTCATGAAAATATCATTTTATTTAATGATTTTTCATTATTATTTATCAATAGATTTTGATGAAATTCTGTTCAGTGATATTTTGGGACTCCCTGAATCCAGTGGTGTATTCTGAATTTTGGATAAGAGTAGAAATTGAAATGGTGGGTTGATTAAACGGCATATTTTTTAAATTGAATTCTCCCATAACTTTTTTATCGATGGACAAATTTCAACAAAATTCCAAAATTAACCATTTGAAAATGTCACAATTCAAGTGGTATAGTCTGATTTCTTCTAAAAAAATTGCTAATAAATTTTTCAGTTTTTTACATCGAAAAAAAAAAAGAATAGTTGGCCCTGAAAATGAAGATTTATTCATGAAATTTGGTGTCCCAGTGGACTTTTCGATTATCTACCTAACGAAAAAAAAAGCATTCCAATCGGTTGAAAAAAGTATGATTTATAAGGGTGCTTCCATTTTAAATGGGCCACACTGTATAAAATATCGTTATCATGTTTCCGACTTATGGCTTTTTTTTCTGGTCTTGAAATACTATTTTCTTCTCACATGCCAATTCCCATCAACGAGAAAATGAAAAAATGTT
This sequence comes from Chrysolina oricalcia, assembly GCA_944452925.2. Lineage (NCBI taxonomy): Eukaryota > Metazoa > Arthropoda > Insecta > Coleoptera > Chrysomelidae > Chrysolina > Chrysolina oricalcia. The sequence continues at coordinate 63,410,648 of OX101812.2, forward strand.
CACAAATTTTCCTACAACTTTACAACTTATGGCTTTTCTTGAGGTACATGCAAAGCTTATGGGAATTTTATTATGATGTTTATTCATCAACAGAATCATATGGTTCAAATGCCATGAACGAGAAAGTTTGCCGGAAAACGAAAACAATTTTCACAAAATTTTCCGTCCGGAAAATATACTTCAACAGCGGACCTAACGATATTAAATTTCATTCTGTTGATTGCCATAAGCGAGAAAATGCATCAGCAACCAACTATTTTTTCACAAGATCTCGCCCCTATTTCAACCCTTTAAGCACGTGCAAACCTTATGGCATTGGTTTTTCACTATTAGATTGTTATACCTATTCATGTGTTAAAATGCCATAAACGAGAAAATAAAAAACAATTTTTTTCTGCAAAAGGAAAATGAATTTTCTATATGCCTAACACACGTCCGATGGCTGAATTTTCATTTTTTGGGCTCAACACTGGCATAATTTTCAGTAGTTAAAATCCCAGAAGAGAGAAAATGAGTCAGCAAATCTGTCGTTATCTGACGGTCTATTAGTTGTGGGATAGATAAATAACTATTAGACAAGTTGGGAATAAATATCGATTTTGGATTTTTACAAGATTAGTGAGAACCTAGACATTTCCAGCTTGTTGAGATTGAATGACAAATACACCTGAGAATCAACGAATAAGAGCAGAATCGTTCTAATAAAAAAGTATGTTGCCATCATTTAGGTGTATTCAAGTATTCCTTCATTTCATACCTCTCAGTATTCAAGATTTATTACCTAATTACATGGTCGCCGGTTCTAACTCATTAACCGCGTGTATATTTATCTTTATAAAATTCATTGAATAATTTGTCGTACTCGCAGAATCATTTTCAACGTTTACCTCATTCCACCAAGGTTAGACGCACTCTTTAAGCGACTGAGGCCCTCCACCGTACCTTGAGGAGCCTAAAATTTATTTGAATTGCAAAGTGCGGAATGACAACCGTACGTGAATATTTATCGGAAATAATTCATAAATAATTTAACCTCACATTTTTTCAGTCGTCTGAAGGTTCAAGGTGCCTGCTGCTAAATAAATTATGACATTGGCCAAGATAATATTTTTCGCGACAGTTGGGATTTACTTATATAGTTTTTTATCAATCTTACTGCTTGCAGCTTTTGGATAATAATAATAATTATCTCTTTCGACCCCAAGTAACATATATGTTCATAATTTAGACCTAAATCTGTAACTTATACAATTCACAATTGAAAATGATTGCATCCGTTAAAAATCACTGTAATAAGTATTTCTTTAAATGTGAATTGAAACGATTTTTTTGTGTGATACTTTTTAAATTATTGAGTAGGTATATTATTGAATATCAAAATTCCATTACATAAAATTGATTTTTTTCCGAAGTTTGTCTTTATTCTATGAGTGGTGAGACTATTGATAGTCTAGTTTGGTGATTGTGAATAGTTTCGGTTGAATGAAATTGTTATTATCTTCTATTGAAATCAAGGAGACGTTTGATAATGTAGAATCGCTTTTTTGTAGTTGTAAAATCGTCGTCGGGTCAGTAAATTTATCGGTAGTCTCAACTTTAAACTTTTATTAACTTGAAAAAAACTTTTTATACAATTGACAGATCTTATCAAATTCGACGTCTCATCCCCCATGAAAAATTACATTTTTGTTACTGCATTTCGCTATTAAGACATCTATAAACCTCAGTTCCCAAGCAGTAGCACGTATTAATCGAGACCATTTGGAAAATCGTTCGATATCAGGCAGATGAGATTGCTTTTCTATTTCAGTGTCCTCGGAGTCAGTGTTTTCCATGGTGAAAATTCTTTTTTTCGGCCATTGACTTTTGTCGAGTTCATATAAAAATTCAGGTCCTCTATACCAATTTTCATAGCTTGTCACATTTCTTTCATCCTTAGAGTAGGTTCTAGTGGCAATGTCAGCGGCATTAAGCTTTGAAGGAACCCAATTCCAATCTTCAGTGTTCGTCAATTCTTGGATTTCTCCAATGCGATGCCCCTCAAATTGTCCCAGTTTGCTGCCATCACCTTTGATCCAAAAGAGGACAGTGGTTAAGTCGGACCACAAGAAAATTTGGTTAATTTCGATTTCGAGCGTGTCTTTTATAGTTTTCGAGAGTCTACTTCCAAGTACAGCAGCCTGCAATTCCAGACGAGGAATTGATATAGGTTTTGTGGGTGCTACCCTCGCTCTAGCCATTACAAGTGACGCATCTACAGAATCTTTGGTTGAAATTCTCAAATAAGCTGCAGCGGAAAATGCTTTTGAACTAGCATCACAGAACACGTGTAATTCTTTTTTACAGGTATTGGAAATTTTCAAAGAATAACATCTCGGAATGGAAATCTGTCCTATCTGTTTCAGGTCGTTTTGCCATTGTATCCAAGTTCGGTGGAGGTCCTCATCAATGCTGTCATCCCATCCTATCCCAGAACGCCAGATGTCTTGAATAAGAATTCGTCCTTCTATTGTGAAATTTGTCACTAGTCCTAAAGGGTCAAAAATTGACATAACTATTTTCAAAATTTGTCGTTTTGTCGGTCTGCTATATTCAGGAAGGTTTTCAAATTTTTCGTCAATTTTGAAACGGAACATGTCTAATTTTGTTCCCAAAAAAGTCCCAGAACGCGTTGCATTGCTGTATCTGAATTCAAGCAAAATCCCTTGCTTGATAATTTCTTGGCTGAGAGTTTCTCCATGATTTCTTCAGAGTTGCATATCCAGTCGACTACTCGAAACCACCCAATTTTTGTATTCGACTAACTTCCGAGATAGTTACCCAAGCTTCTTCCACAGAATCAGTACAGTTAAGGTAGTCGTCGACATAATGTTTTTTGTTATAGCTTCCACAATATTTTTCTGTTGAGATGAGTCCTCAGCACTGAGATTTTTAATATACTGAGCGCATGTTGGAGAGCACGTGGCTCCGAAGATCATTACCTGCATCTCGTATACATCCCATTGTCGATTAGTATCTCCCTCACGCCACAAAAACCTTTGGGAGTTTTGATCTTCCTTTCTGATGAATACTTGATGAAACATCTCCCTGACGTCACTGCAAAATCCAATTTTTCTTTGACGAAATTTCATCAATACTTCTACCAACGATTGCAGTAAATCTGGACCACAGAGCAAGTTTTCATTTAGACTTGTTCCACATGACTTAGAGGCTGCATCGAAGACTAATCGGAGTTTACTAGGCTTGTTGGGGTTGATGACTCCGAAATGAGGCAAATACCAACAACGATGGCCTTCTTTTTCGGACTCTGCAGGGATCAATTTTCGTGCATATCCTTTCTGAACATAGCTGGAAATTTTTTCAGAATACTGTTTTGCAAAATTTCTATCTTTTTTCATTTGTCTTTCCACACATTTTAAACGCTGAATGGCGATTGATTTGCTCTCTGGTAAATGGATATTGTCTTCTTTCCAGAGAAGTCCTATTTTGAATTTATTACCAATACGTTTAGCAGTATTTTTCATAATTTCCATTGCTCTAGCTTCGGCTTTATTGGTGTGTGATGTCATCGGCAATATTCCAAAAGCATCCGTGGTGAACGATTGTTTAACCATTTCATTGAATGAATTATCAGATATTTCAGACCTGCATATGTGAAAGGTAAATGCTTGTTCTTCTTTCATGGAATCACCACCATGGAGTATCCATCCAAGATTAGTTTTGGTAGCGATAGGAAGATTTTCTGTACTCTGGATGACTTTTCTAGCGACTGTGAGGTGAATATTGTCTTGGCCTAATAATATCATTGGACGTTCTCTGATTTCATCGAATGGAATACCTTTTAGAAGAGGATACCTTTCCCAATCTCTCCGTCGTATTTCTTGTCTAGGTAGGGCTAAATGTTGTACAGTTCGAACATTTTTCATGCTAAATAGCTTCGCTCCATCAAATACTCCTGATATTTCAAAATTTAGGCAGGTCGAGTCTTCATGGCGAGAGGCTAGGTTAATTGTCCACTGTATACAAAGTGGCTGTAGTCTACCATCTAATCCTAACTGATTTGATACAGATTCGTCTACTAGGGTCACAGATGAGGCTTCATCACAGTCTCAATAACAGTATTTTTTCCATAAAGCTTAACTTTCACCATTCTCAGTAGAACATTTTCTGCTTCATGTCCCATTGCAAGAACATTCTCATTACTTGTTTCTGTTGGCTGCTTTTTTTCTGTTGGTCTTGATTGTTCTACATCTTTATGTAACAAGTGATGATGGGCCCGTCTACAACCATTTATGTTACATTGTCGTCTTGCTCTGCATCGCAGGGTTTGGTGGTTGTTTTTGAGACATGAAAAACATAACTTCTGTTTTGTGATCACTGTCCACCTGGTGTCGATATCATCAGATTTCATTTTTGAACAATCAACCAATCTGTGTCCTTTTATTTCACAATATTTACAAATTTCATCTGATGTTCTTGTATCTGTTGAAACTAAAGTAGTTTCTTGTCTTTTTGAGGATGGCAAATGTTTTTGTTTTGTCTCTACCTTGAAACTCTTAGAACTACTGACAAAACATGCTGCAGTAGGTTTTTCATTCCCCCAGATAGAAAAATCTTCTAGATTCGCCATTCTATTTCGCCGAATAATTTCTTCTCCCCATTGAAGTTTTAGGGAATCTGGCAATTTTTGCACCAACTCTCGTAACACTTGTGGATTTTGGTTATAGTTCAGTGATTTAATAGTAGCTACAAGATAGCATACATGATTTGGATTAGAGTGTCCATATTGTTTTCCTTTATTAGTGGAAGATATCTGACTTTGGTGATGAGTCCTTCAATGATTTTATCAGGTCGCCCAAATCTCATCTCGAGGGTTCGTAAAACTAAATGAATGTTCTCTGGACACGTCATCATTCCGGATACAGCCAGTTTAGCTTCACCTCTCAAACATTTTTGGAGTTTTATCATCATTTTTTCACTAGAACATTCACATAATGTTGAAATGCGCCTGAATTGAGAAATGAAGGTGGGCCAGTCTTCAGAGTTACCATCAAAAAGGTTGAAATCTTATCAAATTCGACGTCTCATCCAAACCTGAACTTTTCCTACTATGATCAAATAAATCAATATAAAATAAAACATATACAAAGTGTAACGCAACAGTAGTCTGAAGGACCTTTCGAGCCCGGCATATTTTTTGGAATCCTTAGAAATTCATAAATATAAACATTGCTGATGTAGACTTAGCATATTCACCCGTTTTTGATGTAGCCTTTCCACATTGTCGATCATGAACACATTTTCAGGTACAAGGATATAGGTAATTACTTAGATTTTTATTATGAGTTTAATTGTCATTATTGTTGAATGAGAAATGCCATTTATAAAAGGCAAGTGTATTGGTATACTCAAGTAGTATAAACACATATGAATTTTCATTTTAAATCATTAATAATTATTACGAAAAATGAGAAATAAAACTTTCTATGTTTTTATACCACTTCTATTTGTAACCAACGTTACTGCAGTTTCGTCCTATATGGACATTATCAAACAATACTGTTTTGTTTGATAATGTCCATATAGGACGAAACTGCAGTAACGTTGGTTACAAATAGAAGTGGTATAAAAACATAGAAAGTTTTATTTCTCATTTTTCGTGATGATTTCCTACCACGTAGTAACGGCTACATCCATCAATTTAATAATTATTAGTTATAATAAAAGTTCCATATTTGTATTTGTAATAATACCGAGTTTGCCGGCCTAGGCCGGCAAAATTTTTCCTGGGCCGTTTTCGAACCGGAAAATTTCGTTGCTTGGCAACGGACTAAAATACTAGATTAGCGTATTTTGGTATCTGAAGTTGATCCGAGGAAGTAGGCATTCTTGAGTGATTTCAGAAAAAGATACTTTCCGAAAGAGTTAGGATCAAGATTTTTTTCTTCGGCCGAATTAAAATGTTACAATTTAATTCATTCTAATATTAAACGTATAATTTACTGCACTTTGCAGGCTCATTGGTAAAGTTTAAAAACAGCTCAAGCTGACATGTCGCCATTTCATCATAAATCTATTATATCTTTTTCGGTATACAATGCCAATTTATGTTGAGTTGATCGTCATTATAATAATAATAATAATAATTATTATTATTACTTATAATAGTGATATTGATTGTTGGTGTTTCCGTAGCAGAGCAGGAACCTTACTGCCCGCACCCTCTTATAAATTTTTTGGTAATTTCTGAGTCTTCAAGGTACCTCTCTCCCACAGAGTTCGACTACCGTTATTTTTTTCCGAGATTACAAATGCCACTAAAGAACGATTTTTTGAAACGATTTATGATTCAACTAGGAACCCACGTGGCTTTAGAGTTTATAACATCAAAAAGTAATACAAATGCAAAATATTTTAAAGCAAAAAATATATACGATAGAAACAATTTTGTTGTTAAAAACGTTTTCGTTTAAGAGTTTATTGTGGAATAAAAAAAAATACTTGCAGCTGCAGCAAAAACAAGCTCCAATTGACTAGCAGAATTTATTGAACAAACAAAATACTTTACTCAAATATTTTTTTATTATGACAAAATATATACTTTGGTCGAATACTTTGTTGTATATTGTTGTATAATCAGAATTAGTTCGACATTTCATATGAATCGTTATACGTGTAAAAATACATAATAGTAGGTGTTTAACATATCCAGAGGTTAGGTTAGGTTAGGTTTGAACGTATCAGGACCTCCACTGCGGCCAATGGCCTATTGTGGCTCACCCTATAGTTATATTTGTCCCAGTATATCCAATCTCTTGACGAAATTGAGGAACGTATTGGGAGAACTATTTACCAGGTTTTCTGGCCTTTCTGTAGTATCGCCAAATATTGAGAATCTGGTTCTGGACGCTGCAGGGCATTTACACAGAATGTGTTCAGCCGTTTCACCATCCTCCATGCATAGCCGGCACTCTGCATCTTGTGTAAGTCCGAGTTCATGCATGTGATGTTTGAATTTGCAGTGGCCAGTAAGCAAACCTACTATAACTCTGAGATGAGCTCTGCTGAGTTCTAGCAGTTTGTCAGAGTCCTGTTTTTTCCTTGTACAAGCAATAAATGCTTTGGAATGGGCTAGGCCCGGTAGACTACGCCAGTACTCGAGTCTTTTATTGTCTGCCCAAGCTGTTATGACATTCTTGGCATTGCTATATGCTAAACCGATTACCGGTTCTGGTCCAGAGGACCCATGTTTTTCAATTTTCAATTGAGAATGTTTCCATTTTCAACATGAAAACCTCCCAAGAGGTTTTCTTGAACAATGGAAAATAGCGACTGAAGTTTGTCTTTCAGTCGCAGATAAAACCTCATCTGCTTTTATGAACATCCTGTTAATTTTTTCGAAAAAATCAACATATAACATGTTCCAAAGTCCTTTACTTCAACTTCGTATTCAATTAAAATATGACGAGCTGGGCTGGTACCTAGTGGTTAGGAAAAACGATACTATAGGTTTTGCTTTGACAACTCCAATCCTTTATATTGCTCTAAGTATCTGAATCTGGAATATATACTTCAAAAAAGTATAATATAATTTATATTTTTGAGAAAAAAAATATAATTAGGTATTAAAAGCTATAAATATATTTTGTTTTGTATGTCCAGGTGACATAACCACATGAGCAAAAATCCAAAAATTTCAAAACCAGGTTATGTTGTGTTGTTTATTGTTAATTTTTGTCCATACTCTTTACTGATTATGACTGGTTTCTATTTTATTTTATGAATAAGTGACAAATTACCTGCCAAAGCGATTGTGATATTGAATTAACTTGCAGTATGGCTCCCAGTACCAATGTCATCTACTGGGAGTTTGATAATTATATTGCACCATATTCACCTCCATAAAATCAGCGACGTGTTCTTTAGTTATTTGAAATTTTTGGATTTTCGATAAAAAATAACTGTGAAACAAGTCATCTGTTAGATGATATGAATAAAATCAAATATAGTGAAAAATGATCTGTTCGGTGCAGATGGTGAAATTAAAGAAAGAAAATCGTATAATTTTCATACGGTATATAAATGGGGTCATTGTTTTGAAGTTGGTACTGTGAGCGAGAATAACATTGAATTCAATTTATTTGATTTAATAATATTCATAATATTGCATAAATTAGGAAATAAAAAAATCTAAAAAATCCCTAAATTTATGGATTAATCAGTTTAGAACTGAATAACTATCCACTTTGTAGTTTCAACTTTCAACATTTTCAAAATAATAGTGGTTGGTCTCTGCCCAGATAATTTTTATTCTATTTGTCCTAGAAAAAATGATGTATGCAACTCTCATTGCTATTAGGATGCTCCAATTTATTTTTACTAGTGTACCAATAGTTACATGAAAGTTACATATCATATTATTCTTCATTCTTGAAACATATCCGAATAAACTTTTGATAAATCTATTTGATTGCCCTCTAGTGGCATGGAAAGATATCCTGAATAATACAGAGAAGTGGATAAATTCGTTAAATTTTTAAATAGTTACTCAAAGAAAAAACACTTGCACATGTGAAATTCTAATTATTTTTTTCAAATTGAAGTAATACACACAGGGTGATCTGTGTAGTAATGGCAACTCCAATAATTTACAGAAGAATTTGAGGATTACATTTTTTTCATCCTATATTTAATAGCAATGATAACTTCATGAAAACAACTGAATCATATTTTTAAATTGTGTACCGTTGGTTGCCTGACAGTAGCCTTGGCGACCATTAGTATTTGTTTCATTACTGCCACTGATAAAAATTTTAAATCGTACTTCGTCAAATAGGTTTTTTAAAGTAATTATTTTCAAGATTACATTTCTTATCATTTGTTTGCTATAAGCAATATAATGTATTTCAGTTTTGCGTTTCTCTGTTATTTTAAAGAAAATAAGGTGAAAGAGAAGAAAATTTTATCATTTGCAAAAACAAGTGGTTAAATTGTTCTAGGTAGCTTGTCCTGATTGGTATCGATAAGTAAAGAGATTTTGTTCATTTAATCGAAAAATAGTTTTACCATTTCTTCAGTATGGATATTTTCTGGGGCCTTCAACTTAATAATAATAATAATTTATATTCATAAAAGGTATCACATTATTTCACATCAAAGGAACCAAAGAAATATTCAAGAAATGAGAATGGAAGGAGTATATTAAGATAATAATCTGGTTGTAAATCAAAATATCGAGCATGGTAATATGGGATCCATGAAGTTTCGGGAGGTTAATGAACCCAGGTTACCCAAATCTAACAGATCCCTACGATATTTCACTCAGAACAAAATATAGAATTATAGAGGGACACATTCCCATAATTATTCAAATGTAATTATGAACTATACAATTATTGAAAAGACACAATGGTGTGTAAAATAAAATTGCATTTAATGCTACGAAAAGAACATATAAAAGAAAGAAATCACATGGTAACATACTTATTATTTTAGAGAAGCAATGTCAGTAAGAAAAGCAATTTATATATTTTTGTAGTTTAACAAAAAATATTAGAAAAGCTACTTTAACATATTTATGTCATTAACTAGAAGCGAATGAGTAGGTAAGTTTGAATTTGAAATTTTTAAATAAATTTTGTTTTTGATTTTTATCGGCAGAATCGATAGATCTTGTGTCTGGTGTTGTAGAATGACCTCTGACCTATTAACTTATACATAATGGGAGTCGACACTTTATCATCAGACTTTATCCAGGTAATATATGTATGCTGGATGCTGCTTGGAAGCATGTTACTTTTAATGAGTTTTATCAATGATGATTTGTAAAATAGTTGTCCAATTCTCAATATTTTGCATTTTTCGAGAATAAACTCACTGGGAAATATTATATTCAAACCGTATGGTTTTCAAAATTGTCTTCTGCACTATTTCTATATATTTGCTGAAAAAGTTGCTGGCAACTTTTGTATCCAAGATTTTTCCACATTACGTCAAATTTTCAAAAATCGGTTTTTCGCCATTTTTACGGTCAATTCGAGGTTATGTCCAAAAGTTTTAAATTTTTTTTATCCACTTTCCTATTAAATATTTTCCGCTTAAAAGTCACGTTTCGCCGCAAACCGCAAAACATCGTTTTCAACCCCTAAACTGCATCCCAATTTCTTCATTTTGAGTGTCTTCATATTCCAATATTTTTTTCGTCTATATTGGAACCCCTACAACATTCTCCGCCTGTTTCTTGCATGTTACTTTATTCCTCATTTTAGGCGTTTAAAATTTGTTTTGCTAACTTGGAGCCGCCCCCTTTCCGAGCTCTTCAAAGAGGTTCGAGAAAAATTAATATTTTGCTGCAAAAAAAACATCTTATTCAGAACATGAAAAGGTATATTTCCACTTGATTTTACGACATACAATTTTCATACAAAAAAAAATCAAACCAATGTAAAACGGTTTTTTTTTATTTTTCTGGAAAATTTGAGGTTATGTGGAAAAACCTTGAATACAAAAGTTGTAGATCTTGTTATTGCCAACGTTTTCCTTTATTTATTTTTTTGTAGAAAGTTAATTTTCGCTGAAAATCGTGACAAACAATTTTTACCCCCATTTTTTCGTGTTTTCTGGAAAAAAATACCACAGTAGTGCTAGTCTTCTATTACATAATCTGAAAATAGACGCTTCAACGAAAAAAATTGCGGCTGGCGAGCTTGAAAAGACGAACTTTATCGGTAAAACTTTTCAGTTGAAAATGAGTTTGTCTTTTCGGAATTTGTAGAAAAAAAAATTATCTGTATTTTGCTAAAAAAAAATTACAGCTTACTTGAAACATGTTAAGTTATATTTCCACCAAATTTCGTTAAAAAAAATTTATTTTAGCGCGAAAAAAAATTTAAAACTGAAAAATTGATTTTTCCGACTTTCCCGGGTAATTTGAGGTAGTGTGTAGGTGAGTTGTAGATCTTTTTAATTTGAACAACTTTGCAATCTAAGGTGATAGGTGGTCAACTTTTGTTGTCAATCGCGAAAACTCGAGAAAAATCGCTTTCAACCCCTGAAAGTTCACCTTGTTCTGCTCCTCTTCCAGTAGGTCTTGAGCTGGTAATAATTTTTCCCGCTTTTACTGGTCTAATAAGTGACTGAACAAGTTACAGATAAATAAAAATTTCTGGTATAAATTATCCATCATCCTTCTTTTTAATTCTTTTTGAATTTGAAAAATAAAATAGAAAAATAATAATCAGGTGGATGCAAATAAAAGACAACTGTAAACTAAGTTACCAGTTTTCTTCCTGGTTGTCCTTTTCGTCGGAAGTTTTGGGCTGTAGTGTATTTTCTGCTTTTTATTACTATTTTCTGTATTCGAGTTCGTCGGTATTTTATGAGTTTCATGAGTCGATTTCATATACTTTAGTACAGATTAGTCGGTTCACTGCCATAAATATTAACCCTACAAATTAGTCTTGCTTGGTTAGAAGTTGTCCTAGAACTGCTTTCACCGCTTGAATTGATTTGCAGAAACCGCAAAGTTTTGCTATGCGTAATTTTGTGCTCTTGAAACTACGTTTTGTATAAATTTGTCATAACCGGCTAAAATAAATTTGTTAGAAATCGTTTCCTTGAATAGGTTCCTAATTAGTGAGCTGTACTCATTTGAGTAGACGATAAGGCATGACAATTAGTTTCAATCCCATTCTATTTTGAGACAAAATTGGTTTGTTGGAATCGTACCTAGGGAAATATTATTGGATGGGAATATTCAAATCAGTTAATGTTCCACTCATGAACTTTTCCTAATTACAAAAACGTGTTAACAAATTGTGTTGTTTCATTAAAACTCAATTTCACAATAAGATAATAAGAGGAAGGCCTCCAACACTGATGTTCATTGGTTAATTATCTTCATGGTTGAAAAAAAATCATGATTCTTCTGAAAAATATAAAAAATCACAAATTTTTTTTAACCCCAAATTTTTTTGAAGAAAATCATGTTGTTTTTTGTTTTTTTTTTTCTATTTTCATTGAATTTTGTAAACCGGGGGATGGTGACAGATTTTGAGACACGATTTTACTCAGTATGCCTTTTGGAGGACAGTATTGTCTGTATTTCCTCATGATAATAAGGCAGGAATAAAAGAGTCGTCCTGGGTTCTTCCTAAAAAAAAATTATTAAACATTTGTTCGAAAAATATGTGTTTCACTACGATTTTAATCAGGCTGCTATGTGTTTTGTAGTGAAATAACGAAAATAAAATACTCAGAAAACCATTGGTATACCGTTAGGGCGGGTCCGAAGGGTTGGTATGGTCACGTGAATTTGTATGAGAATAAGGAAATTCTCCGTCTTTTTAAACAGGCTGCCACTGACGGCATACTGAATGCGTATGTACTGTTAAATCTGCAAAAATTTTGAACAGGTATGGAATAACATTCCGTGATTTTAATCAGCACAAAAGTTGTTGTAATATAAAGTTTGTCTCCTGAATTGTTGATTGTAACATGGCATACGAGTTGTGCGGGTTCGTCATACTAAAAAATTGAAATGAAGTTGCGAAATAGATTAAAAAAATTCCATGTTTTTAAGCAGTATGCCTGTCTGTTTTCATTATAGCCATGGTATATGGAGATGAAATAAGAAATGGCATACAAGTTGCGCGAGTTTTCTATATAAAAAATTGTAAAAAAAGTTGCAAAAGTAGGAAAAAAAACATGTGTTTTTAATCAGTATGCCTCTTGGTTTATGAAAAAAGTTAGTGATTCACTTCGTTAAAATGACATACAAGTAGCCCGGGTTTATCACATTAAAAAATGCAATAAAACTTTCTTACTATTTCGATTTTCCGACATTTCCATGTTGGTCCCCTATCGCAGGACCATTATGTGGCTTCTTTTTCATTTGTATATTTGTGTACAGCATAGTTTGTCTACGACTTAGTTTTTGAATTAAATTGAACGTAATCTGTTTTTTTTTTCTTAACAGCTTTTTCATAAACTCATATGCCGCCACGAGTTTGAACGTTGCGAGTGCTCTAAAGGCACTTCTTCACCACGTGCATCATACGCTATTATTTATTATATTCGACAGATAATGAAGATCTTCATCGCCGGTACATACCGTGTGAGTCACTAATTATTAGTCATTTTGGGCATTTGTTCCATCTTGTACAGCATTTACTCTTGTAGCAACACTCTTCCCAATTATCGACATGACAATCATGACATGGTTCAATTTGAGGTTATAACGATGACGCAGCATGCGTTTGTCAAAACGACATGTCAAGTCATCATGATCGGTAATGATTTGCCTGCCATCTATGTTAAAATTGAGTAAACTCTCTTGACGCAATAAAAATGTCATGAATCAAGCAGGCCGTACATCAACAGTTTTGGATGACAATTTCACAGCTATAAGTAATTCCACCAGGAGTTATATGCATCTTGGTCAAAGCCATAAAAAATGATTTTCGGCTTCCTTCGTTAATTTAATAACTAAACGTATAGTTTATATTAATTTTTTTATAATAAAGTATTTGAATGCATAGTTTTACTACAAAATCAATTCAAAAAAATCATTTTGGTTCTTTTTCACAACTATTGAAAATCATTGAAAATTTAGAAAATCATGATTCGGTGAGACTTTTTTCTCAATTTTAAGCGGTTTAACGATCAATGAACCACCAAGTTACATAGACCATTTTAAAGAAGACATTTCAACAATTGAAATAATCATCTACAGTGTGTCCCACTTACCATGCTCACCGTGGGTATCTTTTTAATGGTAAGATATACGAGGTCAGTTAAATGACACCAAATGTGGAGTTTATCAAGGCCAACTATAATGTGAAAAAATAATTTCATAAAATCTATTCGTTTTTGTTTTATACGCAAAAAACAGATTTTGGTCATTTTCATGTCTCCTCCGTAACTCATTTATTTATGAAAATATTCGAATAGGAATTTCACATTCTTATAGCAGTTTTTCCATGTGATTTCGAAAAAAATATGAAATTCATACCAACTCTTCTAGAATTTGAGATATCAGTACCAACTTTAATTTTTCAAATGTAGGTCATAGCTCACTATAACTTAGTTATGATTAACCTTTTTTTCTCTTACAGATGATATGTCACAGTAATAGTTTTTTGCTGATAACAACGGAGTTATCGTCATTTATACAAAAACAAGTACTATTTTGAAGTCGCCATTTTGAATTTATTAATTTTAACAAAAAATCATGATATCCGACCTCAAAAACCCCCACATACTAATTTTGAATGGAATCGGACCATAATCACAAATCTCGTCCGCCATATTGGAGGAGCCGCCATTTTTTATTTTTTATTTCAATAAAAATTTCATAGTTCATTGTCACCGGAATTATGAACATCTGCCAAATTTCAAGTTATTAGGACCGCCAGAAATGGGTCAAAATTCACTTGCAAGAGACATGAAAATGTTCAAAATTTTTTATTTGGGTATAAAAAAAACGAATAGATTTTATCAAATTATTTTTTCACATTTTAGTTGGCCTTGATGAACTCCACATTTGGTGTCATTCAACCGACCTCGTATCTCTTACCATTAAAAATATACCTATGGTGAGCATGGTAAGTGGGACACACTGTATAAACCTTCGAAATACAAACAAACACCAAGACAATTGTCCATGGAATATAAGGGTACTTTTTTTGAAAAATGTACCCAACTCGAAAACTAGTCGTCTTCTGAATTGCGAAGGAATCATGCTAATTCAACACCAAAGGAGACATATTACTACAAATTTTGATTGATAAAAAATTAAATACTGAAAAATCGGGTTTTCGCCATTTTGACGGTAAATTTGGAGTTAAGCTGAAAAAAATTTCCGCTAGGTGCTCACGTTTCGTCGCAAAATGACTATATACAATTTTAAATAATAAATCTATAAATGTTTGGCTTCGTGGAGCCCTTCTTATACATATACTTAACAAAATCACGAGATAAAAGTTAATTAAAGTTTATTATTTTGTTTACAATGCTTTTTTAAAGTTAACAAAAAACAAGAAACGTTGTTAATAAAATTTTGTTCGCCAAATATGCTATTGCTGTTTTTATTTAACAATGGCAGTCAGTAACGATTTGTCAAACAATTTTTTATATACAAATAGACAAGATTAATATTTTTCGAAAAAAAAAAATGTTTACCACTCTATTGTCTTGGCAAAATAATGATTAAATTTTTTAAATTTAGTAAAAAAAAACATTAACAACATTTCTTGGACTATTAATTTGTTGATAACTTTAAAAAATCATTATAAACAAAAAAATACACACAATGGGTGGTTCTGTCGCGTGCTTGCGACTGATTCTGGAAATTTCATGGTCTTACGTAAAAAAATTTCGGAAGATACGTGGGTGTTTTCATGAGAAGTGAAACAAATTCGATTTTTTCAGGACTGAAAATTGTTCAGGAAACAGGTGTATTATTGGTGATTTGGAGATCCTGAACACGCATCCGAAAAAATTTTTGACCAATTTTGCCTCCTAATATAACTTTCCGTGGTAATGGGTTGTTCCATCGCGAGAGGCGGGCAGTGTAGATCACTTAGGCCAACCCCATTCTGGTGGTATGTGCATTTTGAGAATTTCCATCAGTCCTGATTTTCATAATTCTACCTCAATTATTACGTAATGTACGGGGATGTTTCCATGAGAAGTGAGACAAATTCGGATTTTTCATGATAAATTTTCAGGGAAAAAGTGTATCTGTAGTAAAAATGGGTAATTCCATCGCGAGTGGCCGGTAGTGAATATCACCTTGTCCAACCTCATTCATGTGAGAGGTGCATTTTCAGCATTTCCATCAGCCCTGTGG
Organism: Chrysolina oricalcia; assembly: GCA_944452925.2. Classification (NCBI taxonomy): domain Eukaryota; kingdom Metazoa; phylum Arthropoda; class Insecta; order Coleoptera; family Chrysomelidae; genus Chrysolina; species Chrysolina oricalcia. The sequence continues at coordinate 63,426,498 of OX101812.2, forward strand.
GTTTCATCATTCTACCTCAATTATTACCGAAGATACGGGGGTATTTCCATGATAAGTGAGACACACTGTATGTATAAGGAGGGCTTCACGAAGCCAAAAATTTATAGATGTATTATTTAAACTTTTATGTAGTCATTTGAGATAACAGAGATTGGTAAAAAATTTATAAATTAACAATAAACTTTTTGAAAAATGTACGTAAAAATTTTTCCAATGGTGATTTATTCTTTCAAGTGCTTAGATGATACCATAATTCAAATTTTTAAAATGATATTTGTTACTAAAAAAAAATTATTTTATTTAGTACACTGTCTTTAGCGGTAGTGCGCCCATGTCGTTACGGTTGGGCGTAGCCCTATTGTTGGCGTTGAATTAAAATTATAAATAATACAGATAGAGTTCCGGGAGTAGAAGCTTTTTTCTTGGAAATTTCCTCTTCTTTAAGAATTTTCTTTTCAAAATTCCTCAAGTGTGAATAATTTTTGATTTATTAACAAAAAGCGAAATGCTATCTTTTTTTCATCTTAATTTGTTGATAACAATTGCAATTTTTCATGTGCTAATACATACTTCCGATACATTTTTCTAGACGTCATTCCGAATCGAATGAGTCATCTCTCATATTTTTAGGAGCTTTATCAAGAATTAACACGTTTTTGAACTTGTTAATCATACTAATGAACTAAAAGCCGTCTTTGATTGTAGAGGCAGAGTTGGTAATTCATTAACAGGTCGGAATTGATGATATAATAAACTATTAATTGAAACTCAAAATTTTCATTTTCTCTTTTTTTTTTCCTTCCTCGGATGCTGGTCCTTTCACCAGCTACACCTCAGCCTCTTGGGCTTTTTGTGTTTTCCGTGTTTGTTTTACAGCACCCACTCCGTAACTCTGGTCCCTTGTACCAGTTCTTCACCGGTTGGCTGTTGTATTCTTCGGTTTCCCGAAAATTGCCTGTCTCTTGCGGTCTAATGCCTCGCATTCTGACAGTATATGTTTGGCTGTTTCTGTCCCTTTACCACATTGTCTGCAGGAAAGTTGTCCGTTGAACAGACCCATTTTGTGCAGGTGTTTTCTCATTGGACTGTGACCAGTGAGAAGACCCGTTATTGTTCTAACTTGATTCCTGCTCAGCTTGAGTAGTTCTTCAGTTTTGTGTTTTGACGGTTCTTTAATGTATGTTTTCCCGTGGTGCATGAGGGGGGCTTCGTGCCACCTCTCCTTTTGTTTTCGCTTGACCCAGTCCCGAATGCATCCTCGAATGTCGGATTTATTAATCCCGAGTGCGGGTTCTGGGCCAATATATGGAGTTGTTGAGCCACTTCTAGCTAGCTCATCAGCTTTTTCATTGCCCTCGATACCGTAGTGTCCTGGAACCCACATCAAAGTTAATTTGTTGTATTCTGTGAGAACACTGAGTTCTTCTCAGCATTCCCATACCAGTCTTGATGTCACTTTCGGGTTCATAAGAGCCTTCAATGATGCCTGGCTATCGGTACATATTTTGATCCGTGCATTGTGCATTTCCCTCATATTGATTTCTCACGCGCATTGCAAGATGGCGTACATCTCTGCCTGGAATACAGAGGTGTTTGTTCCTAGTGAGACGCTTATTTGGGAGTTCCTCCCCTCACTGTATATTCCAGCACCAGTTCCATCTCTGGTTTTGGATCCGTCCGTGTACCAGATCCTCTCTCCAGGTTTGCTCCTGGTGTTGTCGTGTGTCCATTCCCTTCGATCTTGCAGGATATCCTCGAAGTTGATGTTGAAGAAGTATCTAGGAGTCATGTGGTCCGTTGGTTTCATTTCAAGAATGTTGCTTCCCACTATTTCCTTTATCTTGTTGTGATCCGATCTGTTGCTCGTATTTTGTTGCCTCAGGAGTCCCATTCTTGCCTCTCCCATGATTGCTATGTCAATCGGTGGGAGGTCCAACAGTACTTCCATGGCTAATGTTGGTGTTGTTTTCATAGCTCCCGTTATACTGAGGCATGCAAGTCTTTGTACCTTGCTCAACTCAGCCGCGGCTATTTTTTGTGTTATCTTTGTCCACCATACCAAAGATGCATATGTAATCATGGGTTTCACCACAATGTTGTATATCCAATACACCATTTTGGGATTTAGCCCCCATGTTTTTCCGTGTGCCCGCCTGACTAATATCAGTGTCATTTCGGCTTTCTTCTTAACTTTTGCCAGCTGTTTATTCCAGGTGAGTTTCGAGTCTAAAATCACCCCGAGATATTTAACTTCCCCTGACAGCTGTATTTGGGTACCTTGTAGGGTCAGAGGCCCTAGGCTCTCTAACTTCCTTCTAAGGGTAAAAGCTACAATGGTTGATTTGGAGGGGCTAATAGTTAGTCCCTCCTTATCTATCCATGTACTTACCAGATTTAGGGCCGATTGCATTCTATCCCTAACCGTGGTGTTGAATTTGCCTTGGACCGTGATGACTATGTCATCTGCGTTCATTTTCTCTTAATAACTTACCAGAAATATTGAATACGTAAATAATTTTTTTTTAATATTATAAAATTATAATAATATAAAAGTGTGAAATGAAAAACAGGACAAAACCAAACAACAATCAACGATGAAACTCAGCAATCCTATGAGCAAGACTCATAAAAAAGGACATAAGCGTCTCCACTCACAATTGATCCCATTGCAATTGGAGATACACGCGAGTCATTATATTCAAACCACGTGCCTGCATGATTAAAATGTGAAGAAACTCATCAGAGTTCAATCGCAATTTAAATCATTACAACCCTGATTATCTCACAGTTCAAAATATTTGTGATTCGGAAGAAAATTTACATTTCTACTGGAGTGATATTATAAAACATTCAAAGAAACTAAACCTAACTTTCCACTGGGATTGAAAGTAGTTCATAATGCTGCCGGTTACACCGCTGCGCTGCAGGAACCCACAAAAAATGAATTCTCTCGAATAATAGGTCATTGTCGCTGGTCAGTCCTCTCGAATCTCACTAAACCACATTCTTGTGAGGATTTAATTTTTGTTGATTTCATGTTCCCGACTCCTTCTTAATTTTTTCGTTATACGTGGTATGTTTTGCAGGGATGGACCTAGATCTAAAAGGAAAATTCAGTATAATAAAGGGGCTGATGAAAATGAATACAATATTTTGTCACGTTAATATTTCACACAATCTGTGGTCTCGATTCATAATTTACTCAAGGTTTTCGTAATGCATTGGATATATTCGTTGAAATTTCAAGGTATGACTCTTGCGAATACTCCTTTAAATTCTAATTTATTTGCGCATTACATCATCGTTATAATTTTTTAATTTACGGAATTAAAAAAAGCACATTTTTTACAAAATGTTCAAATAAAGTACAGAATTTAATGATAATGAGAAATTGCCAAAGCAATGAAAACACTTTTTGAATATTTTCAATAATTTCAGGAGGTACCTATACGTTATATTAATACTATCGACAAAGCTGTCGAAAATTCTCACGCACTATTTTATAGATGTGACATTATTTTCACTGCGCTCTAAAAAGTAAGGACTAATGTAGTGTTCATGCAATATCTTGGAAGTTAAGGCTGCTCAGGTGTTCATTTCCAGGAGCTGCGCGTTTTTGCACTTATAAAAGGTTATTTTTTTTGGTGCAAATTTCATTTATTTTTCGCTTCTGTTGTTGGGGAGAGGACACTGTATAGTATTCCGTAATTTTCACTTTCAAAGGAGTATCATTTTGTTTTCATTGCGTGAAAGAAATCACAACCCATATATGCGCTCAGGGGCGACTTTACAGATCAAGTAGAGCATCCGCCATTGATGTCATTGATGTGATAATGCGGATATAAACAAATATCCATTATCACATCAACAACCCTTTCATTCCAGCCTCTCTCTGCTGATCCATCATCAGCAGTGTTTGAAAATATTCTAGAATTACCTTGATTAATACACGCCTATTCTAACAGTCAATGAAATTACTTAAATTTTTTAGAATCGACCAATCAACGCTTGATTACAGTGATAAAAACCTACCTAGCTTTCCCAAAAAGTGATAAATATGCACCTTGCTCACGTAATCAAGCACGCCGTGAATGGTAGTGTTCAAATTTCTATCTTGACAACTATAACTGTCAGATTGTTTTCGAATTGTTAGAAAAAAATAAAATGGCAAGATTTGGTCAAGAATCATTAAAATGCATTGAAAAAACTATACTTATGGCCGATTTCACCAACTGATTCCTAAAGTTAGGAAATACCTAAATCGAATTTAGGAATGTCCAATTGCAATTTGCGTTCACCAAGCGGTAAAGTAATGATCAAAAGTGATAGAAAATAACAATCGTAGGTATTTCCTATCACTCTTATGCATTACTAGACGCTTGGTGAAACGCAAATTGCACTTGGGAGTTCCTAAATTCGATTTAGGTATTTCCTAACTTTAGGAATCAGTTGGTGAAATCGGCCATTAGTGTTATTCCAAGAAACACAGTGAATAACCATAAGTCTATATGGAAGCAGTTCCAAACATTTCTAATAGAGAAGCATTATGAACTTCGAGAAACGACTTCAAACGAATTGCTTGGGCTAATCATGAAAGATTCGGCTTTCAATATGAAGAGTTGATGGTGAAGATTATAAAGAATGTGTCATGAAGACCATGTGGAACGTTACTGCAAAGTGCCTTCAAGAAAAATACTATAAAGAGTACAGCCGAAAATTCAATCCATTCGCAGATATTGAATTCAAATGAGCGAAGGATGCGAAAAATTCGAAACGAAAGCAGCTTCAGTCTATTCCCGGGAAAAGAAAACAAAGTTCGAATGTTTCATGTAAGGAAGATTTATATAAAATGATGAATCTATGGAACGAAGATTGTCCAGAAGAACTTCAAAAAAGCTATTTCATATAATAGCTTTTGAACTAGCCTGGAGAGGGGGCAAGGAAGCTAGATGCAGAGTGCATTTTTTCAAGGAGGAGAACGCATAATTTAAGCATCAATCGAACATAGATGAATTCAAATATCTTTTATTTTTTCCACCTGAACACTTTTTGAGTAATTTTTTTTCTATGATTTCATGTACATTCTCGTCATTGATGGACTGGAACGTTTTCACCAAGTGTTGTGGCTGGACTGGCAGAAGATGGCTGATATGATTATGAGCGTCAATGTTGTATTTTCATTCTCATTTAGTTACATGCGCTCATTCTCGCCTCAGTGACTCCTCGTTTTTCCTGCAGTTGGAATAGCAAATGCGCCACCTTTTTTTGTTATGTCGCCCCGTAGCGCATATGGTGGTGATACTCTCTTTCGTCTGCACTTATGTTCAGATAGGAGAGATTATCACTATTATAGTCTATATAATACATAGATACCTATTTCAATTTACATTTTTATTTATACTTGAAAGCTTCGTCGATAAGTTGAAAAACTAATATTAAAATATATTTTGACTTTGAGTAGTGATGTCCAATGTCTTGGAATGTACTTCATTTTTCAAACATTCGAAAATGTTCAAGACCAGTCAATGAACAACACAGTAATAATGAAGAATATTGTCTATCTGAGAAATTTAAAATAAAATCTTCCCAATTGTGTCAAAAAAAATCTACCAATAACTCTATGCAACTTTTATATGCCGTTACAGAATTTTTATTGTTTCCTCAGGGTGCAGATTGAGAAGAAAAATTATCAATTTTAATTTATTTCTAATTATTGTGTGATGTATAGCTATGTAAATAAATGATCGATAAAAATTGTTTCTTACGAATTTACTAACTTTGAGGCATAAGTATCTATGGAATAACACAGTCTCCTAACCATAAACCATATTTACTTGAGTTTCGAAATTACGTTTTACCACCCATATAACATCTCATATTTTAATCTTTCAGGCGTTGTTTGCGATACATGACGTTTTTGCAATGTTTACTCAAACAATTTTTACTACTGTTATTTCTGTATTTTGCACAGATGAGATAATGAAATATTCAAACTGACATAGTTCGTTATGATTTGTAAATCAAGACGCATTGGGCAAGCAAAAAAAATGAATTTCGGCTTTCATTTATACAGGATGATTTACGACCAATTACGGGAAATTCTACAGGTTGATCTCCCCACCCAAAGAAGTAAAAAACCAATTGGAATTTGGGTCAATAAAATTACGAAACAGCTGATCTAAGCAGCTATTCTACATCTCTTCTCTTCTGTTTAAGCCTGATGATTGACATTCACCAGATCTTTTTTATGTGAAAATGGATTGTTGAAAGATTTTTCAAACAGTTGAAGATCTAGTCCTGACCAGCTTTGGACTATTTTGCTGACAAAAAACATTCTCAGCTGATGTACCTACTACAAACCAAGTAAAATAATAGTTATTTCCAACTTTGGAAATAATTCCCTTTTTTTGTTATTTTCATAACTAGTCACGAGAAATAAAATGTTCTATAGGTAGTACCAATGTTTATATAGAAGATAGTTAGTCAACCTTATGAGATTATAATTGGATCAAAATGGATGCGACATGTAGATGGCGATAGTGAGCTCGCATCCAAGTCATGTCGTAACTTCAGTGATCTGGCCTCTAAGTCATGTCGGAACTTGATTAAAACAATAGAAAATCATTAAAATCAGGGTTTTATGAAGAAACCTGCATTAAAATGACGTCAAATATTCATGTTTGTAACTAATCACGCTAGATGACACTCGCGTTTGTGTCCAATACCTTTTCCACAGGCATTGACTATGTTCTATTTAAACAATGGTAGTACAGTTGAAAATATATAGATATAGGTTACAGTCGTTGACGAGAAAGGGTATTACCATTGTACGTGTCGGTGGGACAGTTGTAACATATTCTGGGGTTAAATATAACAACACAATAACAAAAAATATTTGAAATATAAGCCAGTGTTTGGACAAAAAATAAGTGAAACATTCTTTGCGGTGTTAGGCCAGAAGATAATAATATAATTTATTTAATATGTTGAAAGGTGCAGTTGTACAATGACAATGAAAATGACCACAATATAAAAATAAATGTTAAATTGTTAAAATGTAAATTGAATTAAAAGCAGAAACTGCCTACAGAGATATTTATCAAGTGAACAGACACAATTTGGATTTCACACACGAATAATGAGAAAAATTCTTCTAATATTGAAATGGGGTTTCAATTATTTCTTCAATAAACTTAAATTTGGAATTTTTTTAATACTCTGTTCCAATTTATTATAGACGCAGCCATGAAACTGGTGGCTTCCCTGCAACTGTTTTGTACGGTGTTGGCCTGAAACAATCATACTTCTAGATCTTGTTTCGTGTAGATGATTTTCTCCATTGAGAGCAAACTTATTTCTGTTCTGATAGACAAAAATACACAGGTCATGTACTTTTATACAAAAGACCCCGCAAACTCCTTATGGAATTTGGGTCCCGGTGGATTTTTTTGAATTTTTGGTATGATGCAGTCAGTCCATGTAATTCCTAACCAATGTTACCATTGCGCCAACCCAAAAAAATTAGCAGTTTTGCAGCTAGGGGGCGTTGAAATCACCCCTTGCGCAGATTAGACTATTTATTTTTGAGCCCGGTAACAATATTTTCACTTGTTTCATTATTGCTAATGTTGCAATGTACAATCGGGAGAGAAATTTTTCTGCAATACGTAGGAACGTAGGTTCTTATCTGAATTTTCATTAATTCCTAATGAACTGTTCGAATAATATAATTGTCTGTGATCACTGGACCGTTTATGAAAATTGCATAATTTTTCCGAAGCCATAAGTGTAAATAAAGTACGACTAGAAAAAGAATGCATCGCCAGACAATATCAGAAATAGGTAAATAAATATAATAAAGAACACGAGGAACATACTTACAGAAGTTGACTAACACATGACCTCTGACCACTGCCAAATCAGCATTGTCCATGGTAACTTTTGATTTTTTGTTTGTCTTTTTATTTGGAGTTGAGGATTGTTCCATTTTACCTTTTTCAATTTTATTCATTTCTGAATTAATTTTCCTAATGCTTCTAACGCAAACTCCCGTTGCGGCAGCAACTCGTTCTTGAACCTTCACAAGAGGAATACTGGTTTCACCTATCATTGCTTCTGCCTGCATAAATTTGATGACATTACTGACAATTTCCCTACTTTGTCCACTCAGAATCTTATTTCTCACTTTACGCTTCGAAGGCATTTTCAAATACAACAAACTACACTATAACCTATCTAATAATATTTCAAAACTATACACAACACAAGGATTTCAAATTCAACACACAATCAGAATAACGCCACAATAATTTTATTCCACTGACTGTACACTCACGACGTTAACTGCTTGAATAATGCAGAGTGAGTGAGCTCCTGCCCCACTTGTGTCTACTGCGCAACCAATTCTCGGAGGCATTCTTAAGCTTGTCGACCAGTAGTCGGGAATACATTTTTTCGTGTTTAAAATTAAGGGTAGGGGGTAAGGGGGAGGTTTTAGATTTTCATTTCACGAAAAATTACAGAATTGATCAGCATAATCTAAACTAAAATACGTTATTATTTCCGCCTATAATAATGAATAGTCCATTCTGAGCAAGGTATGATTTCAACGCCTCCTAGCATCAAAACTGTTCATTTTTGAAGTTTGTCACCCAATTTATTTCTATTCAAAATAACTTGAACTGCATCATATCAAAAATTCAGAAAAATCCACCGAAATTTTTTCGTTTTGTGTCATTTGGGGGGTGGGGGGATAATAAAAAAAACTGCTATTTCCCTTATTTAGGCATATTTAAACATTCGATGATACATTTGAAGGCACTCGAGAAATATTTTTTTTGTGTTCCGTAATTGGAGTTGGGGGGAAAAGAGGAAGGGGTAAGAATTTTTTTATAAAACAGTACAATATTGTGCAACATTAGCATCAATGAAAAAAGTGAAAATATTGTTACCTGGTTCAAAAATAAATAGTCTAATCTGCGCAAGGGGTGATTTCAACGCCCCCTAGCAGCAAAACTGTTAATTTTTTTGGGTTGGCGCAATGGTAACATTGGTTGAGAATTACATGGACTACATCATACCAAAAATTCAAAAAAATACACCGTGACCCAAATTCCATAAGGAGTTTTCGGGGTCCTTTTCAAGCATTAATATGACACCCTCCATCAAATACCTTCCAGTATCCTAATTACCATTTTCTGTAGAATAAAAACTGTTTCCCAAATGGTTATTGATTTTGGCATAACATAGACTTGACAATATAACAGTGCTTGGACGTTAATCTCAATGCATAACAATTCTTATATTTTGGAATTTCTGCAGCCTGTATGCCTCAGGGAACACTTTCCGAGGCAGTGAGTTCCAAACATTTGCCGTTCGTTGAAAGAACTAGCCTTGGGAGATTGATTTTTTCTCGTTTTTTCCACTTACCAGCTGTCATCCCCTTACGAACGGCAGCCCTCAGAAGTCGAAAATTGTGCGAGCCAAGGATAAAAGAGGTCTTACCTTTTTACGTCCGATTCCTAGCACTTACTAATGATCGGCAGGTCTCCAAAGTCAATGGAATCGGAAAGGATTTGAAATTAGGTAAACATTTTAATAAAAAAAATTCTGCCTACGCCAATCGATTCAGAATGGACGAATTAGTATATTTAAGTCGATCGGTGACAAAGAAAATTCTGCTACTAAATAGTTGTATGTAGGTACTTATGGGGTTGACCCTTGAAAATCATCAAAAATTCAAAATCGTAATATCCACCTTTAAGTTAATTATTGGACAAAAAAATGTATATTTTCCAGCTCCATTTATTATCAATATAAACATTAAGTATTTTAGCTGTTTCTGATGAATCTACTTTCGTCATCATTTTAAAAGAGTTAGATGGTTTTTTGCTGACCATAAAATTACTTTTTTATATGCTGTTTCAGTTAATGTCACAAGTCTCCCGAAATCCTTTCAAAATGTTTGTGTCGTTAGCCCACGTTATCACCTGGATCGTTGATAGAATCTGTAAGAAGTGAATGAGATCATTTCCATAGAAGGGAAATAAAAGCGGGCCCAATATGGAACCTTGAGGCACGCCCTGTGTATGCCTGTTATCTTGTATTTCCTAGGAAGAATTTTTCACCGATAATTTATCAAACTCAAATTCAGAGATTGAATAATAAAGCTAGACTTTGATGAGTTAGTATACTTTATTTGTTCTATATGTTATCAGCATACCATATAAACCAACTTAATCATTTGATTTATGAAATAATACAGAACTGCTCATTTCACTTTTCTGAAAATATGAAGATGACTCATGGCAAAAGCAAACCTGGCGATCAGCGCAAATAATCATTTTCACGTACGGTGTATTTTATGAATTTGAAACTATTTACATGGTGATGATAATCTCATTCGGGTGATTTTGAATTGAATGCATTATAACACTTTTCAGCCTACCTCGTATCAACATGTCTGTTAAATGTTCTTCAATGCTAATGAAATCGACCATTAATGACCCCTATTAATGAACGATTTGTTAATAATGGATGATTCCGAGAAATCGTCCATCAATAACTCCTATTAATGGTCGATTTTTCATTAATGGTCGATTTCTCTATTAATGCATGATTGTTGCATGGGCAACCAAACAAACTGAATCACATGTTACGGATGCTAAAATGGATATTAACGATAAATTTATGTCGCCAGATGTTGCGGAAGCTGCTGAAGTAGCATCTTTAATTTTATTGCCAGAAAAAATTGAATTCCTTTATTTAAACAAGAGTTAGGTAGACGGAAAAATATTGTAATCAACTCTTATATTAAAATGCGATCAATGATCTCGAAAATACACTGGTTGATTAAATAACTATTAACAATTCAATAGCAAATTGAAACCGATAGAAAAATTATGAAAATACCTCCACTTTCCAGCATTTTCCACTCATTCTCTAGCTATGCAAGTCTCATAAACATAAAGAACTAACAAAGAAATATCTGTATATGTATTACTCGAGGTATCACTCTTTCAGACCTCTATAGTCTAATTCAGCCCGAGACTACGGGGTGGGCTTTTTACGGAAATGTTTTTTTGCATGGGGTATACCGAGTCACAGCGTGCCAGACTGATGCATCAATCAGTACAGCATAAAATTAGTGATTTTTTTTTATCAAAAATACTAGTAGGAAATCGATTGTACCGTCACATGAAAAGACAGTCCGTTGTTCTATTCTGTTATGTATTGGACTCGCGACTGTCATTTATTAATTTGTTATAAATATTTAAATGCAAAAAATGCTTTTATATTGTTTTGCTTACAAAATGATAACTATAAATACAGTGTGTACATAAAGTAAGGAATAAATTCATTATTTCTGAATGTAAAGATATTTCGTAAAAGTCCTCATATTTGGTTAGGGATCGTCATTACGAATCCAGTGATACCAAGTTTGTCAAACGGCTGCGGAGATATGGCCAAAAAACTTCCTCGTATGTCTAATGAGTATGACTGCGAGACTCCACACGATTCAGAAGTCTCTGTCGCACTCTGGGTATATGGAGAAGTTTTTTGGCCATATCTCCGCAGCCGTTTGACATAATCCCATCAAACTTGGTATCACTGGATTCGTAATGACGATCCCTAACCAAATATGGAAAAATATACTGGGTGTCCAATTTAAAAATATCACCAAAGTCATTTTTACTCAATTGCGGATAACCCTATGTATTTTGGGTGGGGTTCAAAAATTGGCCCATCGGAAAAGAAAATCGACCTGCTCGAGGATTTTTCCGAAATATCTTTACATTCAGAAATAATGAATTTATTCCTTACTTTATGTACACACTGTATAATAGTGCTAGAAAAAATGTAGAAAAATGATTTTTTGGACAATGCCCCGTATACACCCTAATTAACTATCATCAATAAAATTATAATTGGACATGTTGATGAAGATGAATATATTTTGATCCTGAATTTGTTTTATTTCTACTAACAAAACAGTTTCTTTCTTAGTCAATCCTGCCCAAGTAGGTACGACGTTTTTAACGAACTATGTCCGCTTATATCTCAGAAACGACACAAACAATAGTATATTGTGTATCTAGTAGTAAAAGCAATACATTCCCGGACGACAATGTAAATTGTTGGGCGAGGCGTTGAGCCGAGGCCAACAAGCATTGAAGTCTGGGAATGTGCTTTTACTACGAGGTACACATACTATTTTTTCTGAAATCGCAATCAGCATTACCAAAAACTAAGGAATTCTACATATTGTTTGCGTGAATTCAATAACTGTCTAAAATGTAAACAAGCCGGCAAAAATATTCCCGTATCGTTTTCGATACGGGAAAGTACTTTTTCGGCAACCATCCGGGAAGTGTTCACTTCCCGGACACTTTTTCTTTGGGAAAGTAGGACTTCCCGGCCTAGTCCGGGAAGTACGTACTTCCCGGACTAGGCCGGGAAGTGCTCGAATTTTAATACAAATATTAATATAAATAAGAATTAGAATGTTTCTGTTGGTACCTATCTTCTGTTCGAATTTCAATATATAATAGAAATAAGAACTGAAGTGTTCGAAATATTCAAATTTGGAATCGTTTCATCCGGTTAACAGATGGGTGAAAGTCGACCTCTCTTCGTCTCTTAGACTAAATGCGTCTCATTGATTTGTTATTCTACATGATTGCCGAAAAAATAGTGTACGCAACACGTCCGAAAACAGTTTTTTTGGACTCGTAGACTTCCAGGACTCGCTAACGCTCGTCCTAGAAATTGGTCTACTCGTCCAAAAAAACAGTATTTTCCGGACTTGTTACGTAAAGTTCGTTGCTTAGCAACGGACTAAAATACTAGATTAATATTTTGAGGCCTGAAATTGCTCCGAGAAAGTGGGCATTCTTGAACGATTTCAGAAAAAGTACTTTCCCGTACCGTTTAGGTCCGAAAACGGTCCGGGAAAGTTCGTTGCTTAGCAACGGTCTAAAATACTAGATTCGCGTATTTTGAGGCCTGAAGTTGCTCCGAGAAAGTGGGCATTCTTGAACGATTTCAGAAAAAATCATTCAAACTCTCACATTTTTCTTACTACTCATCCCACTATAACACAGTCAAATTTCAGATAATTTGACCAAGAGACAATTTCCCATATGTTTTCGGGCGGGGTCCTTTTGCAATTTATTTAAAAAGTCATAACCCCGCAATTTTTCAAGATGTAGGGTTGGTCTTTCTCAAGAAATTACTGAGTCATGTGTACTTTATGTGTGCACAAAACAGGCGCTGTCGGACCATTAGTTTGGGCACAATTTAAATTTTTTTGTAGTATCTTGTAACGTTTAGATGCTCTAGTGATAGTCCGATATCAAATTCTCAAACAGATGCTGCGGAATAGGTGAAAAATTCTTGCAAACATGACTAAAAACAGTCGAGCCCGAGTGAGTGGTCGAGTAGTAGGAGACACCGGGAGATGAGAGGAAGCGTATTTTCACATTTACCGTTTCATTAGAAGAATTCGATGTTCCCATTGGAATAAAATTCTGAAAATTTGGAACTACTCATAAGTTAACATAAACAATCCATCTGAATTGTCGTCATTGTTATAGCACTTCCAGTTAAACCGGAAGTGGACACAACCTTCTTTGTTTTGAGTGAAACCAAAACTATATCTATTACCGTTTCGGATATCCCCATGGTGGACAACATTTTTTTGGACTTTTTTTCCTTAAATCTTTCGCTACTAAGTTACTGCCGTCAAAATTACAATATAATAATAAATGTTACTCTTTTGGAACTTTCAAGTCAATACTGAAAATCAACCAAACTTTTGTGATAGACGAATTGGATGAGTTCTAAAAAAAATTTGTTACACCCTCACGCGCAATCTGCAATAGTCTTCGAAGGACTTGTGCGAGCTAGGGAAGACGATTCCCTTACCTTTTAACGTGTGATACCATGCACAAGACTGGTGACCATGATGGAATTCGAACCCATGCTCTTATGGTTGAGAAGCGAACGCTACACCATTACGACCACCGCGACCATAAATGAATTAATGATTGAATGTCCGTCGTGATATCAGCTAGGAAAGTGTTTATCTTCTGACCAATATTCGCTTTACTTCCTCTCTGGTAGGATTATTGATGGAAAAGGATTTTTGACGTCGAAATTATTGGTATTTTTCAATGTGTCTACGGTGTCTAATCAAACAGCTATCAAAATTTGGAGACCACAACAACAAAATAATTTTCTTGAAAACAGTTCATATATGATAACATTTTTAATGGATACTCAACAAACCACATTTTTATAATTATTATTGTTACATGATAGGTACTCGTATGTAAATGACTCATCACTGGCTGTCTCATTTTCACTAGTAAAAGATAAATGCAGTACAGCATATCTCTTTCTCAACACCGAGAGCATGTCATTTACTTCGGGAGTTTTGGCCAATTTGGGAAAATATGAAGGGCGGAGTTTCACGGACGAAAGTTCTTCTACCGTTATCTTCCTCAAGGGTGGTGTAAAAACGAGTTCTCCATCTTTATCGCCAATGCTTTGTTTGTCAGATGGCATTTTAGGAGTGACTACGGTGGAAGTGACTTCTCGAAATGATTTCTGTAGTTCTTCGGAATCCACCTTCCTCGTATATTTTTGTTTATGGGATCTGTAGTGGTTACACTCAATACCAACCATCCCGTCACTCGAATCTTCAGAGGAAGTGTCTGTGCTGCTATCCTGTTCGGAATATCGTAAAGATTTCCTCACTTTCCTGTTATCTTCGATGATGACGGCACTGATCACTATTCGATAGTTGGGAAAAAAGTTCGATGGCAGCTTCAATAACATCTTTCCTACGAATTTCCTCGAAGTTATTCTTATGATGCAGTTTCCAATAATCAAGAATACTGTTTGGGTGAAGGAAACGATGGTTCTTTTTATCGATCTAACAGACGTAGTATGATTATTGCTCATAGCGTTATATTGACAGTGTGAACGATTGTATATTAAATGCGACTCGCTGTCAATAATGACAGATAAGATGAAAGGTGCAGTCTAGCAAATTTGATTATGTTTTTTGGTAGACAAACGGAAAAGTTAGATTTCATCGGTTACGTTCTAACCTAAAATGTTTCAGAACAGTTCGTTGATCCTATGTCACTTCTAGAAACGCTTTCTATTTCAACTCCTGCACATTTGCGAAATTAATTACAACCTATGAGAAGCTGAGACATGTAATGAAAATATTTCCGTAGACGGTCAAGCTAGCAGAACCCAGGAATTTTTTTAAAAACGAATTCTAAAAAAATCGGCGACGGGTTCAAACGTGAGCCTAAAATGAGCCTAAAATTATGGTGCGATCAGATTTTCCATAACGATTCGGTTAGCCTTTTGGTACTGCCAGCTCAGTGTTGAGCTAACACGACCTATGATTTCTCCTCCAACTGAAGAGCAAAAAAATTTATAATTGGGTAATAAATTAGCCTGAATAGAGCCTAAAATTATTGTCCAACTGGATTTGTTCTGAATTGCTTTTTTAAGGTTGGTTTCTGCTGGCTTGGCGGTCAAGCTAGCAGGACCTAGGAATTTTTTAAAAAACGAATTCTAAAAAAATCGGCGACGGGTTCAAACGTGAGACTAATATGAGCCTAAAATTATGATGCGATCAGATTTTCCATAACGATTCGGTAAGCCTTTTGGTACTGCCAGCTCAGTGTTGAGCTAACACGACCTATGATTTCTCCTCCAACTGAAGAGCAAAAAAATTTATAATTGGGTAATAAATTAGCCTGAATAGAGCCTACAATTATTGTCCAACTGGATTTGTTCTGAGTTGCTTTTTTAAGGTTGGGTTCTGCTGGCTTAACGGTAAAGCTAGCAGAACCCAGGTTTTTTTTCAAAAAACGAATTCCAAAAAAATCGGCGATGGGTTCAAACGGGAGCCTAAAATTATGGTGTGCTTAGACTTTTCATAATCATTCGTTTGGCGGTTTGGTTCTGCCAGCTTAACGTTAAGCTAGCAAAACTCGCGATATATCTCACAAATGAAGAGCAAAAAATTTGGGAATAGGGTAATAAATTAGCCTAAAATTATGGCCTGAAAAATTTTTGAAAATTCC
Organism: Chrysolina oricalcia; assembly: GCA_944452925.2. NCBI lineage: Eukaryota > Metazoa > Arthropoda > Insecta > Coleoptera > Chrysomelidae > Chrysolina > Chrysolina oricalcia. The sequence continues at coordinate 63,442,610 of OX101812.2, forward strand.
AAAGTGGTTCTGCTAGCTTTACGGGGGTGGAGAAATGGGTTGCAGTTGTCGACTAGTATATAGGTCGTTTCCCGCCTGATCTGAATTCTGAACTATCTTATTGTCTCGAAAAGCGCTGAGGACAGTTCCCGCTAGTGATGGCGGGATGCCCGTACATTTTGGCACCTGAAGCATATTCGTGTAATATCGTAGTTTTTCTGTGCAAAGAATTGGGCGATCTTAGATTTTTGGACACTTTCAACGATATCTCCCGGTTACTCTATAAAAAACGGAAAATGTAACCTTCAATACTTCACGGACAGATCAGTAACATTTGTTCGATTGAAATTAACGAAGTAATTTTTACATTAGGGTTAAACTAATGCAAACGATTAACTTGGTGTCGGTTTGTTTAGTGTCATCTTAAAAATATGGAGAGCTTATAAATAACAAATGACATCTGTCATGAGCATAAAACAAAAGAATTATGGTCTGAATCATAACGGTCGAGAACTGATTATGCATAATGGTCAAATCTATATTAAAAACAGTAACACCTTATTTGATCAGGTGAAACTTGACGATATCACTGACTGCAAAAAAAGGAATGAATATTATATCAGTTCCTATTAAATATGACGAAGAAAAATTAAAAATTTCCGCACAATCAATACAGTGACAGACATATTTGGATGAAAATAGAAAAATTGTATTTGAAAGTACTACGAACTTTAGTTTAGGGTTAATTACCTGAAACTTTTATAAGATATCGGCACGTACCTACTACTCCTCCACATCTAAGGTTATCATAGCGCCAAAATATATGTTCATCGATTGAGATTTTGAATATTTTCCCAAATTTTTAATATCCATAGCCATTGTCATTTTTGCCAACTATTCATTCGCTAAATAATTATTAACTGTCGGCTATATGTGATGCCAAAATATATTTCATAAATGGAATAACAAGTACTTAGTTTCTAGTCAATTTCTATAATTTGGCAATAGTTGAAATCACAGAGCAATCATATTATTGAAAAAGTGTTAATTCAAGGAAATCTGTTTAGACAAGTTGTCTTGAATAAAATTATTCTGAAATTTAGATTGTGACAATAATAGTTATTTATGCAACAAGTGTAAAAAGTGAATGTTTATTGCACTCGACGTGAAATAGTCCGACGAGGCCGTTAGGCCGAGTTGGACAACACGTCGAGAGCAATAAACAATTTTTGCACGAGTTGCATACAACATTTTTTCTACGTTCATGCAAAAAGCAAAAAATGATTTATTGAGGTGCGGCACTAGGTGTAGGAAAATGAAAAGCGCAACTTGAATACTTTATTATTAATATCGATTTGCATTGAAACAGGAACTAATACGTTACGAACAATTTAACTCAAACTTTATTTTTACCCTCAATGTTGAAAGTGAATGAACAATTGGTGCAATTTTCAATATGAATATTTCGTAGTGAAGTACCTATTGCCAATCTCACAGACTATCTGCTAAATATGTAGTAGGTTTAAACGTTTATGTTTGTCATGATGACAGCACGTTGAAGTAGAATTACAGATGAGTGCAATAAAAACTTTATTGCACTAGTGCAATAAAGAACTTCTTTTTCCACTGAATATAGTTCAATAAAGTTTTGCTTTTTGCATGAATGTAGAAAAAGTTCATTTAATTGAATAGAAATAAATGAACTATTTTCAAAAAAGTTATTACAATATATGGAAACGCTTATTTATTGTAGTAACAAATGATCTAATTGATAATTTTTATTATTTTTGCCTTGTACACACAATATAAGTGCTCTTTGAAAATTGTTCAAAAATAAATTTTGATCGCCTCAGCATTTTCAATAAAATATGTGAATTGTTAAGTTACTGAAGACACAAAACGAAGTTTGGCACTTTCTTATTCCTCTAAGCGAAGGTGGGTATTGATTTTATCATCTTGTACCAACAGGATCTTTCGATATACAGAAATTCTGTCGAATCAGATGGAAAACAAATTTTCAGTGTACTTGCCTTCAAAGTTTGTGATTTCGAACGATTTGTAAAGTTGAAATTTTTAAGGCTTGATTAAAAGATGAAAACATAAAGTATAATTATTTCTTAAAACTAAAATGTATGTTACAGAAAAAACCGAATTCAAATATTATTTAATTACTTTCGATCAAAACAGTTTTCTATATGACATACTTTGTGCAAATTTTTCTGCACTTTTCTATGAAACTTGATGTACAGTTTACCGGGATATACAGGGTGGGTCACGGTCGATGGTACCTTAGACGTTGCTCTTGGTCTATCGATCTAAAATATTTTCAGCAAAGCAGCGTTGCCGCTTATACCAGAAAGTAGCAGCATCTTTGTTATTTCAAATGGGTCACCCTGTATATTACCGCATTTTTGAACATATCATTCCTTTCTGATTATTTCTGCCTCATACTCCCCTATATCTATCTCTAACGGTTTTTGAGATATTGGTTATTTTCCATATTTTTTATCCAAAACATAGCTCGAATTGAATGTTTATTTCTGCGGTATTTGGATTCTTAGGAAGTTGCAATTTTGTGTTTAGTTCATCAAGATCATGTACATTGTTCTGCGTTATACAGGGTCGTTAAAAATTCATGATCTTACTGCTAGATACGAAAAGTGTTGAAAGTGCGTTTTTTTAAATGGAACATCCTGTATATTATAAAATATCCTTAAAGATGACTAAATTCTCTTCGAATTGATATATCATGTTCCTATACCTAAATAGCCAGAATTCCGAGATAATAGCAATTTTCACTTGTGATCTCCCTTGTGCTTGAATTATTGCCGGAAATTTTTCGAGTCCATGAATTTTCTTCGAAACGTGCATGACCTAGCTAAAGTCACCACTATCCAAGACCACATAACGAATCTTTCATATAAATTTTACAATTCTCACATTCCCAAGAGTTCACTCACCAGGGAAATAACAAGAGGAAGGCCACGCCACAATGAGCCCCGCAAACACGGCGAGCTCAATTACCAAAAACTGGACTTGTTCCAAGCACCAAGTCACCTCTATAGTGGATTAAGACCAGAACCCGTTTTTTTGCCGAAAACTTTTTCCGGGAATCCACATAACACCCCTCACAAATCACACTTCTAATATCTGATCAATCTGACAATCAACCCCTGTATTAGCATAGCGGGAGACAGGGTATACTAATACCATGATGTAGGAAGGTAAAATCTGAGTTACACCCGTCAACACCAGCGGGGGTGCCTCACCTGTTCCTCTTGAGGAGCTGAGGTGACACTACATTCGGGACAACGCCGACCCCTGGCAACAGGGGCCGACGGAGACCCCCCCCAGCACTCCCTCACAACCTGCGGGATCCCTATCAGTCCACGGAGGTGGGCGGAAAATATCAAGCAGAGTTGTGTTGTACATAGATTTCACCGAAATGCAATGTAAATAGTTAAATATCTCAATATATATGTTTTTGAGTTTGAGTTTGAGCTCAGCGGTAGTGTTGCGGCCTATGAGTCGCTAGGTCGATGGTTCAATCCACGATAAGAACATAACTTTTTTCTTTTTTTTTTCTAAATTTAGACACATTTATTGATGAAAATTTTGTTAAGTATTTTACACATCAATATTTCAGTGGTTATAAATAGTTCAGGTGAAACCATCGTTAGTTATCATTAGAATTGTTGGATGATTTTCATTTCTCGGTGTGAAATTTTCTTACCGAATCCCCCTCGTGCTTGAAATAATTAATTGCCGTAAATTTATCTCGTACATGAATTTTCAAAGAAAATTAATGTACTCGAAAAATTTCCGGCAATAATTCAACCACTTGGGAGATTACAAGTGATAATTATTGCTATTATCTCGGAATTCTGGCTATTCCCCTCAAATCCCTCATTCCATCTTTCCCTCTTTCCCTTCGATCTCACGATGCTCTCCGAAAATTATGTGAAACAAATGAATTTTTTTTCAACATTGCGAACTTCTTGGATTTTTATGACCATTCGTTCATTGTTTTCTTCGAAGGCCTTTTATTCATTCAGTAACATTGCTTGACAGCCTTTTTTTTTCGAATACCTTCATGCAGTGGATTTGGATAGATCATAACATTCCATAATTGTAGTAATCTGCATTGGTTCATAATTTTTGCCCATAGTTCTCAAGATTTAATTTCTGAAATGTCATAAGTGATAAATTTGGAATAATTATAGACACAGTGTAATTGAATGGTGAATTCCACTAATCGTGTACCTCGTGAAAAGATCGTGCCAAGACTATCTATATATGTTGCCTTTCAATGGTGAATTGTCTACCATCAGAAATAAATCATTCGCATTTAAGTATCTACTCGTAATGAAAAGCAGTGTTAAAATTTAAGTCCTCACGTTCGCTATAAACTTAAAATATGGCTCATGATTCTCCTGTAACATTGTAATAATCGCGGATATCCTCAACCTTGACAGTGTTACATTCTCACGACTATACAAAAGAATTTAATAGATTGAGGAACTATGCAAATTTGTCTGTCATCCAATCATTATTCAAATTGGTTCAGGTTAACACAAGTAAGGGTGGACAAATGGAAATGACAAAACGAAAAATGTATTCTTCTGTTTAAATGGCATTTGTGAACATGCAAAATTGTTGATACCTGAGAATGCATATTGGAAAATGAAGGTGCATACTTAGTTTTCCCAAAATGCTAAGTGGGATGGAATAGATGGGACTTCAATTCTGTGTCCAGTATTCATTGAAAACTTTTTGGATTTGCTTCCACGTAATTCCAGGAATTAGCACATTTTGTAAAAATGACAAAAACGACAGTGTTCCTGCTAACTGGGCCCTATGACGTTTCGTTTTTTCTTAACCATCACGTAGTTTTGTTTTTCAAGTATGACTATAAACGCTTGTTCCAGTAATTTTTCGTTTCCATTATAAGTTCTATCAACAGTATTCATTTAGTTCAAAATTGACAGCTCTGGGAGTAAAACTACTTCAATTGCAGAAAAAGAAGGAGAAATAACCTAACTTTTGCAATTGGAATTAAAGAACGTTTTTCGGAGTTCTTGCTGCTTCAAACATGTTTTTTTTTCTGTTTTGTTGAAATTCAGGAATAATTTACTTTACAACACGATATTCAAGTTTTATCGAAAACGGTATAACGATAAAATATCAGTAATAGGCATTGATCTATATGTTCTGGTAGCTGAAGATTTACTATTAACAGATAAGTTACTTTTCCTAAAATGATGTATCCTGACATTGTTAATTATTTAGTGGAAACGAAGAGTGCTTCTCAAGAATGAAATGAATACATGTGAAAGTACAGAAGCCTACATTATAGCAATTTGTGGGTGGGTGGAAAACATATACAATATTGAAACTGGTGATAGACCAGGTCATGACTGTTCAGAATATCGGAATTTCACCTCAGTAAAAATATCACCGTTTTCGAGTAAATGGGCATTTTAAGAATTTCTGGAAAATCGCCACCTAACCTTGGATTTTTGAGTGCCATGTATACAAATTAGGACGAATCCAAATAGCTTTGCTGCTGAAGATTACTGATAAGTGATGCTTCTAGACGTAAAGAACAGTTTCTCAGAAAGTGAAAACATTTTTCAAGAAATGAGTGTAAAATGACAGATTTGAGTTTCATTAATTTTTTTTAAAAAAGCTTGACATTATTATCTGAAAGAAACATAACCAATTGGAAGTGGACATTCATTTCAAAAGAATGCTCATTTTGTCCAGACTCTACCATGATATAAAACAAACTATAATTATTTTTGGAAGAAGTGATTTCCATTGAATTAGGCGTGGTTTTAATCTAGGCTTCCATCAACTTTTATTCAAGAAAAAAAGGCACCGATTAATATGAATTCTTGTGATAAATGTCGCAATTGTCCAACATCCAAATTACAACGAAGTTTCAGAGACCGACAGATATACAGGGTGTTACCAAATAAGTGCAAACTTTTTTAAGAGATGAATCCTTGTCGAAAATTAAAAACTTGTTTTTTGAACAACTTGTGACTTCTGTCGTAGTTCTTTGAAATTATTCCGCTTGTTTCATTCAGTGGTATTTATTTCTTTGTCATGCCGTACATACGTTATACTCCCCGAGAATATGCGCATATGCACTACATTTATGGTGAATGTGGAGGTAGTGCTACTGCTGCAGCAGCGCTTTATGCAGAACTATATCCGATTGCACAATGCCGCTCATAGAATCGCTGATTTAGGGGCTATAACCTATAACGCATTTGAAAAGGTTTTTCTTGAAAATATGGCGTCTCTGCGTACGAGTGGATGGAAAATAACATTTTTGTAATATTATTCAGTGCGATGTTGAATAATCGTTATTGTGGTTTATAGTGTATGTTGATTAAAAAACGTTGAATTAGTATTTACTTCATTACATCTCATTGAATGCTTTTAAGCAATTCATTCGTTATTACATTTCGTCTTGATTGGATAAAAATAATTACTGACAAAGTCTAATGGAGTTGATTTTAGCTCAGAATAACATCACACTCTAATATTATCGAAATTCTACTCCTTCCAAAAATAATGATCGGATGTTTTATACCATAGTAGAGCCTGGACGAAATGGGCATTCTTTTGTAATGAATATCCAGTTCCACTTGGTTAGGTTTTTTCAAACAATAATGTCAAACTATTGTTAAAAAAATTGGTGAAACTCAAATCTGTTATTTTACCCGTCATTTCACATTTCTTGAAAAATTGTATTGTTGTCTGAGAAACTGTTTCGTACATCTGAAAGCATCACTCATCAGTAATCAAAAATCCAAGGTGAGGTAGTGATTTTCCAGAAATTTAAAAAATGCTTATTATCTCGAAAACAGTGATATTTTTACTAAGGTAAAATTCCGATATTCTGAACAGTCATGACCTGGTCTATCACCAGTTTAAATATTGTACAAGGTTTACCGGACACCCTGTACATATATGATATGATGACTTATTTTTTAAAATTCTCTTCGTGTTACTGATGATTTTGGTGGAGTCCAAAGGAGTAGTTCTTCATTCCACAATTAGACCATTTTCAGAATCTTTAGCAGAGAAAAGTCTAGGGATTTTCAACCTAATGGAATGACAAGAAACTTATCAGATCTCTCTTCACGTAAATGCAAAAATGCCAGAGAAATTTTAGGAAGCTTACTGAATATTCGTATTAGTACTTTGTTCATTGGGGACAACTATTACTAGAGGTACACGCCCATTTGCCTATATCTTAAGATTTGTATGTATGAAAGATTAACCTTCTTAGTGGTTGAAATTTGAATGTGTGAAATGTATAATTCAAGTGATTTTATTCTCCTTGCTGGATTCTAGAATTTTTAAATTTGTTATTGTGTTTAGTTAAACTTCGATTCGCGTAGTTACGTTAACATTTTGAGCAATTTAAAGATCTCATTGATCTGGAATAGTTGTTTTATTGTGTAGGTGTACATTTGCTTCTACATAATATTTGTGTAGGATATAACAGATTTCTTCTCATTTTTACTTTGAGAATTACTTTTGCAGAATATTTCTGTACTGGCAGGTAATGCATCCTGATACTATTCCGTTCTGATAATACATATAATCAAAAATCCGTATAAGTACATCTGATTAAACATGATTTTTATTACCACTTCAGCTTCCTAGGATTCATCAGTATGAGCCACAAACTTTGTTCTTCATCCAATTGCAAATTATATCGTTAACATAAACATTGAAAAATAACTAGCTCAATACAGTGCGCTGTGGTACATCGTGAACAGTTATTTTTCACAACTATTAGTATCGTCAAGTTTCACTGTTTGATTAGTGCTACCAAAGATTATCAGCCTCGCCATTTTAGCTAACAGTTTCATGAGTTGTTCTGCGAAGCCTCCGGCCTCATTATTATTTCTGCAATCCCATTTTTTTTGTTAAAAAGCCCTGAGTCAAAATCATACAGCTCTATTCGTGCTGGTGAAATTACATTAGGTAATCAAGTATTATATAAATGATGTTATGAACATTGAAATGTCGACGTAGTTTTTTGTGCAGGGTTGGATTGTATCATTCAGTGGAACTGCTTTGTTGCATTAAATTTCATCTTGTCTATAAGCTTGGTGATAGAAAATAAAGGGGTAATGGCGTCCACTTGAGAGAATTTATTCATTGGCGATAAAGCATATATATCTATCTATCTATAACCTACTTTAAATTATCACTATATTATTTCACCCATATTTATTTATACCCCTCACGTCATCACAAAGATCAAGGCTAGACTATCTAGACTATCTTCTCATAAATGATTCCTAAAGTTGATCTTCATCGCAGAGCAAACATTGAAATGTGTTTGATGATGATTTTTATAAACTTTATATATTCAGTGCAGACCTAAAATTGAATAGAGCTTATGGATTTTGTCCAACAGAAAGCAATACGTCTCGTCGGGAATTCTTCGCCCTAAAACTCGCTTAATTTTCTGGAACGACGCAGAAAAGTTGACGATATGTCTCTATATTATAGATATTTTTATGAACGAAGCTCTTCTAAGAGATAATTTCTCGTTCCAGCGTTAGCAGTTTCATCAAAATTGACTTCACACCCGTTTTTCGACACTTATACTTATCGAATATATTTTTTTCCAGAGCTCGTTCTTTTAAGGAACGAGAAAGCTTCGGAACTGGTTGCCTATGAAGGTGTTCCCAGAAGTATCACCATTTGAAACTCCCTTTGTTCTATTTTCTGAGAAGAGAAAATATAAAATAATAATAATGAAAGAAAAAACGTCTCCAATCCATCAATTTTTATTTGCGACGATATTTCTCATGCTTTTTACAAGCTGGACGAAAAAGCCTAACTTCAAAGATGAAAGTAACATTTGAATGAAATATTTTTGGGTTAAAAATAAATGCAACTACGACCTGGTCTCTCCCTGTACTCCAGTTCAGTAAAACATTTATCATTATCAGTTATTGTAATAACACAGACCTGCAATGGTATTCCCCTCAAAAACTAATTAGCTATTTGGGTACTTAGCTACTAACCAAATAATATAAATATTCCATTGCGTAAATTTTCTAAGAAAATTACTTTTGTCAGTTTTCTTAGTATAACCGCATATTATTAGAGGTTAAGTTCCAATTTCTTCGATAACAGTGCATGCTAGTAGTACTGATGACATGTAAATACCGTCTACCATCATTAGTCATTGTTTTTCATGATTACAGTCATATTACTGTTTACGCGTGTATCGACTGTTGTACGATATTATTGTTTGTTTTGTTATAAATAAAAGACATGACTTCTCGCAAATGTGTTAATTATCAGTAGTAATATCCCTAGGACATTGATAATAGAAGAAATAATTTTATGACAATCGAAAGCTCGTTCTTTTTGCCAATTCGTTAACAGCAGTTGATCTTTTCGAGTGATTAGTTATCTTTCTGTCCTTTACATTCAAGCCAATTGCCTCAGCAGCAGATTTAGTACATCCATTTATTGTATTTCTCCCAACAGGTACATTATCGTACCATTTGTCAGTTTCATTTTTCCAGAGTCGATTTGGTTTCAAGAACAATCGTGGTGAGGTAATATTGTGGCCTTGTTTTGATATCAGTTTATGAAAAAGACGTACAGGGCAGCTTTGTCTTTCACTATTGGAAATCAACCATTTACTACTTGTACAGCTTTTAGAACCACCTCGGCACGTTTTACTGAACACCGGATTGTATTCAATGCGATTTGTTGGAGAGTCATCGTTATTTATCTCGATTTGAAAAAAGTCCACCAGACAAGCAACTGCCTCTCCTCGCCACGCTAATTCTACAGCAGCAATATGGTAAAATTTACGCATAAGACCTTCAGGAGTATTTTCATCCCATAGCAATATTATTTTGTTAACTTCAGACAAATTGAACGAATTCTGAACTGGACATGGATCTGCTTGTAGTTTCTTCCTGATTGCATCGCGGGCATCTCGGGCTGGTTTAAATACTATACTGTTAAACGGGTCAATCATAATATTATAGTCATTATAGTACTTTTCTTGCAAAAGTTTGCACGAAACGTTCCACATTGTCTTCACCGTTGCTTCTTTAAATTCGGTCCCGTCTTTCTTTCTCATATTGACCGCCCAATCTTTCAGTATCAACGCCAATTCTTCTAAGCTTCTGTGTTCATTTAATTCATATTCTCGTTCGCACCAAAATTCCATAAATATTCGCCAAATATATTTGTGACTGTAGGTTGTATTTCTAGGAATGTTTTCTTTAATTAGCGCATTTATACTTTGAACATTCGCATTGCCAAAACGTGACATTTTGAAATTTATTTGGAATGAAGTTGTCAAACTCAATCGTGTTGTCATAGTGATTGATAATTGCAATGAATGCAATTATCAGGGTAATGTTGACGTGATTGGGTGAAATTGTTTCATTTGACACAAAATGACAAAATTTGAATGGTTGTTAGAACTGTCAAAAAATTTTCCAGATAACTTTTGTTACATATGTGGAAGTTATGTAATACGGAACAACCACAATTTTTTTTTAATCTATCGGAGAATTGTATGAAATGTGTTTCTAGTCTGGTCAACAGGTAGGACCGTTTTTTTGTTAAAAAATTTGTATAGTCACCGAAAATTATGATCATGACACCATCAGTCGATCCGTAATGTCATGTAGAAAGTTTGGGGTCCCAATAGGCGCCTAAAAAAATGCAAAAGTTATAAACAATTGAGTGAAAAAAAATTGTGGTTTTCGTTTTTTTTTTAAATATCTCGAAAAATATTAAAGATTTTTGAAATGTTGTGAAAGATCTGAAAAAAAGTTCTGACTCCCGAAACTGTACCTCCAATATTTATGATTTTGACAGAACCCTAAAAATAGAACCAAAAACGGGTAGTTTGGCTTCCATCCTGACACGACAACAAAAAAAATTATTTTAACTTATTAAATATTAATATCGAGGAATACAAAAATGCATGTACTATTGATATACATCAATTAACAATAGTCTGCGGTTAAAAAAATGTTATCCCAATTTCTCCATAAATCATGCATTTGTTAATTACCAAATTTTTCCAAGCTGAATGTTAACATAAAAACCCCGATAATTATTGAACAAAACCCTAGGAGTTTTTTCAATCAGTGAAGTTATTCTTAGTAGGATAAAAAATAAAAATTATAAAATTTTGATTTTCCACTTTTAAGAGTTTAAAGCTCACTTTCATCATTGTTTAAAAAATTGTTATAAACAAATACATTGTTTATGGGCAAATCAATTTTTTTTGTATGGAAATTATTATTTCAAAATAAAAATGATACATTAAAAATGTTTTTTGTTAATTATTAACAATCGTTATTTGCCGATATATATATTAAAATTAAGGAACCATTTCTTCTCTAAAAATCATAACGTCTATTGTTCTTGAGATTCCTAAAAAATCCTTATTTTTCATTTGTTCATTTAATAAACAGTTTTTTATAAACAAATTATTTTGTATTTTTTTATACTTAATTCTGTAATAAATCTAGCCATATGTTGTTTCTTATACAAAAAATCTATTTTTAATATTATTATGCATTTAAACTTGCCCTTTTTGATCCGTTTTTTTCCTTTATAATTACAATAACTTTTAAACTATTGCAGACATAACAATAATACTTCTTGTCTCTTTTGTTCGTTATTAATTGATTAACAATTTAAGCCTTTCACTACATTTAATATTTCATATAATTATTGACTATTATTTATAAAAAAATCCATCTTTTCAATTTAAAAATATTATCTACCGTTGAATTATGAGGATTCCATTATTTGGACTTTTAGTAGATTAGGAATAATTAAAAATCAATTAAATTTATATTTGCATGGAATTCGAGGAAAATAATTTAAGATTAAAGTAATTATGTTACATAAAAGAGCTAGAACTGTAGTGAAAGGCCTAAATTGTTAATTAATTAATAATGAACGAAAAAAACCTGAAACATTATTTTTATATCTGCATTAGTTTAAAAGTTATTGTAAAAAATTGTATAACAAGTACAATTTTCAAGGGATAATAATATTAAAAATTATATAAAAAATTAAAAATAATTTTTTTCATTAAAAACAACACGGCTATTTTTATTACGGAAATTAGTTTGTTTATAAAATAAACAAATTAAAAATAAGGAAACTATTTTTTTAGGAATCTCAAAGAACAATAGAAACTATGATTTTCAGAGAAAAATTATTCCTCAATTTTAATATTTAGTCGCAAATAACAATTGTTAATTAACAAACGCATTTTCTAGCAACAAATAAATATTTTTAAGGAATCATTTCTTTTTTAAAAATCATAATTTTCATCAATAAATATATTACAAAAAAATTTTGATTTCCAACATGAAACATCGCAAAATTTTCCGGGTTTTTCAGTTTTCTCCATTAACAGTGATCCGATCCGGTCGTGAAATATATCATATCTCATCATGGAGCAAACCATTAGTGTTTGCATTTTATAAACAAAATACTGAAAAAACACGTTTTTCTTCATTTAAAAATAAATAACACCAATAAAATTCCATGATTGAAGTCACATGACGTGTGATATCAGCGGCCATCTAGGTAAACAAGCGGATATTTATGTAAACATGGCCATTCATGAAAACAGAGAAATATTCGCGGCTCTCTTTTGTCTGTGGAACTGTCAAAGTTTGACACAACTCAGTCACTACAAAATGGTTGTTAAAATACGGGTTGAATCAAATTTTGGAACGTATATGAACGAGTATATGGATGATTGATTGTATGGTGTTTATGAAATAATATTCCTAAATATCACACGACCATGACAAATATCAACTATTTTTTTCTTTCATTCACCTTGTGTGACTTGTATTTTGTGATAATTCAATGTGAACATTAATAATCAAAGAATAACTCCCCCGAGCTAAAGCTCTCGGGATTTAATATTAATATGTTCTCTTTAAATTGTCAAAATACAAGGTACCCTTGATAGAATTGAGAAGAAAATAATAGTGGGTTGTCATGGTTTTGGGATATTAACCTACGAATATTACTATGGACTGTCTTTCATGATGGCACAGTCGGTTTCCAACTAGTAATTTTGACGAAAAGTCACTCATTTCATGCTCTATCGACTGGTGTATATGGGCAGTGTGTTTCAGCAGATGGCTAGATGCTAAATAATGAAAAAATCAGTGTAACTAATTTGTCGCCTTCATCTTACAAGAAATGGCCAAGCATACCTTACGGTTTATTATAATGATTGACAGAGAGATTATTTCACTATTCAAGGTTACGAATGGTTGTTGGAAGCAATAGGACTAATCCATAAAAATTATCTGTAATGTAATTAATCGATCCAGTAATGGCGGATTGAAATGGTTATTGAATTAGGTAAGGTCATTACAGTAATTTATAATGTTTCAATAAACATTATGCGGATTTCAGATATTATGTTCTGTTAATTGTTGCAAATGATGCGATATGACTGGCAAACTGCACTTTTGAAACCTGTACAGGAAGTATTTTTGGTAGAGGTTGATGTTGATGAAAAAAAAAATCAATGATGAAGAAGTATGTTAGTTTCAATTTTAATTTTCAATTTATTCATTCATTTATCTTACAATACTGGCATGTCTACAATAGAATTCTGAAAACTAGATGATTATGTTGGGTTCACCTGAGCTTGTGTTGTGTTTTTATCATAATCCGTTATGTTTAGTAGCCTAAAAAAACTAATTTCCTAATTTTCTTTTGGATGGTAGCCTGTGATTTTATTCCAGCATGTCTTTTTAATAATTTTTTTTGTTTTTTTTTATGTATTTACATCTATATACATATACCTTCTATAAAGAATTTGTGTATTTGAGTAAGGGTGGTGACGATTTTTGAGTGAGAACGGGGGTTTATTTTCATCAAAATATAGTTAAAAACATATTCATATTTGTGAGCATCAGGTTTTTTACTTCTCTTTTGAAGCGTTTCATATTAGTATACACTTGATTGAACTTGGAAGCATATTAAATAATTTGGGGCCATAGAAACATATTGTGTTATGTGTGTGAGTTTTTTTAAAAATCGGTAGGGTTGCTGATTGATGTTTGGTGAATCTAGTGGTCCGTGTATGGTAATTGGTCATATTTGTTTTTTCTCTGAAAGTCCACTAAAGCATTGAAGACAAAGATATTTCTAATATTGAAGAGTTTGAGGAAAAACGTATTTCTTTTTTAAACAAAATTTTCAGAATAGTATTCTGTGTTGTTTGTACATATTTTATAACTGTATTGTTTGTTCCTTCCCACGCAACGATACAATATCTGATAACGCTTTCCGCTAGGGAAAATATATAGTTCTAAGGAGTTTCTTGGCAAGTATATCCCTAATATTGTAAAATGTATGAATAAATTGTCTCATTCTTTTGATGACATGATTTGTATGATCTTTCCATCTCAAGTGCTGGTTCAATATGACTCCTAGATATTGCAAAGTTCTGGTTTTCTCAATAATGGGACAATTGCAGTTTACTTGGGGTTGGGAACAATTTTTTTTGTGGATACGAATATTATGCATTTGTGGTTGATCAGGTGCCAACAGTGAAAAAGTTATGTATTTAGTTTTATTTATATTGAGACTAAGTAGATTGTAATTCAGCCAGAAATTAATTTTACTCAGATCACTTTCTGCTTTAGAGTATACATTTTTAGTGAATGGTAATGTTTCATGGTTTTTCCAGAGTCAGTACCTACTAGACCGATTTTTTCACGGAAAGATTACATTAAATTTTTTCAAAGATCCGTTCGAAAAGATTATTTAAAAATTCGTACTGAATACTAACTGATATACAGTGTGTTGCAATTTGCCCCGCGTATTTCTGTATATTTCAGAAAATTGTTTTTTTTCTTCCAATGTATCCGTTCAAAAGGCCCTATCTTCTCAAGTAGAAAAATGTATTTGGAATTTTATAGTCACTTATTTTTCGAGGTTTTGCTATGCCTGTTACAATGTTCGAAAAAGAGAATCTTTCAAGTTATTCTGTTAAAAATTCCGTGTGAATTGGAATAAATTGAGGCAATAGGGCACATTATTTCTGGATACATTATTAATTTCGAAATAATAATGAAATTTGACAAGAAACAACAAGAAAGGTAATACCAACGAATCAGAGGAAAACTGAAACACCAACAGTTTCATATCTTTTTATGTTCTATACATACTATTCTGTATACATTTGTCGTATTTTCTGCGCAAGTTATGTCCACCTCTTCGTAGTCCTCCAGGTGATATATCTCTCTCTGCATCCTGCCACAATTCTTCGTCGCAGCTATTCTTCAGCAGTTGCTCTAGTTTTATTAACCTTCTTTCGATTCCCCCGATGTCGAAATCCAGAGTGGTAAGGTCTGGCGAATGCGGTGGCCACGGCTATTGCGGTGGCCACAGCTATTGTATCAATAAGAGCTTTCCGCTCAATAGAATTAAGACTAAAGCCAAAAAACCTTGGTTAACAAAAGGTATTAAAGTATCTGCAAAAAATCTTCGATCCCTTCATTTAATTAAAAAAATTGCCAGTGATAACGAAAACTTTATTTCCTTTTATAACAAGTATAGGTCCATTTATAGAAGAACCTTGAGAGCTGCTAAACAACTACACTATAGGAACAAAATAGAAAATGCAAGACATAAGCAAAAAGAAAGCTGGGTAATTGTCAATGACTTGAGAAGTAAAAACAGCTCCGTTCCAGTAAAAACAAATTTAGAATGTAACGATATCAATGAATATTATTGCTCAATAGCAGAAACTATTTCCAAACAGATTCACTCTCCAACCGATCCATTGAGTTATTTGAAACATATCTCTGTTTCGGAGTCTTTCTTTTTCGCGCCTACAGACATCGTAGAGATGAAGCAAATTTTCAATGAAATAAAAAATAAAAATGCATCTGGGTGGGATGACTTATCGTTACAAATATTTTCATATCTCCCTGAGTTCGCCCTTGAGGTACTAGTTGAGGCTGTAAATTTTTCATTTCTCACAGGAGTTTTTCCATCATGTTTGAAAAACGCTATAGTCATTCCATTACATAAGGGGGGTGATACTGATAATCCTGCAAACTTCAGACCCATCTCAATGTTACCCACACTTTCGAAAATAATAGAAAAACTCGTGAAAAAAAGAATAATGGCTTTTCTGAATAAGCACAATTCTATTAACCCTACTCAATTTGGATTTCAAAGAGAAAAAGGCACAAATGATGCAATTTTCAACCTTTTACAAAATGTTTATTTGAAAATGAATGATAAAGAAGTTGCTGCAGCGGTTTTTTGTGACTTGACAAAGGCCTTCGACTGCGTTAATCACAAAATATTGTTGCAAAAATTAGAGGTATATGGGTTCAGGAAGGTAGTTATCCAGTGGTTTGAGTCATATTTATCTGGAAGAACTCAAAGCGTATCTCTTCAAGGCTGCTTATCGCACAAACTAGAAGTTAAATGGGGAGTACCTCAGGGGTCAGTTCTGGGACCAACACTGTTTTTAATTTATATAAATGATCTAACCTCAATTAATATTTCCGGAGAGTTCACCCAATTCGCAGATGACACCACAATACTTTGGCATGATAAAGATGACTCAAAACTGTATCAAATGGTGGAGAATGATATTGGTGAAGTGAAAAATTGGTGTGATGCTAATAAGCTCTCCTTCAACATATCCAAAACTAACATTCTCACTTTTAAATGTAATCTTCCAGAAATTCATTTAGGAAATCAAGTGATAAGTTGTAGGTCAGACACAAAATTTCTGGGTTTACATATTGATGATAAACTAAAATTTGAAGATCACATTGAAAGACTCGGACGAAAACTATCATCAGGATGTTTTGCAGTAAGAACCACTTCATGGGAACTTGGTGAAGATATGGCAAAGAGTGTGTATTAGTTGACTCACATCTAAGATATGGAATTTGTTTTTGGGGATCATGTAGTCAATATCTTTTTAATACGGTTTTTGTTTTGCAAAAAAGAGCAGTTAGGTATATGTGCAGAGCTAAATTCCAGGATTCTTGCAAGCCACTTTTCATTAAACATAAAATGTTACCACTACCGTGCATTTTTATTTTAGAAGCAGTATGTCTCATTCACAGTAACTTTAAAAACGAAATCCATACGATTACCCATTATAACACCAGACAGCCACTAAATATAAAATTACCAATTCCAACATTGACACAGGTTAAAAATTCTATAATTTATAATGGTAAAAAATTATTTAATCATCTACCCAACAAGATTAAAATCATAGACAATAGAAGAAAATTTAAAAATTCCGTAAAAAATCTTCTTCTGGCAAAGGCTTTCTACTCATTAGATGAATTCTACTGTGAGAAGCTTTAGTGCTGTGAAATTCAACTTCGTCATCCCTTCTTAGCTATATTATATTATGATAATTGTTCTAAGGTTTATTTTGTACTGACATTTTCCTAATTTTTTGTATATATTTTCTTATATTTTTCATAATCTTATATTTATACATTTTTTTGTTGACGATGGAAATTTTCTATAAATTTTTATTCTAATTACCTGTGTGCCAATTATGATGTATTTTTATTTATTATTCAATTTGTACTGGTTTTTATATTTTTACTTGTTTGTAGTTGACCATTACGGTGAAAATATCGTACCAATTCTATTTTATTTACTTTTGCGCATAATATGTTGTTTTAAATTCATTATTTATTTTGTACCTGTTTGTTGTGCATGTATGGTATGTATGCGTATACGTATGTGTATGTGTGTGTGTGTGTATGTGTGTGTATATATGTGTATGTATGTATATGTGTATATATGTATATATATATATATATGTATATATATATATATATATATATATATTGTATTTATATGTGTTGAATGAAATGATATTTACAATGTGTGCTTTCATATGTTATACCATACAGTGTACATATTTTGTTTTTATGAAGACAAAAACAGTTAAGTTTGTTGATTGTCAATTCTTGTCAAGTCAATATATTTTCCTTTTCCCTGTTCTACTGTGTTTCTCTGATTCAAAAATACAACAGGTTATGGGCCCAGGTAGCTCAGAATAAGCATTATAAGGGAAAAGTAATAGTAACATCTTTCTTCAATGGCAGTATCCTTAACTCAAGTGGAGAAATTGGGCAAAAACAATTATGACACCTGGAAGTTGCAGATGGAGGCAATTTTAATCAAAAACGACCATTGGTCTCATGTAAATGGTGAAATGATCAAACCAGACGATCCTGCAGCAGCAAATGCATGGAATAAAATAGATCAGAAAGCCAGAGCAGATATAATTTTGTCAATGCAAGCATCCGAATTGAGTCTCATAAAGCAATGCAAGACCAGTAACGCAGTATGGGAAAAACTCAAGGAAGTCTTCGAATCTCGTGGACCAGCTCGAAAGGCAACTCTCTTGAAGCAAGTTCTCTTCACAAAAATGTCAGAAGGAAGTGACATGAAAGATCATCTGAACTCATTCTTCGACACTGTCGACAAAATAAAGGAAATGGGAATAACAATGGCTGACGATCTTCTTTCGATCCTAATATTATATAGTGTACCCAAAAGCTATGAAAATTTTCGTTGCGCCATAGAAGCAAGAGACGAACTCCCCAAACCGGAAGCCCTCAAAATCAAGCTCATTGATGAATTCATTGCAAGAAAAGGCAACGAAACTGATTCACAAAGTGCATTATATATGAAATCAAAACAATTTCCTAGAAAAGTAGTAAATTGGAAATCAAACTATGAACATTCTCAGTTGCGAAGCGAGAAGTCGGATGATTGTCTTCAGAAGCAAAACAAATTCAGATATAAGTGCAATTTTTGTCACAAACCAGGCCACAGGGGATCCGAATGCCGTAAAAGAGCAGCAAATAGACAAAGTTCATCAAATATTGAGGAAGAGGCACTAATGATTAAAACTTCAGAAGATCCAGCAATTAATGAAGAAATCGCGAGTATCCCAGCAGCTCTCAGTGCAGACAGTACCAAAATACATGATTGGTGTCTGGATAGTGGTGCAACGTCACATATGTGTCACGATATATCACAATTTTCCAATTTTATCCATGTCAGTGATCAGAAAGTACGTTTAGCAGTGAACAAAACGACTGAAATAATCGGGAAAGGTACCGTCCATTTAACTCTTTCCGAAGGTACAGAAACTAGAAATTTGAGATTGGAAAATACTCTCTACGTTCCTGAAATAAAAACCAACCTTTTATCAATTTCTAAAGCATCAGACAAAGGTCGCAAAGTTATATTTTCAAATATGGATGCAAAGATCGTCAATGAAAATGGTAAACTCATCGCCAGAGCTTTCAGAAAAGGTGAACTGTACTACATTCGAGCTGAATCAGAATGCACAGCCATAGCAAGTGAGGGAGTCAGCGATTTGCAAAAATGGCATCAGCGTTATGGCCACTTAAACGAAAATGACTTGAAGAAATTGAAAAACGAAAACTTAGTTGATGGAATATCATTCAATTCACGTGACCAGCTACCTACCTGCGAAGTTTGCATCAGGAGTAAACAACCAGCAGCAATTTTGCCGAAATCTTCCATGAATAGATCTAAAAACTTACTGGATATCATCCATTCAGATGTTTGTGGACCGATTAAAAGTAAATCCATAGGAGGTGCATTGTATTTTGCTACTTTTATTGACGATAAGTCAAGATGGGCTGAAGTATACTTCTTGAAAAATAAAAGCGAAGTCAAAGATGTTTTTTGTAAATTCCAGAAGTATATAGAAAAACAAACAGAACAGAAAATAAAAATTCTGAGAACAGATAATGGACTGGAATATTGTGGACCAGAATTTACGAAATACTTAGAAGGAAATGGTATAAAAAGGCAGTATTCAACACCTTATACACCACAACAAAATGGGGTTTCTGAAAGAATGAACCGAACGCTGGTAGAAATGGCAAGATGTATGCTACTTCAATCGAATTTACCGAATCATTTTTGGGCGGAAGCAGTTGCCACTGCAGCATATATCAGAAATCGGAGCTGTTCGAGTAGTCTGAACAACAAAACTCCATTTGAAGTTTTCAAAAATAAGAAGCCAACAGCATCTCATT
Source organism: Chrysolina oricalcia (assembly GCA_944452925.2). Lineage (NCBI taxonomy): Eukaryota > Metazoa > Arthropoda > Insecta > Coleoptera > Chrysomelidae > Chrysolina > Chrysolina oricalcia. Next base: position 63,462,745 of record OX101812.2, read on the forward strand.
TCAAAACTTTTGGATGTAAAGCTTTCGTTTTAATTAAATCACCCAAGGAAAAATTCCAACCCAGATCACATGAATGCGTTTTTGTTGGTTATTCATCAGACTCGAAAGCATACCGCCTGTGGGACCCAAATACCAGAAAAATTATAAAAAGTATAGATGTTAAATTTCTTGAAAACAGACACTCGACGAACGAGGAAACTCCAGAGAATATCACCTTTTTCGAATTTCAACTCGAATCCGATGGCAGTTCTGGTAGTAATCAGGAAGAAAATCAATTTCAGAACACTGACAGTGTCATAGATGACAATGTCGCAGTTGACACAGAAAACTCGTCAGAAGATTGTATTATTTCGAATCAAGAATTGACTGTTTTCAAAAGAGGGCAAGGAAGGCCATCATTAGTCAGAAACGGTTCAAAAGGAAGGCCCAGAAAAGTATATAATATGATACAAGTAAACTCAGAAGAAACTGTTCAGATTGGCATTGATGAAATGAGCAATCCAACTTTGGAGGAAGCTATGAGTGGACCTTTTGCAAAAGAATGGCGAAAAGCCATGGAACAAGAATTTGATTTATTGGTGAAAAACAATGCATGGAAATTAGTCGATCATCCACAAGGAAGAAAAGTCATAGGAAGTAGATGGGTACTGAGAATAAAATATAAAAGTAACGGAGAAATTGAAAGACTGAAAGCTCGTCTTGTAGCCAAAGGGTATAGTCAACAACCAGGAGTAGATTATCATGAAACTTCATCACCAGTTGCAAGGCAAAGTTCTATACGTACAGTTATAGCATTGGCATGTGAATTAGGTCTTAGACTCTATCAAATGGACGTAGTAATGGCCTATATCAATGGTGAATTGGATGAAACCATATATATGGAACAAGCTGAAGGTTTTGTTGTTCCAGGAGAAGAAGACAAAGTGTATTCCCTGCAAAAATCAATATATGGTTTGAAACAATCCGGTAGACAATGGTACAAAAAGTTAGACCAATACCTTCAAACGTTTGGAATGAAACCATTGAATGCTGATAAATGCATTTATATTTATCGTCAAACCGATTCATGCATTATAATTTGTGTATATGTGGATGATTTGGTTATAGCCACAAATTCTAACGACTTATATGAGAAACTGAAAAAGGAGTTGAATGCAGCATTCGAAATGAAGGATTTAGGCTTATTACATTATTGTCTGGGTATAGAATTTCAACAAGATGAATTAACAAAATCCGTTAGCATGTCTCAACGCAAGTATACTTTGGATATTTTGAAGAAATTCAGTATGCAAGACTGTAAGCCCATTCAAACTCCAATCGATACCAGCATCAAGTTATCGAAGGAGATGGAACCAAAGTCAATTGAAGATATGCAAGAAATGAAAAGTATTCCCTTCAGGCAAGCTGTTGGATCTCTCTTGTACCTGGCCGTTTCAACTCGTCCTGACATCGCCTTCGTAGTTAGTGCTCTCAGTCAATTTAATAATAACCCTGGGAAAGGGCATTGGATAGCAACTAAACGTGTGTTTCGATACCTGAAAGAAACAAGTTCCCTCGGATTACATTTTCGAAAATCCGGATGTTCTCTTGAAGGATTCGTAGATGCTGATTGGGGTGGAGATTTGGATAATCGAAAATCATACACAGGATTTGCTTTCACTTTTGCCGGAGCCACAGTGTCATGGGAATCCAGAAAACAAAAATCAGTTGCTTTGTCGAGTACAGAAGCAGAATACATGGCACTTTCTGAAGCTGCTAAGGAAGCGTTATACATGAGAAACTTTTTGAAAGAACTTGGGTATTTGGAAGAAGAGGCTGAAGCTACGATTCTATATTGTGACAATCAAGGAGCCCAAAAATTAACCAGGAATCCTGTCTATCATTCCCGTACAAAACATATAGATATTCGTTATCACTATATTCGAGAAATCTACCAAAATGAAGAAATAGATCTAAAATACTTATGCACAGAAGATATGACAGCTGATATCTTTACAAAGGCACTGTCCAAAGAAAAATTCAAGAAACACCTACGAAGTTTGGGCTTAGATGAGGTTAATCCACATTGAGAGGGGGTGTTGAATGAAATGATATTTACAATGTGTGCTTTCATATGTTATACCATACAGTGTACATATTTTGTTTTTATGAAGACAAAAACAGTTAAGTTTGTTGATTGTCAATTCTTGTCAAGTCAATATATTTTCCTTTTCCCTGTTCTACTGTGTTTCTCTGATTCAAAAATACAACAATATGTTATTGTTATATGTAATTATTGTTAGGTATTTTCTTTTATGTGACTTTGTCAATAAGAATTATGTTCTTCAGACAATAAAGTATATTTGATTTGATTTGATATTGCGACCAATCCATTTTAGTGAAAAAAATTTATTCAACCATCTTCGTACATTGCCATTGTAGTATACTCATATTCTACACTTCCTATACAAATGTAAGCAGCTTGTCTACGAGTGGTTGTCAAGACAACAAGTAATAATTAGAGTTTGTTATAAGTAACGTTTTGTAGTTTTCTTTTCTAGATATATTTGCTAGTAGGGAAAAGTGGAATACAGTTCCCAAAGTAAAAACACTACAAGTACTTGTAATGATTGTAACTGATGTGATATGATTCATGGGACTACACTTGTGTCACTAGGTTTAGTTGAGAGCAATGTAAGGATAATATTACGGTTTCCGAGAGGACCATTGTAATGGCTTCCGCTGAACAACTGAACAGCGTTTTTTCTGTATAATGAACGGATAATCAGATATTGTAAACATGCCATTATCTACTTCTATTATTTCAAATCAGTTATAGTTTAGTATCCATCAACTTTCTTTTCGATTATCTGAAACAGTTATTGAAGTTTTCTTCAAATATGCATTTTTTTCTGAATACAGCATAATCAATTGCAATTAACTTTTTCTTTCTTTTTTTTCAGGTGAGTAACAGCCTTCATCACTAAAGAAAGAAGGAACTGAGTGAGTACGTTGAAATATACGCCAATATTCTGCCTATCGTAAGTAATTGTATTTCACCCAGTATATAATTGAATCTATACAGTGCGGCTTTTCTTAGTCCCCCTCCTTTTTAACTTTTGAATGGTTTGACGTATGAACATGAAACAAAAACCATTTCGAATGGTATTAGTGACACTACTTTTTAAAATAAAATATATTGTAATTGACCGAGAAAGGAGGTGGGGGGTGCACATCAATCTGAAAATTCATGGGGGGGTCAAATTATACATCGTTAAAAAGAGAATGCAAGTCTCAACCATCTTAATATTTTTGATTTTAGTTAATACTTATACGTATTTTCACAATTTTGGCCTTTCGAATTTTTCAATTTGTTGATGTGACCTCAGCGCCATCTGTCGAGTAATTGCAATGAATCTTTTCTCAAAAAGAAGAATCGGTACTAACGTTCAAAATATTTTTTGTCTAATTGTTCCACATCAAATCGTTAAAATGTATCGACATAAGGGTATCATACAGATCCGCATCTATACTTGATATTTCAAGTGCATTTGGTAAAATAATAAAGAAAAAAATCAGATGGTATAAAAAAGAATTGAATTCTCCCATCAACGATGTGTCACTTGATCCCCTAAATACCATTTGATATTTTTACAAGGTTTTCCTTACAAAAAGTAGTATCAGTGATACCGTTTGAATCGGTTTTTGTCCCATGTTTTTACGTCGAATAATTAAAAAGTTAAAAGGGATGAGGAGACAGGAGGGCTAAAAAAAGCTTCACTGTAAAATTATTTCGACAAAGAAAACTTTTAGACCGGAATCCCACGCCTAATTTCAAAAATGATTAATAACAGGCTGAATCTTCCTGAGTAGCTTCATTTTGCCGAGACACCCAACTTTTTCCTCTACGAAAATTCTCGATAGTAGTAGCTAATAAAATGCGCAGGCGTCAATCATGTCGATTTGATGAGTGCAAATAAGTCATTAATAAGAGTTAGCTTTTCGGTTGAACCTCAAGATAATTCGATAAAGTACTTGAAAAAACTTTTGTCCTACAAAATGGATGGTAGGACTGAAGAGTCCCCCACTCTCAACATGTACCTATGACGTGGTCATAAAAAATCATTAGTAACCAGCTGGTTTTTACTGTTGCTTGGGTAATATTTGTATAATTGAATAGTCATATTGTCCTACAAATTGAATGGTAGATGTTTCCAGTCCTACGCTCCCAAATTGTTAATTCCATGGCGAAAAAAAATTTATTAGTAACTGTAGGACAATGATAACACATGAAAGATTAGTGTATTCTTCATCTAAATAATACAGTGTCCTACAAAAAAACGGGTATGTCTCGCTAGTCCTACAAAAATTATTCAAAATAAAGGATTATTTTGAAATTGTGGTTTAGCTATAATTTGATATACTTTTATTCTCAAAGTAATGTTACTTTCAATTTATAATTGTTTGTTCAATTCAAAAATATCATAATTTACGTGAAAAGTTTATGAAAAAAAGTGGGAAATTTTGTTTAGCGTTCATAATTTTGATAAACATATTGAAAATAACAATAACAAAATGAAAACATTGAAATACTCAACCAGCCCTCCGAGGCGGCTTAAATGATGTCGCATTCACTTTCACAGATGCAGGGAAACCAAGAAAAACCACATCGTCGTCTGAAGAGCTGAAATTTATAACGGAAAACTTTCAAAGAGGTCAGACGAATTGTGAAAATCTGCTCTACGGTAAAATAGGTTGTATGGTGTCTCCAGAGGCTTCAAAAAGTCTTGTTCGAAAGAAGGTATTATATTTTACGGTGTCACGTAGTTAAAGTACCGATCTTTTATCCACTATGGTCGCCGGTCGTGAGTTCGAAGCCCAGCGACTGCAGATATTTCTCTGATGACCCGAGAAAGTGGAATGGCACGTAAGAAGTAAGAATTCTTTAATTCTTGGCTCGCACAAGTTTTTTTAGGGAACGACATCTGGTTAACGGAAAAATCAATAGGGAATATGCAAGTGATTTAAATTTACTTGATTTTTTTACCTCCGATACTTTATTGTCTTGACATCACACCTAAACCATTAGTTTATCATTTAGTTTGTATTTAACTCCATAAAACTCTAATCAAAAAGTGCATAATAAGCGCGCGGAATTCAAATTTGCGAAACGCATCACCATTGGTCGAAACGAATAATGACGTCACATGGCACGTTATGAAATTTATCTGTGTTGATATTCATACTGTGCTAGTCGTCTTTCATAGATTATAGACAATTGTAAATTATCAGGACCAATGACTGAAAATGGTTTTGTCAAAGCACAATCCGACAATACCTGAACTGATAAGTGGTGATAGTTTATCAAATGATAGTTTTCTTTTTGTAATTTAGGTGAGGCAGGTATAAACAGAGTTATCTCCCGCTTGATATACAAAACATTTATGCATACAAAACTTACTTCTGATCAATTCACATCATGTTAACTATCGAAATACAATGTAAATGTAATATTGGAGATACTTGGCCCCTTCCCATAACCTTACACCATTGTTTACGTTTTTTCGCATCTCTTGGAACAGAAAAAAATATCTTATTTGGTGTAATTATAATTGTGTTTTGGCATTCCGGTACTAGACAATACCTATAAAATTGTTTTTTAGCATTTTCCATTATCGTAATAGCGATTAAAACTGCAAATTCCTAACCTAAATAATAACTGTCAATAGTGTCAATGGCCACAACTATAGAAAGGCTTGTTCATTGAAGACTGCTCTGGTTGATCGAGATCACTTTCACATATGTTCATCTCCCTCTAACACTTGTACTGCATTTGTCTTACTCTTTTATAGAATATCAACTTCAAGCAAGTAGAGCAATGAGAGTACGTCTCAACGAACGACACTGAAGAAGAACAACACTGATAGCGCTATGTGACGTCATCCACAGCGCGCGAAAATGGAGGCGTTCAAATAGGTCAAATTCAATCGGTATTTTATATATTATTTTAAAAATTAATTCCAAGACTTTCAGCAGTATTTATATTATTTACTATGTTGTAACGAAGTAAAAAATTGATTAAACAAATAAAAAAATTATGCATGTTCCCTATTATGCAACTATCTTCAAAAGACCCCATACACATTTAATGAAAAAAAGTCTTACTGTGAAAATGGCTGAATTTTTGGTATGTTGTAACTGAAGCTATTCCGAGTAAGATTCTCAATTGGCTCTACTCGATCGTATGACCAGATTCGGCGCTAGAGGGTGACAAATCATGAATTTTGAGAATTTTGGAAAAATTTTACTGTATGAAAAAATATCAATATACCATTCATATCCAATATACCCTGTATCTCCTAAACGAAGTATTTGCGGACACATGTTCATATGAACTTTTCATTTTGTAATTAGTCAAAGATTCACCATTTGAAGTTTTTACAAGAACATATGGAGCACCCTGAATACTACGGCTTTGGCACGTAGGACTGTGAAAACCCACAAGGATAATGTGACCATTTGATTATACAAATGTAAAGCAAGCAACGGTAGAAAAATCCACTGGGTACTGATGATATCTTATGACCACGTCATTGGTACATGTTGAGAGTGTCAGTCCTACCATCTATTTTGTAGGACAAGAGTTTTTTCGAATACTTCATCGAATTATCTCGAGGTTCAACTGAAAAACTAACTGTTATTAATTACTTTTTTACACTCACCAAATCGACATGATTGACGCCTGCTCATTTTATTAGCTACCACTATCGAGAATTTTCGTTGAGGAGAAAGTTGGGTGTCTGAATGAAGCTACTCAGGAAGATTCAGCCTGTTATTAATCATTTTTGAAAATAGGCGTGGGATCCCGGTCTATTATATGTCTATAATATTCAAAATAACAGAATAACTAAGATTCATCAACTCACTGAACCAGTAGCAAATAATCAGTGAAAACCGATTTGCTATTTGTAGACAACATTCTAGGTTCACTGCTATTACATCATTATGTGAATGAATCATAAGTAGATGTCATTGAATAAAAAAGAGCCCAACTAGAATATTCTGTATTTTAGTTGTGGTTACTTACTTTTGTACATCCTATATAGATTCGGAATCAGGGTAAATATTCATAAATTATCAGACAAAAAATTGTAAATATCTCGATCTGGAAATTTTGTTATCTCTCCAACTGACTTTAATATACCAGGGGGTTCCTCAATGCTCAAGACAGGGCCTGTTTATTTCATCTGATACCCCTGATTCTATCGGATACTTAATCCACGATAACCGCTTCCAGTCTGGATCAAGGAGGCAATGGCAGCCCATTTGAGGATGCGAGACTCGGGAGTCTGGGTGAACGAAGGAGCGATGATAGGTCATGTGGTAATTGCGAAGTGGACGGAACAGGAGATCCCTATCTCTGCCCTCAGAGTGAAAAGCGCACAAGACAGACTGCGATGGAACAGAGAGTTTACTTCTACTATTCCGAGCAGAGAACAATGGGAAGGAAACACAGTGGAGTTTAGCACAGGAAGCCTAATATGTTATACAGACGGTTCACGTCTAACTGACAAACAGGCTTCGGGTGCCGGAACCTACCTGGAGGGAAGAGAAGTACGAGAGAGCTACGCTTTGGGCAGATATACAACAGTTTTTCAAGCTGAAGTGTTCGCCATCCTATCCGTAGCTATGAGAGAAGAGGTGAAAGATGGATCCGAACAGAGAATTTATATCTGTTCGGATAGTCAGGCAGCGCTCAGAGCCGTCTGCCATCCTAAACCAAGCTCAGCGCTTATACAGGAATGTGGAGAGGCGCTCGAGAAGCTAGCTGAAACGAAGGAAGTTCAGCTGGTATGGGTCCCGGGACACAGAGGGGTGCGCGGAAACGAGGTGGCAGACGGACTTGCCAGATCCGGATCCGCAACGCCGTTCTGTGAACCGGAGCCTGTACTAGGCATCGCAAGAAGCCAAACTTCTTCAGCCCTCGACGAGTGGGCAGAAGTAGAGCTGAATAAACTTTGGAGGGATAACACCGGCTGCAGGCAGTCAAAAGACTTCCGGCTCCAATAAGTCAAGGACGACATGGCTCTTAGGCAGAAATCGCCAAGCGCTACGCCTCCTTATAGGAATACTAACAGGACACAACAAGTTAGGCAGACACCTATCACTCATAGGCATAGAAGGCAGTCCCACTTGCCGAAAATGCGAAGAAGACGAAGAAACTTCATCTCACTTCCTCGGCGAGTGTGAGGCATACGGGAGGCTAAGATTTGGAACCTTCGGAGTTGACAAACTCCAACAAGAGGAACTAATCAATTTGGAATGGTCGGACATACTGACCTTCATTAGGAGGTCACAAAGGTTCGAAAAGGAAAATTAGGTGGATGAACGTAGATAAGTGGAGAACAGGGGATGGCAAAAAGGGTCCATGAAAGCCTACTTGCCTGGCTGCGGTCGCGGCCTCCCCAAAGAACTACTACAACTACTAATCCACGATATATGCTCATCATTCAATATTCTACTTCTGAAAATTGAACATTTTGAATCTCTGCAAACAAAAATTATGGTCATCAGACAGATCATTGTTAAACAATCTTAGTAATATTAATTGCTTAACCTTTAATACTCATCAAAAAAGAAGAGTATATTGGGTTGCCGATTCAAAACTTTCGACCCATATTTACTCGAGAATTGTAACTTTATGTCCAAAATCTCCAATTGTCCATTTTTGTTTAGTGGAGGACACAGACATGCTTATCCAATTTCAATTCTTTGAATAATTTTTTATGGGGACAGTAGTATAATCCACTCCACAAGAGTCGCTAGAAGATCTACGGAGTAGTATCGTGAACGAGTAGATACCAAAGAATAATACCAGAAGTTATTGAAAACATTCGAAAATAATTGAGAGATAGACTGCATTGCTTCGAAGACTTTGCTGGCGGTTATGATTGATAAAAACTTATGGAAGGAATTTAAATAATTGACACTAAAACTTTACTGAATTTCTCGGTTAATAATCAGTCGGGAACACAAAGAAATCATTGGTAATATATCAGGATAATACGAACAACGAAACACTTATTAAATGCTTGGGGCTTTCAAACAATCAATTGTTATGATGCAGTATAGATTGCGTCACTAATTACCATAAAAAGATGCGTAGGTATGTATGGATATTAGTTAAGTTACCCAAACATTTAATAATTAAAATTCTATGGTTCAGAAAACACATGGGCGAGGGTAATGTGGATATAGTATTCAATTATTTGTTATAATTTTATGTATTTTGAAATGATGATCATTATAGTAATTTTCTATCCTACTTGTGTCCTACTTGAATTGTGCCCTACTTGAATTGTGCATCAACTCCGTAAGTTAGAGGATCAATAAATTGTTCTGATTTTGATATCAGTGTAAATTGACAAATCACCACTTACGCAGATCCATTAATTACAGTGGAAACATTTCAATTATCTTTCCTTATCTGGAATATTGTGTTAACTTGAATGAATTAAATAGTTGTCCAATAAAATGGAAGCATTGAAAAAAGCCGGTTCACAAACATATAGCCTTCAAACCCTGCAATAACATTGCATAATATGTTAATAATTCAATAATGATAATAATAATAAAGTTTGTAGGTTCTGTACAAATTATGTTGCCATCAATTTTAAACTAACCTCAAACATGGATAGCTCAGAACAGCGTAGGGATCACGAGACTCGACTCGATCAAATCGACTTAACTCATTATCGCGTCTATGAAGTTGTTCATGAACTTCGATCGAATATGGAATCGAGTACTCGATTCTGTCTAACTCTCTAGTTACGATAGCATATTCCATATTCGATTAACGTTCGTGAATAACTTCATAGACATGATAACGAGTTAAGTCGATTTGATCGAGTCGAGTCTCGTGATCCCTATGCTGGATGCAATATCATAGCATAATATTGTAATAATGTAACAATAATAATTTGTGTGAATTTTACAATCGAGTTTGAACTAACTTCCCAGTTAGGTAACTAACTTAACTTAAGGGTAAAAAGCAGAAAATATCAACTTGAAATTTTTTTTTAATAAACCTGCTACATCTACCGACTAAAAAGAAGTTAAAAATGTTCCTCGCCCCACACAGATTCCTAACCCGATACAGATTTTTCAGAAAATTTGGTACTGTGAATTGTAAATTGCAGTAGTATAATCCACTCCACAAGAGTCGCTAGAAGATCTACGGAGTAGTATCGTGAACGAGTAGATACCAAAGAATAATACCAGAAGTTATTGAAAACATTCGAAAATAATTCAGAAATAGACTTCATTGCTTCGAAGACTTTGATGGCGGTTATGATTGATAAATTTGGGTTTAAAACTTATGGAACGAATTTAAATAATTGACACTAAAACTTTACTGAATTTCTCGGTTAATAATCAGTCGGGAACACAAAGAAATCATTGGTAATAAATCAGGATAATATTAATTTTAAACTAACCTCAAACATGGATAGCTCAGAACTGGATGCAATATCATAGCATAATATTGTAATAATGCATGTTCTAAAATCTAAAACACAATCATCAGATATCAAATCTTTTCAGTCGTATACGCAGTGTGACAAGAAAAAATGAATTTTACTCAGGAGTAAAGTACCTTTATATTTGAAAATATCGAAAATTCTTATTGAAAAAAGTTGTTCAGAACTAAAAATTACGTTTAAATATGCAATTGCACCCACTTACATAAAAAAAAAATCATTTGTATGTATTCATTATGTGTTTAAATTGAAAAATTGTTAGAAAACATTGAGAAACGGAAAGGTGATCATGTGTTACATAATCAAAAGAGATAAATGTTCATTCAAAATAAAAAAAAGTAAAAAGTAACATAACCCAATTTTTCAGTGTATATGGACGTAATTGCATATTTGAACGAAATTTTCAATTCTGAACAACTTTTTTCTATAAGAATTTTCGATATTTTCAAATATAAAGGTAAAATTTATATTATTTCTCACACCGCGTATACGACTAAAAAAAATTGATATCTGATGATTGTATTTTAGAACATGCCGAACTTTTTAAGAAGAATAACTTTTTTTCCTAAAATGAATAATAAAAAGATTTTCCATATGGTTCCAACTTAGTGAGACAAACTGTATATTAAAAATTCTCAATAAATAATTTTGAGAAAATTCTGTATGGGGTTAGGAATCTGTTTGGGGTTATAAATCTGTATATTCCGAGAATAAATTATTTTATTCTTTTCAATCTGTGAATAATTTTTTTTTTTTTATAATATTATGTAAATCTATTATTTTGATCTTAATAATTGAAATTAATAACTAATACAATGTAGATCTGAAAAAAAAACTACTTCATTCACTAATACACTTTACAGGAAAATTTCCAGGAGCTCGATCACGGTATCTGATATCCACGGTTAACCTCGCACAATAAAAATTTGTATGTAAATGAGATTCCATCAATCACGATTTTGTTATGGTGTGTCGGTACGTAGGTGGTGTTTAACATTCTCACCTGCATGGAACTGACTAATCAAACGCTACGGTTGATACTCTCTTTGACATAATTAGTATGAACGTATATTTGAAGTATTAGTTTCAGCTCCTGAAGATGATAACTTTGTCGCGAAACGTGCGTCGAGCATACATTTTACCTCATAGGTTTTGGTGTTTGTGTAATTTCTATTTCCTATAGTCCTAAGCTGATATAGATATGTTTTTATACTGTATCTGTAAATTTGGAAGATGGCATACCAGAGAGAGATAAGGTAATTTCTCTCAGCTTATTAAATATCCTGCCGCTCCAAACTATGGTATTTCATGGCTCTGAACTATAACTAGTGATACTCTGTCCACTGAAAAAAAAGAACTGGTGATTTTTTTAATCAGATTATAAATAACGATTTTAGAGGGGTGCCACGCTTCCAAAGTGCTCACTCAGTAAATTTTTTGTGTAAATTGAAAGTTTCTATTTCCTTTCTGTATACTGTATCACGAATTTTCTCAAGTTTTTGCTCATATCAGCAATGTTTATGAACTTGTAGAAATGTACACATTATTGCAAATTCTATTTGTTCAAATGAAAAAATTCCGGAACACAATTCACATTATACAGGGTGTCCGGTAAACCTTGTACAATATTGAAACTGGTGATTGACCAGGTCATGACTGTTCAGAATATCGGAATTTCACCTCAGTCAAAATATCGCCGTTTTCGAGATAATGGGCATTTTAGGAATTTCTGGAAAATCGCTACCTAACCTTGGATTTTTGAGTGCTATGTATACAAATTGAGACGAATTCAAATATCTTTGCTGCTGAAGATTACTGATGAGTGATGCTTTTAGACGTACAGAACAGTTTTTCAGAAAGTGAAAAAAAATTCAAGAAATGAGGGTGAAATGACAGATTTGAGTTTCATCAATTTTTTTTTAAAGTTTGACATTATTGCCTGAAAGAGACATAACCAATTGGAAGTGGACATTCATATCAAAAAAATGCTCATTTTGTCCAGACTCTACCATGTTATATAAAACAAACTATAATTATTTTTGGAGGAAGTGATTTTCATTGAATTAGCGTGGTTTTATTCTAGGCTTCCACCAACTTTTATACTTTTGCTCAAAAATTATTTTATTTCGATTTTATCAAGATAAAATTTGGAAATGATCATTAATAATGAAGAATGGATTGCTTGGTAGCATTAAATAGTATGTCAATAAAGTTAACTTTTCACGTAATTAATCCTAATAAAATTATCGAAATGAAATGTCGATTATCCGACATGGCACCGATTAATACGAATTCTTGTGAAAATTGTCGCAATTGTCCAACATCCAGATTCCGACGAAGTTTCAGAGACCTACAGATATACAGGGTGTACCAAACAAGTACAAAATTTTTTAGGAGGTGAATCTTTGTCGAAATTTAAAACATTTTAACTCCTGTGTTGTGTCCGTAGAACCAATAGTTTCCTGATGAAAAAATATAATACAGCATTGTGCATGAACGGATCTTCTGTAAATAGAATTGAAAAAAATTTGTAGGTGGCTGTCACATTTTGTTTGAACAACTTGTGACTTCTGTCGTATTTTTTTGAAATTATTCCGCTTGTTTCTTTCAGTGGTATTTATTTCTTTGTCATGCCGTACACACGTTATACTCCCCGAGAATATGCGCACATGCATTACATGTATGGTAAATGTGGAGGTAGTGCTACTGCTGCAGCAGCGCTTTATGCAGAACTATATCCGATTGCACAATGCCGCTCATAGAATCGCTGATTTGGGGGCTATAACCTATAACGCATTTGAAAAAGTTCTTCTTGAAAATATGTCGTCTCTGCGTACGAGTGGATGGAAAATAACATTTTTGTAATATTATTCAGTGCGATGTTGAATAATCGTTATTGTGGTTTATAGTGTAAGTTGATTTAAAAAAAAAACGTTGAATTAGTATTTACTTCATTACATCTCATTGAATGCTTCTAAGCAGTTCATTTGTTATTACTCATAACTATCTAATCATTTCATCCTGATAGGATAAAAATAAAAGACATTACTGACAAAGTCTGATGGAGTTGATTTTAGATCAGAATAACATCACACTCTAATATAATCGAAATTCTACTCCTCCTAAAAATAATTATCGTATGTTTTATACCATGGTAGAGTCTGGACAAAATGGACGTTCTTTTGTAATGAATATCCACTTCCACTTGGTTATGTTTTTTCAAACAATAATGTCATACGGTTGCTAAAAAAAATTGTGAATCTTAAATCTGGCATTTTACCCTCATTTCTTGAAAAATTGTATCGTTTTCTGAAAAACTGTTTTGTACGTCTGAAAGCATCACTCATCAGTAATCTTCAGCAGCAAAGATAATTGAATTGGTCCCAATTTGTAGACATGGTACTCAAAGATCCAAGGTGAGGTAGTGATTTTCCAGAAATTATAAAAGGCTCATTATCTCGAAAACGGTGAGATTTTTACTGAGGTGAAATTTCAATATTCTGAACAGCCATGACCTGGTCTGTCACCAGTTTAAATATTGTACAAGGTTTACCGGACACCCTTTATATAATTCCTAGTTCATGCTTGTTTTCAGTAGTAGTCCCACAATTTATGAATTTTCGGCGGTAATACCACGAGTGGTCTCAGTACTATCGATAATTTCACTCGTTGTATGAAACCCTCATTTTCTGCAATATTAGGACCAATAAGGGACGTATGCCTCGATAATACGCAGTTCCTAGCTTTTGAGCCGGTAATACCATTTTGGCATGGCAACCACGTATCCAAACAACAACATTCGGTATTACGATCTCAGAGTTGAGCAGATTTCAGTCACTTGGCCACAGATTAATCGAATGAATCGGTAATAAAAGAACGAAATCGACTTAGGTTTGACTTTGACATGCTGTTAACCAATAATCACATTAACATTTGAATCGATTTTTTCTTAAGGAATCTTTTAGTTTGAAATTTGAACCTTTTGAGGATTTCAGTAATGAACATACAAAAAAGAATGCTAGTTTTTGCTACTGAAAATCAAAATATTATTTTTGATGAGATAACCATAACCTCACACTTCCAAATTAATCGTACTCGTCTGCCAAAATTCTCCGAGCAAACAAATCAATCTCGGACTGGGTAGATTTGAAAAACCGAACGATCAAGATTTACCTCCTCTACAATCGGTTGCAATAAACTAACGATGCAGACTAATCTGAGCAGTCGGACGTAAAAACCGAACGCGCTTATGATATCATCTTGCTACTAATATGAATGTCAGTCTGACAGACTTCATGTCTATCAGGCATTATCTATAACTATTGAAGAATTCACGCCTATGGAACTTTTTTTACTTTGTTGGTTCACTGAGGTTCCTTGCTATTATTTTCCAAGCGTTATCTCTGATTTTTCTATCTTTGAAGTTCGTATGCCCTTTATCATACAATTCTAGAAATAGCCCTACATGATCAGCCAAAATTTCATCAAATGTCATCATTAATTTCCATTTCGATATGAACGGAAACCGAAAACAATACAATAATACAAAGTGCCACCACAAGTATTTGAAAGAGCAAGTTTAATTTTCGACATTATACTGACCAATCCGCGGTCATCTGCGCACTAGAAGAAAATCTTGTTCAATTAGAGCAAAAATATAAAGGTTTGCCAACTTCCACTTGTTGTTTGTTTATTGTCTGCATGAATGCATGCATTGTAAGACAAGAAGTTCAATTTATACTTGCTAATTGTTAATTAATAATTATTCCTCGATAATTGATAGTCCATTCAGGAATCCACAGTTATTCTGAATATCACATGAATAACTCATTCATGTGATTTTTAAATTTTATTGAAATCGCTCATGTACATCTGAATAAATTACCGCCACGGCGTTCCAGCAGCCACAACCAACTGTTATCAATTCCATGTATAAATCCCATGGTATCTTCAGCATGTAATATGTTAATTTGCCTTGACCTGAGACCAATCCCCCGAGTTTGCAAAACAATAATTATGGCCTATCAGATAAACTTGACTCTGGATATCACTCATAGACCACGGTTGAAATTAATTTTACCTTTCATTGAATATTTGATGACTAGGGTGACTTTCAAATTGCATGTTATTGTGTGAGAAGCGGAGGAACAGTATGGACACGGAGAAATTAACAAACTTTTGGAACTGAGGGTTCAAGGGTTGCATCATAAAGTATAGTACAAAAATCGTAAAGCACTGAAATTTACTCCATCATATCGTCAAACGGTAGAAATCGCAATAGATGATTATAGTACAAGACAGAAATGTACAACGGCAGATTGTAAAGTTCAGATTGTAATCTATAACAAAATGCACCATCGTAACGTACTTTTTCATGAAGGACTCCATCATAACAATGAAATATCATAAAATCGTTGTTAAACACAAGGCATCATAACAGCAATCCGTCACAACAGCAATACATCATGATATAAAACGATCATAATCGTATTCGGTAGAATTCGTAACGCGTCAAACGTAATGTATCATAAAGTACTTTTATGCACTAGCGGGCGGTAAAGTACACTTTCCGAGATATCAGTTTTGATATCTCGGAAAATATCATTCAGTATTGATGTATCCTCTATGGAAATCAGATTCATCGTCATTTTCTAGTTTTTAGAAACAAAAGCAGTGAAAACCCAAAAAACCTTCTGAAATGATACCTATTAAATATATGTGTACCTATATATACAGTATTTTCATTGGAAACAGTAAATAATTGTTTTTTCATATGCTTCTGTTATACATAGGTATATGAGATTTTGCTAATTTTAAATGTCCATTTAAGTCTTGGAGGTCAAAAAGACAAAAATTTGATAATGAAACCTTTAATTAAAATATCACATAAAACAAATAAGTACTCATATTAAAATGTCAAAATAAAAAAAAAATCTGTTTGGCCTTGTCAGGTACCTGGAACAAAATATTCATTGAAATGAATGTGCGCTTAAATATCGACAACTTGATCTACTACCTAACCCTACAAGTAACGTGTTTTGCGAATTGTAGCCAAGCCATCACATCACAAATGCATCATCTCTGATGCATGGAAATGAATTTCTCACTGCATCTGAAACCAAAATATTATAAATAAATATATAATTAGTCAACTCAACAATTATGGTCTTATTTTAATAAAGAATATATAATTGAACTTGTCCTTGATTATGACACTATTGTGCTTACATATTTGCTTTATATTCAAATTGAATTGACTCAAGTTTTAAAATTTGTATAGAATTCAATTCTTTGATTCTGAAATTGTCTTTTTTGCTGGTCCAATTGCAAAACATGGTACAATGATTTGTGAAACGTGAAGCGTTCAAGACTTCTTCCAACACAAGTTTTTTCATTCAAGCCACCAATATATTGAAGAATCAGCAACTAAAATCGAAATATAAAAGTATTCCACATCATTCACAAATGTAAAAGTACCTTTCAAATTGACACTGCTACCAGATTTATTCGCAATATAAGGAGAAAAAAACATTTTCCTACTAAACGCAGAATGAGCATACCAGACCATCCTAACCTAAAATAATAAATGATGTATAGCCTTACCTTACATGAAGATGCCTCAAATTTATTAGCATTATCCATTGTGCTGCTCCAACACTCATTGAACTCTTATTCAAAAAACAAAATTGCAGAAGAATTTGTACTTTACTCAGGTTCCTAGGTTAAGAACGAATGAAAGTATCCAAAACGAAACCAACGCAAAGGTACGACAGCACTACACACAACAACAATACAATTTACAATAGCAAAATGGCGCAAGGCGCGTGCTTGTCTGGGATCTGGGTGACTGGGTGTCGCCCCGTTAGCTGGCATCTCATCAAGACCAGGAAATTCAAAATTGGTTGGTTTCCTGATGAATGAAATAATATTTCAAGTTTCTTTATACTTACCATTTAAAATTGTCCTAGCGTATCATTTTGTATATTTCTGCGATGATGCAGACGAAAACTGAAAATGTATTGTGTTTTCTAAATAGTGTCAATATTGTTTGTAGTTAGCTCATGTATGGTTGTAAATATCATGGAATTTCAAACTCAGTGCAACTTTGCGATTTGAATTTGTTCGATAGTTCCAAATGTAACTTGCACTCACATTGTTCGTAGATAGTTTCTGTATTGTTGCATTTACAATTAACTTCCATGGATCATGTAACTTTGCACTTGAAACTCAATCAATAGCTTGCTCTATAACTTACAAACAACGTGTCTGTAGTTTCTTCTGTCACGTTAAAAACTTAAATATAGCATTGAGCCTTATGCAATGTTATATTTTCATTTTACGATGGCAAGCCATACATAATATTGTGGCAATATTTTGTAACATTACATGTTTAGTGGAAAGAGATGTATTATATTGGAGAAGCTTATGTTATCATTGAACACTAGATTTATTTATTAATTTTTCATATTTTCCATAATAATGTCAATAATTGAAATTTTCAGATGGTTGGCGGCCTATACTATACCATAATTGCAGACAAGTTGGCCATTGGCTGATACCATCTGTCATTTTTTTTACTGTTTGTAGGTTATTGTATATTGATTAAACTTTCATTTGTTAATACTGTTTATACAGAATAACATATAAATGTTTAGGTCTGTATTTAAAATTTGATAATAATAATATATTTCATTGACAGGAATATAGCTATAACAGCTCAAATTGAAATACAGCATAGAAAATACAATGTGTTATCAAATGGCAGGATTCAATGTCTGACCGTGTAAGAGTACCATGATCAGACCTTGCTCTTCCATCCAACCATAAAAAAATCAGCTGGCAAGGACCTTTGAAATTGGGAAATATGTATATCAAGATGATATAACCAAAATGAAGTATTGAGTATCACCAGGTACACAGATTCAAAAACTTTTGAATTAAATCTATAGCTTGTACCACCTGATTTGTGTAGAATTCAAAGAATATCACCTTCCAAACTGAGAAATAGAAATCATTAATCATTAGCGTTTTCGTGGGTCTAGGGTAATTCGTTTCTTTGGAAATACGTGAACCAATTTCCATTATTTTTTTGATGTCCGATATCTTTTATTGTATTTTCGGTATACTTTTTGTCAAAGTAGCTGCCAAACAACTGGACTCCGAAATTGATGACACATGTAATGAAATTGAAGTGTCAGCAGTATCGACACATGTTAAATTCCAGTCAACAGGTTTTTCTTTCTGCCATGGAATGAGTGTCTGGCCTTTTTCCGTCGTAGCTGCAAGTACAAAAAGAGTTGTAGTTTTTGCAGCAGGTTTCATCAGGTCATTCACCGCTTGAAAAATTTCGTATTTGAGATATTAAAATTATAGAGATTTATTTCCAAAATATGTTCAGAATGAAAGATATTCCATTTATAAAACCAGTAAAACCACAGTGGAATTTGAGATTTACAGTTTTAGATGGTTTCCAACAACTTTTTCAAGTAAATAATTTCTTTGTCTCAGAACTCGTTTCACCAGGTACATATTATAAATATAATCGCTTTGTTTGATGTCATATTATCATTTGTACAAAAAATTCGTCCTCACACGTTAGCCTGTTCATGCATTGAACTATGTAGATATTGTTGTTTTGTTCGACTTCTTATCGTTTTAGTGGTATTTCTGTGGGCATTTTATTGTTTGTCAAACCTCCATAAAACTAAATGTATTGTGAATAATTACTGCTACTTTTTCTTATTTGAACTTTTTCATTACCTTTTCACATTGTTATATTATATTACACCAGCATCATAATCCTTGTCAAAGTCACTGAGAAACAATTCTAGATGAAATATTCTCAGATAGATGAATAATTAGGGCCGGTCTTTTCACCTCACAATAAAGTCTCTGATAACTATCTATCGGATAAACTTCACAGGTTTACATATTCTTATCTGATAGACAGACTTATCTGGGACTTATCTAAAGGTGAAAAGACCGGCCCTTAATAAAGGTCCTTGGAAATGGTCAGCAAGGTCACCTAAAGCCTGACCTTACAATACTTGTACTTTTTTGTAGACACGTTAAAAAATCCTGTTTATGTCCAACAAGAATTTGATAATATTGAGGATCTTGGGAACTTAATTGATCACTGCCTGTCAAAGAAAAAAGTATTTAATGTCCAAACAGGAGTAAATCCAAATGAAAAGACATATCTATTTCAATGGGCAAACAGTTTATAGTTTCATTCAGATAGATGAAGGCACAGATTCCTATATAATCGTTCAGATACTTATACATTGCCTACTGTTTCTGTGAAACACATGAAGTTAATAATTGTAAACTAAAGACCATGTTGATTATTGTAGATACTGTTTTTAACATTAGGAAAGATCCTGTACATCTTGAATGCCTTCGAAAATTTGGTCGATAATTTTGAATTTAGGTCATAGTTTTAAAAACGGGACAAGTTTTTTAAATTTTGGATTTGTTGAGAAAGCACCCTGTACTTAGTGCTAGAGCCACGAACATCAGGTTTTTGTAATTGAAAATTAACTTGACAACTGTCAATTTTATTTTCACACAGCTGGATTTTTCAAGGCCAAGTCCGAATGAATTGAATTTATCTTTTCTCAATGAATTGACCAAGGCAATTCGTTTATATTGATATCCAATGGTATTATCATTGTTTATATAGAAGTAAGATAGTCAATGCCTGTGTAATTGGTGTTGGACGCAAACGCGAGTGTCATCTAGCGTGATTAGTTACAAACATGAATATTTGACGTCATTTTAATGCAGGTTCCTTCAAAAAACCCTGATTTTAATGCTGTCCCATTGTTTCAATCAAGTTACGACATGACTTGGAGGCCAGATCACTGAAGTTACGACATGACTTGGATGCGAGCTCACTATCGCCATCTACATGTCGCATCCATTTCGATCCAATTATAATCCCATAAGGTTGACTAACTATATTCTATATAAACAATGGTATTTATTATCTTCTTTATCTTCTTGTGTTTCGTTAAAATTTCGAAGAGCTCAGATAACGGGATGTGTTAATTTCAAAGTTATTCATATGATAGTAATAGTAGACCAACGGACCACATGACTCCTAGATACTTCTCCAACATTAACTTTGAGGTTATTATACAAGATCGAAGGGAATGGTCAAATGACAACATCAGGGGCAACCCTGGAGAGACGAATCGAAAACCAGGGAAGGAACTGGTGCTGGAATATACAGTGGGGGGAGAAACTTCCAAATAAGCGTCTCACTAGGAACAAGCACTTCCGTATTGCAGGCAGAGATGTACGCTATCTTGCAATGCGCAAAAGAAATCAACATGAGCGAAATGCGTAATGCAAGGATCAAAATATGCTCAGACAGCCAGGCGTCAGTGAAGGCTCTTATGAACCCGTAGGTGACATCACGACTGGTATGGGAATGCCGTGAATAACTGTGTCCTCTCAGAACACAACAAAACAACTTTGATGTGGGTTCCAGGACACTGTGGCATCGAAAGCAATGAAAAAGCTGATGAACTAGCCAGAAACGGTTCATCAACACCATATATTGGCCCAGAACCCGCACTCGGGATTACTAAATCCGACATTCGAGGATGCATTCGGGACTGGATCAATCGACAACAAAGGGAGAGGTGGAACCAAGCCCCTCTCATGCACCACGGGAAAACATATATTAAAGAACCGTCAAAACACAACACTGAAGAACTACTCAAGCTGAGCAGGAATCAAGTTAGAACGATAACGGGCCTTCTCACTGGTCACAGCCCAATGAGAAAACACCTGCACAAAATGGGGCTGTACAACGGAGAACTTTCCTGCAGACAATGTGGCAAAGGGACAGAAACAGCCAAACACGTACTGTCAGAATGCGAGGCATTAGACCGCAAGAGCCAGGCAATATTCGGGAAACCCAGGCTAACTCCCGAAGAATACAACAGCCAACCGGTGAAGAACCTGTACAGACTGGTACAGGGGACTAGAGTTACGGAGTGGGTGCTGTGAAACCAATTGGAATGCCCAAAAAGCCCAAGAGGATGAGGTGCAGCTGGTAACAGGACCAGCATCCGAAGGGAAAAAAACAGTAGACGTGGCAGATAATGAGGTTACAACTAATCGATTATTAGTCTGACAAGTGCTATTTGGTAGAGTCAATCAAGGCCAACAAAAAAAAGGACCCCGCACAAATAAAATGGGGAAATGGATCCCTGTCGAATTGGCAGAAATTTGGATATGTTGTAGTTTATACCCTTCTGATCAAAAGTCTCCATTGGCCCGAGACCTAAAAATGAACAGTTATTTAGGTAGCGAAAGTCAGAAGTTGCAACTTGTGCAAATCTCCCAAGCGATCACATTTGATTTTGACCATGTATGATGGCGATGACTTTGTTCAGTTTTGACAGGTATGATAAGAATTGTCAATAAATGTCAAGTTTCTACAATAGCTAGTGTTTTGAAAATTCCTAATTCCTAATTTTTCCGCATTAGATAAAATTGCACAATATGGTCACCAAAGCGATTTAGCTGAAAATTTTACAGAATGTTTGAAATACGATAAAATCACTGTATCAATCGAAATTTCAGTGCGGAAAAGTGTTTAACATACTTTTTTTGAAAAAATGTGTCATAGTAGTCACTTCACAAATACACAAAAACACGCCTTTAGATGGAAACATCCCACGTATTTTACAATATAAATTTTCCGTATTGATACTATTGATACTAAATCAAAGGAAAATAGAGGAAATCATTGGCCAAATAACTCCCAAGAAGTTAATTAAATTAATAATTTTTGAACTGTAATTCATTCAAGTTGACAGAAGTAAGCAATCACATTTAACAGCTGTCAGATCACAAATGAAAAATGCGACGTTGCCAAATTTTTCGAATTCACCAAAACATGATCAGATGAAATTGCACTGTATAGTTACTTTGACAAAGGAAATTAAACTTTCACAGATGATTGATTCGATACACAATAAGAAATTGACTTTAATTAATTTCATGTTTGCATAAAACACTACTATTTTTATATTAATTAGTTATCAAATCACTAGCAACTTGGATAGCTACCAGCTAGCTTAGTTACGTTAGGTTGTGTTCTTTTCTTTTACGTTAATAAATCAGTCCACGGCCGAAACGTGGGCATCAACGGTAATTTATAAATTCGAGCGCAGCCAGCATCTGTTTAAATTTCACTTTTAGTGATTGAATTACCAACAACCTGGATAGCTTCTAGATAGGTTAATTTGGTTAGGTTAGGTTGTGTCCGTTCCTTTTAGGTTAATAAATTTGGTACATGGCCACAAGTGGGCCGAAGGCGTGTCTCTTTCTTCTGGTATTTTGAAATGCGAGCGCAGCGAGCATCTGCTATGATTTCACCTTTTCATACTGATTAGTGATCCAATTTCCACCAACTTGGATAGCTGGGTTAGTTCGGTCAGGTTAGGTTGTGTCTCTTCCTTTAACGTTAATAAATTCGTTCTATGGCCGCAAGTGGGTCTGTTCATTTATATATGCGAGTGAAGCGAGAATTTGCTTCGATTTATCTTTTTCATACTAATTAGTGATCGAATTACCAGCAACTGGAATAGCTACTGGCTGGCGGGTTAGTTAGATTAGGTTGTGTTCCTGGTTTTACGTTGATAATTTCTGTCAAAGGCTGAAATGTTAGCTTAGCTTTTCCATGTCATATTCGACGTTTGCGCAGCTTTGTGCAGGCTGTGCGCAGGTCTGCGCAGACTTTGTGCAGGTCTGTGGATTTTGCGCAGGCTTGGAGCAATCATCTGCTTTGATTTTAGTTCTTCATACAATTCGCACACTCCCATTGAGCACTTTTTTTAAAAAAAAGTGTCTTCCAGGCATTTCCGCAGAAAATTTTCAAGATATTTATCGTTTTTGAAGTATCTGGAATCCTCTGTGAAATTTTCAGCTAAATCGCTTGGGTGACCATATTATGCAATTTTTCCCGGTTGAATAGACCACCCAAAGTAAGAGATGCAAATTCTTTTTCGATCGCACTAGTCGCAACTTTTGACCTTCGATACCCAAAAAACTGTCCATTTTTAGGTCTCGGGCCCATGGAGACTTTTGATCCAAAGGGTATAAACTACAACCTCTGCAAATTTCATACAATCCCAGGTAGCACATCATATCGGCTGAATCTTGGTTCCATATTGGGCCAATATAGATATATTGTAAATGAAAAATCAATATTGGTCCAATATGGGTGAATATTCAAAAAACAATATTATATTAATAATATTGGTGGGATATTGGTTGAACTAGTTTTGAATGTAGATTATCACACGAAATATTGGGTCAATATTGGTTGAATAATTTCTACCAATATCGATAATTCAATATTGGTTATATATTGTTTTCCACATCTAGAATTAATATTGCAATCCAAATATTCCAGTCATATCGATTATAGGGAAAAAAAACTATATTGTATTTTCAAGATTGTTAGAATATTGGTTGAATATCATTTCCACTTTATTTGACAAATTGTAATAACTCATATTGAGTAAATATTGGTTGAACGATATTTACCAACATCAATAAAACAATATTGTCTTCACATCGTTTTTAACATCTAGAATAAATATCGCAATCCCAATATTCCCCTAATATCGATTCCGGGAATAAAAACTATATTGTATCTCCAAGTGTGATTACATATTGGTTGAATATCATTTCGCTAATATTCAACAGAACGTATTAATTAATATTGGGTCAATATTGGTTCGATAATATTTATCGATATCGTTAAAACAATATTGTCTTTATATTGTTTCCAACATCTAGATTGAGATGAAATTTGAATATTGGCCGAATATTCAATGAAACATATTGAAATTATATCATGATCAAACTTGGATAAAAATCCGATAGGTGGCTCTACATATAGAACGTCTTCTAAAACCTACGAAAGTATATTAAATACTTCCCTTAGCTTGTTTTCAAGACAGCTCACTCAGCGGTTATGGCGATCAAAAGGCAGACTGTGGTGTCACCTTCATCAACTAAAGGACATTTAATAATTTACCACGGTATATTGACATCCACCAATATATTCAAATGATATTGTAACAATATCGATAAATATTGTACCAATATCGATAAATATTCTACCAATATCGATAAATATTGTACAGATATCGATAAATATTTTGAGGCCATTACTGCTTCAAGAATATTCCACCAAAACTATTTCTAAAATATTCAAACAATATTCGACCAATATCGCGAAATGTTCACATTTTACTTCTCGACAATATAACTTTTGAATATTGTGCCAATATTGTCAGAATATTGTATCAGCGATATTGTACCAATATCGCCAAATATTTTGAGGCCAATATTAGTTCGAGAATATTTCGCCAATATTATTCAAGTAATATTGGACCAATATCGCCGAATGTTCACATTTTTTTTCTCGCCAATATTGCATTTCAAATATTTCGCCAATATGTTCACAATATTGTATCAATATTTTACCAATATAGGTGTGCTACTTGGGATTCGACGGGGATCCATTTCTCATTTGATTTGTGCGGGGTCCTTTTCGAAATATCTATCTGAAGTTGTACGATAGCGGAATATCATTTATTATACATGGTTGGATCAAAAATGAAAAACTCTATTATAATTTGTAAAAATCCAATTGAAAAAAATTAAGTTTGTAATGCTAGCCAGCAGACAAAACGTTGAATAGTAAATATAAAAATGCCGTTGGAAGAAATGGCAATGTAAATGTGCAGTTCATTTTGAAATCTCAATGCCAGAAAAATGTACTTATGAATTTTAAAAATTTCGTTTATAATCATATTATATCTCCGACTCCAAAACTTTCTTTCATATTTTCTATATTGTTCGTGATATCAATAATGGTAGATCTCGAATGTAGATTACAAGTATATTTAAGATGAGAAATTCCAAAATGAGGATGATGACCGTCAGTGGATCGATTATGAATGAAACGAGGTGAAAACATCGTGTAGAGTCAAGATCAAAGTTTTATTATAAAATCACAACTTCTCATTTAGCTGATTCAATCGGACAGGAAGACTGTTTTCTATCGGAATGTTTTTGTTTTTTTTCAGGTCCAATTTCCCTCAGGTTGAATGTCTTTGCGTCTGTAAAAACGCAATCGACTATCAAATAATTTTCTATTTTTTCACCCACTCTCATTCTGCTACACTAACAACGAAGTATTCATTATCATTAATTCTACATTTCGCACATCGTAAAACTGAATAGTCTGAATATAAATGCTGCTAATAATACAAACTTTCATACCAAAGCCAAAGTTTCGAATGAGGTCACTAGTAGTACGCGGAAGGAACGAAAAATAGAAATCGGATCAAGTGCACTCTGAACAAGGTTATTGTAATCACACTCACTGTTTACACTGCATCTGTCGAATGCTGCGGTTAAATTTCATTCAATTATCAGATACGAGGGATGACATAAATATTCGAGAGGTAACGTAACTACACAATTATTTGTAAGTAAAAGTGCTCTTGTTCTTCCGAATTACGTTTGAAAGAAATTATGGAAAATCGTCTCTTATAATTGGCCAGTTACTGTGTGCCAACCTCCATTCAGAATCACCTAAATACAATTTTTTTCAAATGTACATTTTCTCACATTTTATGCTTCTTGTGAACTCCTCCAAATACTTTCTTGTGACGCATATACCTGTATTTGAAGCAACTTTACGTGTTCTTCTGATTACACGTTTTCAAAGAATAACATTTCTTAAACTGTTTGACAAGTTCATTCGGTCTTTGAAATAAACCAGTGAGTGCACCTTAATACATAAATCAAAAAAAAAATATAGGAATGGAATGGTTCTTATCAAAAACTGATTCTGAAAGAATTTGGCTACGAAATTATTTCACTGTGTGTTTTCAAAACAGGGTTATACAACAACCTTTTCATTAACTCTGTTTAATGATTAATTTGCCAGAATTTAACAAAAGATTGTATATGCAAGTTGAAATTCGTCATTTCATGTACAGTTTGCTAAAAAAAATGAAATTGAGTTATAAATAAAAAATTGTGATACTTCAAATTTTAAATATTAACTAAACTTAAATTAACAATATTACATACATACTATTTTTTGTAAGTAATGTTACGAACACGTTACGTTATTATTTATTACTATAGCACTATTAGCACAGCACTGAGTGCAAGTTAATAATGGAAAAAAAAATTATTTTGTCATGTATAATTTTTTTTAATTAATCAAAACACTGCAACACAAAGGTTGAGAAAAGTATAGAAAGGAAATTCTGTTTATCAGAAATTAATTCACAAAACGTTCCTTCATCCTCTCGAAATAATCCAAAAGCGGTTCTTGAAATTAATGTTGAATATGGAATGGAGATATCCAAGCGACCTTCTTTACCAAGAATCGCAAATCCATGATGTTAGACAGCATTTCTATAAAAATGTGAATACTCGTCAACACCTGAATAAAAACAAGTTGATCGTTCTCAAAAAAACAACTTCTAAATCCAATTGTATCTAAAACAATAGGGCAAAAGAGTTATAATTATCGAGGTTCCAAACTCTTCAATGCTTAAACCTCCCACTATTCAAGTCGAAAATTCTACCAAATTTTTAAAGAAAAGTGATTGAGTATATGAAGTCTGTCACCAGATCGTAATGAATTGATAGACTGAAGAATAATTCAAATATCCCTCAAAATCAGTTTGGTGCAATAATATTTTTAAATAAAATTTCAATAACATGTACTTCTATGTATATTCTTGAATGTGATTCAAAACAACTTTAACATTATAGTACTTTACAGATTGACTTTTCATAATTAAATTCTATCTTCAACTCTTTACAATTTTTCTTTGTTTCACTTTCTTTAATGAATAAAGACATCCAAAGTCTATGAGAGTTTTATATTTGTAATACTTGTTCGTGTATTTACAAGTCAATATACCTAATTATATAAACTTTACAATATATTTGCCATCCTCACAAACAGGCGTAAGCCTCTGTGAGCTTGTTTGTTATATTGAACATATCCGTTTTATTCCGTTTGTGTATATATAATTTAAAATTTTAAAATTAGTCTTAAGAGTGTATTCGCTATTCTCACAAACAGGTGAGTCTGTGTTGTTTATTTTGAACATGTCCACTGTATTTTATTTGATGTATTCTTTCTGCAAAATAAACTACTATTCTATTCTAATTCTAAAGAAAAGTAAAGATTAGCAAACATTTAAAAAAAGAAATTCTGTTTATCAGAAATTAATTTACGATTCTAAATAATTTTTACAAACATTTTCATTAATGACAGAAATAAAAGAACATATTTTTATATTGGTTAAAATTCTTATTTTCTGATATTTTTATTTTTATTTGTATACGACATACATTTCGATACCTGATTATTGTGTTTTAGGTTTTCGACTAGCAGAGCTGTTTATGCACGTTTTTTCCAAAATCTAACAAAAAAAGAAAAATGGAAAAAAATTACTTATTATTAATTTTCCATAGTAGATAGAAGTGATTGGATATCTGAACGTACTTTTCAATACTATACAACTTTTCCCATATTTTCGATATTGTCAAAAATAAATTTACTTTACTCTTGCATGGAATTCATATTTTTCAAGAAACCCCGTACCTATACGACCGAAAAAAATTGATGTCTGATGATTGTGTTTCAGGTTTTAGACCGTGCAAAACTTTTATAAGGAATAACTCTTGTCCTAAAATCAACAATAAAAAAGTTTTCCTTGTGCTGCGAACTCAAGTAGACAGACACACTGTATAATCAATTGAAACATACATGTATTTTTCATAGACGAAATTAGTTAGGTTAGAATCATTCTCTTGGCGGGAGATCCATACTCAAATTTTTTAACATGAGAGTCTTATGGAGGTTCAACTTTGAGATGAAACTACGCTATTTGAAAGTGAATGTTAGCATAGAGATATCCAATATTGGGTGCCTCCATCATTAGTGCGTGTTTTCATGTCCATTTCACATCAAAATCTCCATCTGTATATCCTTAAATTAAATTAATATCGAGAATTGTTCCTGTTCATGCCCTAGAGGACAATTTATGTGCCACCACATGGCTTGTGTGTTATTGCATGCTCACTACAACATTTCAAAAACAGACGTTGCTTGCATGTGGGTCCCTCAAGCAAGTGAAGTTGAAGAGCCTTGCCAGATAACAACAGACAAGCTATTTGATCCATTGGAAGGAAGGAGCCCTCAACCTGAACAAATCCAGGGTTTCAAAGACAGCCTTGAGAAGATGGATACTAATTGTGGTTTATTGTGGCTAATGAAGGAGGATCCAAATTTAAAATTGGAAACATTGCTCATATCTATAGAGGATCTGTTGCAATCAGCAGATTATCAAGAAAGTGCAGATAAAATAACCTACTTCCAGTGTATGGTTGCCATAAGTGAAGAAAAAATATTGGAAGTTGGTCAAAAAACAAAAATGCAGGCACAAAGTCAGTTGTGGCTCATCAGCCGAAAACATAGACTGACAGCGTCAAATTTTGGTGAGGTATTGAAGGCAGTTCAAAGGCAAAGATATAGTCCATCTCTATTAAAAAAACTGTCAGGTAAGGTACCACTTTGGATAGACAATTTCACATTTACTCCTACAAATTCTGAATATTTCTCAATATAAAATAAAAAATTGTGAAAATTTATTTTTTACCGTTATATTGAACAAAATGATTCAGTGAACTCTCTCAATCTTCCTACAATGTTCACTAAAAGAAAGCATTATTTTAAGGGTAATAATTTATCATTAAATTTTTTATTTTCAGGGACTCATGATTTGGAAAAGGTCAAACAAATTCAGTGGGGGCGGCAAAATGAGATTAATGGAATACAGTCATTTGAACAATTAACTGGAAATGAAGTAAATTGGACAGGGTTATGGCTGCATATGTGTGGATTTTTAGGAGCTTCTCCAGATGGACTTATCGATTGTGACGGGATAATTGAGGTCAAATGTCCCTATTCACTTCGGAACCCTACATTGCGTGATCATTTGAAACAGAGTGATATTATGTTCTTTCACAATAGTGAATATATTTTGAATAAGGAACATAATTATTACCATCAAATTCAAGGTCAACTCCACATCACAAACAGAGACTACTGTTACTTGGTTATATGGACTACTGTTGACACTGCAATGAAGAAAATTGAGAAGGACATAGTATGGGGGAGGAATATTGATGTTCTGAAAGAGTTCTATTTGAATGAGTATCTCAAATATAAAAGCTCTTGAATAGTTATGGATGGATATCTA
Source organism: Chrysolina oricalcia (assembly GCA_944452925.2). Classification (NCBI taxonomy): domain Eukaryota; kingdom Metazoa; phylum Arthropoda; class Insecta; order Coleoptera; family Chrysomelidae; genus Chrysolina; species Chrysolina oricalcia. The sequence goes on from OX101812.2 coordinate 63,492,596, forward strand.
TCTCTCTGTTTAATAAATTATATTCTTTCAATGCCATTTGCTTTATTTATCTAAAAATATGTTTGAACTATCTGAGAAAAACAAAGGATGAAGTTCTGAATATATATATTGTAGAGCTATCAAGAAAATAAAAATAACGTAATCTCTGTAATAAACGAATAAAATAAATAGTGAACCAAATATATCACAAATAATTTATCACAATAAGGCATGAAGAATAATTTAATATAATTTCTGTTCGAACCACTCATGGAAAATTTCATATGGTCACAAAGTGTGAAAATTAAAAGAATTCTACAAACATTAATAATTCGTTAAAAACCTTGAAAATATTTCAAAGGGCCAATTTAAATTCACAAAAAAAAATATCAATATTAAAAAAAAAATTCGTTGACTTGTGTGGCAAGTATCTAAGAAAGGAACTGAATAAAATATGCAAATAAAAAACAACGTTAAATGTAAGGTAAATTAAAGCGATTCAGACATTTTCACCAATTTTTTTTATAAGTGGATTCTTCAAATTGAGCAGTACCAGGTAATTTAAACTGATTCAGTCATTTTCTTCTCCAATGTTTTTTATGAGTGTATTCTGCAAATTGACCAAGACGCATATAGTTTGAAAGACTGCTGTAGAAAAGTTTTTCAATGTTCCTGGAATTGAATTCAATATTCTAAAATTTTTTATTCGAGCATTTTCCCGCTCTACAATAATTCTGGCCCTTGCTATTTCCATGGTTTTGATACACTCGTTCTTACTAAATTATTGTGTCATCAAAAAGGGAGGTATGTTGAGAGTGACTCCCGGTTTCAGAACATCATGAATTAAAAATCCTTTGTCTGCAAGTAACATGTCGCCTGGTTCTAGCAAGTCATTCAACTTGCTTAGAACAAAAATTTGCTTATCTGATGTTGAACCAGGAAACATGTTACTTACGAAAGCTATAGCCCCATTCGGAGTAACTCCCACCAGTACTTTGTGAGTATGTGCATGTTTATAGTGACTGAAACTTTCGTTTTTCATTCTCAAATCTTTTGGAATTGCAATTTTCACTTCTGTGCAGTCGATTATGAGCCTACAATTGGTAAACGACGAGAACGAATTTGGTAAACACGATCTAATTTTTTCTTTGGAAGGTAGTTTCGACATAACTGTTAGAAATATTGTTCTGTGAATAAGAAGGACCCAGGTCAAGAAAATATTTGTTATTGTGGTGCTGCTCGTGTTAAACCTGGTAGACAAATCCAAATGTGGCGAATTCAATCTCAGCTTCATTAATGTTATCAATAATTGATCCTCCAGCAATATTCCTGTCACCCTCCAACCTAGATAATAACTAAACTGGAAAGTTGTCAGATACTTTAAAAGTGAACTGAATGTTTCATTGTTTGGTAACCCTGTATACCGGGTGGCTACGGAAGTATTGCCTACGGAATATCTCAGTTATTGTATGGAGTAGGTTTGTGAAATTTGGAGCGTCGATATAATGACATAAGAGCTAGAATTTGAGCATATTGACATGTCGAAGTTAACTTCCGGTCTGACCGGAAGTAACATCAACTTTCTTATTTTAAATGGAAACCCTATTTTTTTTTCTTTTCGCTTTATTCAGCATTCAATTCCCTTTCTACTGACATATCACAAGTTGGTATCTAACCAGAAACTAGATCAGAAAAAAATGATTATTGAAATTCACCGAGTAGGCCGTGGAAGCAAAATGAAAGCCAAAAATTGAAAAGTTGGCTATGGAAACCATACGTCACTTGATAACAGTTGCTACTACTGTGATATTTTATTTTCATTCGTCGGCGTTATAAAAAGCCGCCAAAAAAAATATTGGAAAAATTGGGAAAAAAACAATACTCTGTAGGTCCATAACTTAAATAGGAACATACAACTTTTTCTTGCCTGTACTATTCAGCATAACCATTCCTTTCTAATGATATAATAGAAAGTAATATTTTGAAATGAAATACCAAAAAATCCAATTATTATTCTTCAAAAAACGAAAATACAGATTTATCGAAAAAAAAATTCAAATTGATAGGATTAAAGATAAAATAAATTCAAAACAAATGTTCGAAATGCATTCCCTCAGCGTCAATACATTTATTGACTCTGGTGATAGTTTCTCAACATTTGGGGCGTGATATCTTGGAAAGCTCTACGAATTTTTACTTCTTGCTCATGTAGAGTTGTAGGCTGTGTGGAATACAGCCTATTTTTAAGATGCCCCCATAGAAAAAAGTCGCACGGAGCAAGATCAGGTGACCTTGGTGGCCACCTGACTGGACCATGGGTTGTTATAAGTCTCTCTTGAAAGCGATTTTGAAGATAATTTCTCGCTATTCTTGAATTATGCGGAGGGGCGCCATCTTGCTGGAAGTACATTCTCTCAGTTATTAATGTTGTTAATGAATTCCGAAATTTCATTCGTTAAAAAATTAAAGTATCTCTCTCCGGTTAGTTGGCCTTGAAAAAGAATGGGGCCAACAATATGAGTTCCAACTATTCCTGCCCAAACATTCACACCAAATCTCTCCTGGAAGCCGCCTTGTCGAAACCGGTGCTCGTTTGCTATCGCCCAGTACCTGGAACAAAAGACCGTTCACACTTTTAGCACTTTACACTTCGACTATCGAGAATAATCCAAATAATTACAGTACCTACCTTGTATTATTCCTGTCAAATAATCCATTGTTGGTAAATCTTGACTCGTCCGTAAACAAGATATAATAGTTAAATAGGTGATTCTCAGCATTTTGTCAAAGAAACCAATTACAATATTCCAGGCGCCTTTCACCGTCATTTTCATACAAATGTTGATGCAACTGATACTTGAAGGATTTCAATCGATGTTTTTTCAAAATTTTCCTAGCAGAGTCCTTACTTATAGCTAATTCGGCGCCAATCTGCCTTGAGGAAATTTTGCTATCATATTGTACTAAAGCTAATACATTAATTTCAGTTTCCTCATTAATAACAAATGCTTCTTGGTCTTCGTGAACATCAGGCTCAGTTCTTAATTTTTCTTCAAGCCACTGAAAATACCTTCTTGACGGTTGCTGCCTCCCTGAATATCGCTCTAAATACAATCGTTCAGCGGCATAAGAATTTTTTAAACATTCACCATAAATGAGAAGCATGTCAATTTGTTCGGTTCGTGAATAACGGGGCATTTTTTGAATATTCCACTAACGGATTTCGATTTCCAAACCCTTTTAAAATGGCAGAATCAAAAACATTACTTCGAACGTCAAATTAATATGGATAGCAGCGTTCGTGACAGCTCTCATTTCTTTTTTGTTTCATTCCAAAATACATCTTAATCAGCCTACTTGTTAATATTTTGGTTCGAATGATTATTGCAATGGAATGATTATTCTGAATAGCACAAACATCGTCCATAGGTAGATATTAGGATATCTATGGACGATGGCACAGACCAAGTACGTTTATGTTCCTATTTAACCTAGAACCTACAGGATATAAATTATCATTCCACATTATTTTTAATTTTATTTTTGCGAATGGCGATAATCTGTTTTGTTATTTGAAGAATAATAATTGGATTTTTCGGTATCTCAGTTCAAAAAATTATTTTCTGTTATATCATTAGAAAGGAACGGTAATGCTGAATAGTACAGGCAAGAAAAAGTTGTATGTTCCTATTTAAGTTATGGACCTACAGAGTATTGTTTTTTTCCCAATTTTTCCAATATTTTTTTTTGCGGCTTTTTATAACGCCGACGAATGAAAATAAAATATCACAGTAGTAGCAACTGTTATCAAGTGACGTATGGTTTCCATAGCCAACTTTTCAATTTTTGGCTTTCATTTTGCTTCCACGGCCTACTCGGTGAATTTCAATAATAATTTTTTTCTGAACTAGTTTCTGGTTAGATACCAACTTGTGATATGTCATTAGAAAGGGAATTGAATGCTGAATGAAGCAAAAAGAAAAAATAGGGTTTCCATTTAAAATAAGAAGGTTGATGTTACTTCCGGTCAGACCGGAAGTTAACTTCGACATGTCAATATGCTCAAATTCTAGCTCTTATGTCATTATATCGACGCTTCAAATTTCACAAACCTTCTTCATAAAATAACTGAGATATTCCGTAGGCAATACTTCCGTAGCCATCCGGTATAACTGAATGAGATCTGTTCTATCACTTATCTGGTTGAATGAAAATGACTGTTTTACTGCGGGATAAGTTGGTGTTTTTCGTTATATTTTCTCCTCCAGTTTCAGTTTTTGTTGTGCACAATGAAGATGAGGTTGATTCTACTGTAAAAATCGTATCAGTTTCCGATTTGGAGTTAGTAGATGGTAGGTTCTCTCTTCGCCTTTTATTTAAAGAAATGTCAGTACATTCAAAATTCATTCTCTTTTTGATGTTGTGAGCAAATATAGTCGGTCCATTTCCTTTTAAACCATCTTTGAAGTGACAACTACACACACGACTATTTTTATTAGGTTTTTTATCAATTCGGCTGAAAATACATGTTCAAAACAGTAATATTGTTAATCCATCTCCTGAATATATTTGATAGGTACCTACCATGCTAAGTATTGTATCCACATTTTAAAGTCTTTTTCATTTGTTGGCATTGTATAAAATTTGCAACTACTTGGATGTCTGTGATTGCAGCCAGGAGCAAAACAATGCATTATTTAAAATTTTATTCTCTACCATCAAAACAAACTGCATCAAGTATGTCTGAGACCCAAGTTCTCATGTATGTTCATAACATTGAATTTCCCGCTAAACTGCCTTCACCAATCAGAAGGGCCATGAAGCTAAGACAAACGTCCGTTGAATTTGCCCATAAATTTTATATTTATTAATTTGTTTGAATTTGTTTGTTCCAATTTTATTATAAAATTTTGATTGTAGCTTGTCGAAAAAGGTTCACTGATTCTAGTTCAATAGAAATAAATCATAAGAAATTTGCCGATGCATCTAAAAACAGGCGTGAGATTCGCGTAAATTTTAGACCCATAAGAAATGCATGGGGAATTCAGTGATCGGATCCACGTATGGATCGTAATCCAAAATTCCCGCCTAACCTCACTAATGTTGTCTATTAACATCCCCAATAGTATATTTTAATCGAGAAGGCATTTAAATTATTTTGTGGTGCTGAGGATTTTACAATGAAAGCTGTTAGTCAGAAGTTTTCAATTGATATTTCATTCTGAATAATGTGTTTTTTTACTTGTACGAGACAGTTCAATTTGCTTTGGTTGTGAATTATTGATGGTTTTAGCTGTCATACGAAAAACTAAAAAATAATCACATAATAACTCTTTGCAAAAAACTTCACAATCGAATTATAGCTTCTGGCGTATTGTGTGCGATCTACTTTTTACTTTGAATAATGTCTTCGAACTACGCTTCATGGTCTCAATCTTTGTGGGCTCATTCTGTCAATCATCATGATTAATACTGCCATATTATTATTCAAATCTAGTTGCAACCATCATAGCCACATTCGGCGTATCATAAAATATTCTTTCGGGCATGTCACTTTCATTTATAATGGAAAGTGTTGTGTGAGATGAATTCAACATTTGAAATCGCTCAGCAAATAAACCAACGGTTCATTATCCTTTTGATTTTTGCTAGGTTCGTGGGTTTCTCGCAGCTTTCTACACAACTGAAGATGCTTCATTGTGTTATGTTTACACTTATCGTCGTTTTTGTTTTCGTACAAATCGTGCATACCACCTGCGAACTTCCATGGGCAAACCGGTAGTTTTTTGTATTGTTGTCAAGGAAAATCTATAAAATGCATTAACTGCAAGCTGTGAAAGTTTCTTTCTGTTTGTGTTGGATTTGATGGTAGCTGATTGTGAACTAATAACATTGCAACTCACTTTCAATACCATCCTTCCTTTCCCACCATATTTTTTTTATATTTGAAAGTTTATTTGCCAGTCTTGGAGATACAATATTATATTATGTACAATATAATATTACTGATAATATATGTCCTATATAAAGTATAAACTTAACTTATTTATATTAATTAATGGTTGAGGTGATCGCATCAGCTTCACAAGACTAAGTAGTCTGTGCGGGAAGCTGTTGCGATTGTTACTCACAAAAATTTTGTTTGCACCTGTAGTGGGTATGATACCGCTCTTGTTGATAAGTCCCAAGTGGCATAATCACAAGATAACATATACCAGTGCGTGAAATAATGAATGCAGGTATTATCAAAAAGAAAAAATATGTAAATATGAAGAGTATATAGGTATTCAAAAATATGAATTACTGTTGTATGAAGTCTGTTGGCGGAAACTAACTAACTTGAATGTACAAAAATGATAAACTGGAAAAAATATTATATTACTAAATTACAATAAATTAATACTAAAATTCAATCCGAAATATCCATGTTACTTAGCATGTCAAAATATCGAGTCAACATTAGTTTTGCTGAAATATTTTGTGATTTGTTTTCCAAATTGTGCAGAACTTCGTCCCCTCAGATTGCTTATTTTTTCGGGAATTGTGTTGTATATCTTTGGAGTCATGTATACAAATGATTTTTGTGTTGAAGTTTTATGTGCAAATGGTGTACGCATAATCAATTTGCCTCTTTTGTTGTGGGTTAGTTGTGTGTCGATATGCAGCGAGTTTTTGTATTTATGTAACGATTTACTAATACTGATACAGCATTGTTGTCTGAAGCTTGGTACGTTCAGAGACTCGAATAATGGCTGGAGGTTTCAGTTCTTTTTGCTTTGAAAATAACCCTGACGAAGTATTTTTGCAGTATTGTCAATGGGTAAATGTTCGATTACCCATTTTCCATAGGACAGAACTGAGTGTACTAATGCAAAATATATCATTCTTTTGATATGAAGTGGTAGTATGACTAGTTTGTGGAAAGTAGGTAGAAGTTTGCGTAACCTATTTGTTATGTTATCAATATGTTCACAGTTACTTTCATGAAACCTTATTGGTACAGAGAAAGAATTACTGCCTCTCGAGGAGAAATTTATATATTTAGTTTTTTTTGTGTTAATGCACATTTTATTCTGACAGAACCATGCTCTCATCATGTTCAGATCATGTGTTATATTGGTTAGTACTTCACTTTCATTTTTGCTTGAATATAGGAGGGCGGTGTCATCTGCGAAAGTGTAGATTTCCCCTTTGAGTTGCATATTACATAGATCATTGATGTACACGAGGAACAATACCGGGCCCAGCACTGATCCTTGTGGAACTCCGTGCAGAGTACTGATAGGTTTACTTTTGATGTTTCCTAGTTTGACATATTGAGTTCTCTGTCCTAAATAGCTACGGAACCAATCGAAACACACTCCCCTCACTCCTGCATCGTAAAGTTTGTCCATCAATATATCATGCGACACAGTGTCGAACGCTTTATTTATGTCAATAAAAATTCCTGTTGTGAACTCACTATGGTCTATCTTTCTTTTGGACGCTGGTGGAGAAATTTATGAGAGCTAGTTCGGTACCTTTTCCCTTGAGAAACCCGTATTGGTTTTCTGAGAAGAAATTGATGTGTGAAAAGTATTTAAGTAAATTTTCAACAACTATTTTTTCGAAAACTTTGGAGATTATTGGCAGAAGTGCTATTGGACGGTAGTTATTCAGGTCAAAATGTTCACCTCCCTTATACAGTGTGTCCCACTTTGAGCAGCCACACCCTCATATTTCGTTGAGCATGAAATAATTCGAAATTTTCTTTGACTCAAGTTGTAGTACTCGGAAATACCTACCTTTATGTTTACGGAACTTTTGTATATCCATTTTCCACGGTTAACTACGACCAAAGGAAAAGTGAAAAATTGGGAAAAACATACTAGGCATTTTTTTTATCGCAAAAATAACACCAGATTCTGTTTCAGAACACCTTAAAACCCCCAAATCTCAATGCTTGAATCATTTGAATATACAGGGTATCATCTGTAGCTGGTAGCATTATCAACTCTAATCTATAAATAATGCTTGGAAAATTTCCAAAATGTCTTCTCTTGTCACAGAATTCCCAAAAATATTTAATTAATACTTTGAAAAATAGCCAAATATCACTTTTCCAAGGCTAACTCTGATCAGAATGAATGATACCCTGTATATTCAAATGATTCAAGCATTGAGATTTGGGGGTTTTAAGATGTTCTGAAACAGAATCTGATGTTATTTTTGCGATAAAAAAATCCTAGTATGTTTTTCCCAATTTTTCACGTTTCATTTGGTCGTAGTTAGCCGTGGAAAATGGATATACAAAGGTTACGTTAACATAAAGGTAGGTATTTCCGAGTACTACAACTTGAGTCAAAGAAAATTTCGAATTATTTCATGCTCAACGAAATATGAGGGTGTGGCTGCTCAAAGTGGGACACACTGTATATAGGAATTATTATTGATTTCTTCAACACATCAGGAAAAATGCCCTTTGTGATCGAGAGATTGAACAGTTTTGTCAGTACACTTTTAATCTCCTGAGCTATTTCTTTTATTATGTATGGTTTGATGTAATCATAGCCTGAAGCTTTTCTAGAGTCCAAGTTTATATTTGAGCTTCAACTTCTTCTTCATGAATTAGGAAAAAAGCTATAGAGTCTCTCCTTTGTTTATTTCTGCCAGCCATATTCACCTGATTGGGTTTAATAGAATCGTAGATTTTTTGTGTATTTGTTATGACAAAAAAGAATTCAGTTCATCACATATTTCTTGTGTTTGTGTGATAACCCTACCATAATTCTGATTTTTTTAAATTTTGATTACATATAATCCATCAGAACGGTAAAATGTCAAACAGAAATTGTCCATGAATTAAAAGTATCGAACGGATAAAATTCATTGAAGATCTAATAGAGAACCGAACTTGATAGGAATTAATTTTGAAGAAATGGAAGATAATCGGAAAAAAATTGTCAAACCATCATATTACAATAACCAATTTTCATCAAAGACTAATTATCCCAGAATCGTAAATCACCATATCTGACTTATGAAGAACCGAAATTCGAAGTACTGAACATTATAAGAAAATAAATCTGTAATACCAACTGTAGTGTTTTTACTTTGGAAACTGTATTCCACTTTTCCCTACTAGCAAATATATCTAGGAAAGAAAACTACAAAACGTTACTTTAACAAAATCTAATTGTTACTCGTTGCCTTGGCAACCACTCGTAGACAAGCATCTTACATTTGTTTATACAGTACGGGTACAATATGAGTATACTACAATATCTCCCCCTTTAAATAAAAAAATTATTCAAGTATAAGTCAGTCGTTCAATCGGTTTGATATTCCGTTTCGGTTGAACCCTTGTTGGTAAAGATCCACTGACTACTTCATTATTAGCACTTTCATTATAACTTTGAAGCAGGGTAGGATCTGAATCAATTTCAACTGTTTCCATGTTGCAAGGAAGTGAAGCTTCTCTGAAATTATGTTTTTTAATTTGATTCAGATGCCGTTTCCATACAACATCAAATTCGGGAATTTTTACATTATAAATAGATTTTCCTAATCTCTCCAGTATTATCCCCTTTATCCAAGTAGGATTTCTTACATTTTGATAGTTTTTAACTGTAACTATATCACCTTCCTCAAACTCTATAAATCTAGATCCTCGATGATACAATTTTTGTTTTTCAAATTTTGTTTTGACATGATTTTTCAAATTTTGATTCTCTATTGATTTTTCTGGTAAAAGAACATCGAATCTTGTACGCAGTTTACGACCAAACATTAAATCAGCTGGACTGCAGCCAGTAATAGAATGTTTGGTATTTCTGTAGTCAAATAGAAAACAATTTAATATTCTGTTCAAATCAACAACTTCATTTTTTCCAAACCCATTTTTTAAAGCGTTTTTTACAGTCCATATCGTGCAAAAGTTGTTCGAGGAATTTCTATTGTTGATTTAGAGGTGATTGAGCTCATTGGAAAAACCTCAATCCATTTTGTGTGAGCATCAACCAAAATTAAAAATTGTTTGTTCAAAAATGGACCCATGAAATCAAGATGAATACGAGACCACGGTTCACCAGGCCAAGGCCACTTGGTAAGTATTGCCTTGTTCGGTGTTTTTTTATTCATTAAACAATTTTCACAACTCTTACAAATTTCCTCTATATTTTTGTCCAAACCAGGCCACCAGAAATACGACCGAGCCAAACTTTTCATCTTGACTACCCCCATATGAGATAAATGGAGTTCTCGTAGTACTGAGTCCCTCAATTTGGATGGAATAATCAGTCTATTGTTCCATAATAAACAATTACAATCAATGCTCAATTCATTTTTCAACCTATGGTAAGGTTGAAAATCTTGAGTTATTACTTTGGGCCACTCAAACTGTACATATTCCATGACCTTTGATATTATCTCGTCATGTTCAGTAGCTTGTTTGATTTCCTGGAAATGCATTGGAAAATGCTCATTATTGGAAAAGAAATTGATATAATCAATATCTACATTTTCCCAACTATTTTCTTCCTTTATTTCTGGTGATCTCGATAAATAATCAGCTATATTTTTATCTGACCTAACAAATTCTATTTTATAGTTGTAATTGGACAGAATAACTGCCCAGCGGCGAAGACGGTTAGCAGAGAATTGAGGTATACCTTTTTCAGGGTGAAAAATAGTGAGGAGTGGCTTATGATCTGTTTCCAATATGAATTCTCTCCCATAAAGATACTGATTGAATTTGCACAAACTGAAAATGATAGCTAATCCCTCCTTCTCTATCTGAGAGTAATTTTTTTCTGCCGCTGTTAGAGTACGCGATTCATAAGAAATTGGTTTTTGAGTGCCATCGGGCATAACATGAGTTAATATACCCCCCACCCCATAGCTAGATGCATCAGTTGTCAACTTCAATGGTAATTTCGGGTTATAATGCACCAAAACTTTAGAGGAAGTCAACATTTCCTTTATCATTGTGAAAGCTTGGTCACATTCTGATGACCAGAACCACTCTACGTTTGATTTCAACAAATTATACAAAGGATGAAGAATTGTTGACAAATTAGGTAGAAACTTACCATAATAATTGATAAGACCCAACCAAGATTTAAGTTGAGAAACAGAATCCGGAGTGGGGGCATCATTGATAGCCGAAATTTTTTCTTCTGCGGTATGTAATCCCTCCCGATCAATGATAAAACCTAAGTATTCAACTTTTTCTTTGAAAAATTGACATTTATCCAGAGATATTTTCAAACCAGAATCTTTCAATTTGGTCAGAACTTGATTCAATCGGGATAAATGTTCTTCGCGATCACAACCGCTTATCAAAATATCGTCCAAAAAAACCACTACTCCTGGTAAACCTTCCAAAAGTGATTCCATCAATTTTTGAAATTTATCTGGTATACTAGAAATTCCAAAAGGTGCCCTATTATAACGAAATAACCCCTTATGAGTTGATAAAGTTACCAAATTTTTAGATTTTTCATCGAGGCACACTTGAGTATACGCATTTGCCAAATCTATTTTGCTAAAATGAACGCCACCCTGTAATTTAACAATTAATTCTTCGATCCGAGGAAGGGGATATTGATCTACTTCTATGAAAGGGTTGAGGGTTACCTTGAAGTCACCGCATATTCTGACAGATCCGTTTTTTTTCAAAACTGGAACAATCGGTGTTCCCCAAGGACTGTAATCTACAGGTTCGATAACACCTAAACCTTTCAATCGCCCTTTCAACCTTCTCCCTCATGGCAAATGGAAGAGGTCGAGATCGGAAAAATTTTGGAGTGACAGATTCATTTTTCAAATTTATGGATATAACACCTTTATTAAAAGTACCAAGGCCAGGCTCAAATACTGAACTGAATTTCTTCAGTAAAAAATTCAAATCATCAGATAAACCAATATGAAAATTATTTGCAATGTTAAGCTGAAAAATATTGAAAAAATCACGTCCCAACAAAGGTGGACCAGATGCACCCTGTATAACATAAATATTTATGGGAACAGTTTTTCCTTGGAAATTTACATCACAAATAATATAACCTTCTGGAAAAATTGTATCTCCATTGTATAAATTGAAAATTTTGTCAGTTTCATATAAAACCTTATCTTTAAAAAATTCATCATAAAATTGTCTAGATACTACTGTGAAACTGGACCCAGTATCGAGGTTGAAAGTAAAAGGAACTTCATCAAGTTTTAAGTTTATCAAAATTGGATCAACTCTTGATTGCAAATTATATAGTGAAAATTCTGACTCTAAATAGTTCTGATTATGAGTATTATTGAAATTCCTCTTAATTTTATTTCGTTTCTGTGAACACATTGGAGCTAAATGGCCTTTTCTGTCACAAATATGGCAAAAACATTCGCGAAAAGAACACTTATCTGCTGGGTGGTTATTCCTTCCACACACTGTACATTTTGTCTTCCCAGTTGACGAATTCTGTTGCCCTCTAGACGTTGACTGCGACGACTGCTGTCCTCCCGCCGATGATGACTGCTGTCTCCCCGACGACAATGACTGTTCTCCTCCAGACGATTTTTGTTGCCTTTTGTCATTTTTGGTTTTGACATAATACATATCTTGTTCCCTCTTCATAATTGTTCCTGAGTTTACAGAAACAGGAGAAAGATTGGCTGCAGATTTAGCTGTAGCAATTCCCAAAATACCTTTGAAAGTTATTGTCTTCTTTTCTTCAAAAAGACGGTCTTGTACTGTTCCTTTATCATAACCCATGATGAAAAAATCTCTTAAAACCATTTCCAACTGGTCGTTTTCGAATTCGCATAAGGCTGCTACATTTTTCAAACGTGCAGACCATTCTCTTGCCGATTCATTAACCATTTTCCGCGACATGTAAAATTTATAACGTGCAGCGAAAACACTCAAACTTGGTTTGAAATGTTCTGTCAGTAAAGTTATCAGCTCAGGGTATTTCTTTGACTCTGGTTCGTCAGGCATGCACAAATTGTGTGCAAGTTTATACGCCTCTTCATTGAGAACATTCAGTAATATTGCGGCTTTACGTGAATCGTCTTTGATGTCGTTTGCCACAAAATAATTATCAATGCGTCTCTTGAATATTGACCAATCTGACACTGACGGATCAAATTCTCGTAAATGACCGATGTGATCTGTCATATTTTTGAAATTGAATAAACAAACTATTTCGCGTGGTATCACTTACGAAAACTGCAATTTGCACTTTCCGCACAATCTCGTCGCCACTTGTAGTGTTTTTACTTTGGAAACTGTATTCCACTTTTCCCTACTAGCAAATATATCTAGGAAAGAAAACTACAAAACGTTACTTTAACAAAATCTAATTGTTACTCGTTGCCTTGGCAACCACTCGAAGACAAGCATCTTACATTTGTTTATACAGTACGGGTATAATATGAGTATACTACACCAACAAAGGAGAATAAACGAAAATGTGAAGACGATTATTCGATCAAACCCGCAAATTACAAAAACAATATTTTGTAAATTGATAAAATACCGTAACAGAATATCGTAAGTCAACAAAGCATTATACTCGAAAAATATATGAAATGAAATCGTCGAATCCATACATCACAGGACATAAAATTGGCATATTGTCATAAGACGTATAAATGGTAGAATAGAAATGTACAGAATTGAAAAATATCAGAAATTGGTAAGGGGATAGCAAATGAATCGGGTAAGTCAGCGGCACCTAGGAGATAATAGGGCAATTTTTATAACGAGTTAATCGTTTCCTACAAGCGTGGTCCTCCATTCGGTCATCCCCTCCAAAAATTCTGCTAGATTTCGATTCTGCAGATCATTTTATGTCCTACACATTTCGTTTTCTAGGATTTTACGATACTACCGATAAATTTTCGGATTTGTTTGTATAACGTTTTTAGATACTATTGAATGATGCTATTTCGATTAATCGAATTGATTCGCTTCTGTTCTGTTAAATCCACGAGAGATGCAACTAAGAACTTCACCAAATGCAGCCATTTTTCATAACTGTCTGTTTCATTACAATATTAGTGATGTAATTAATTTTTACGTAACTGAGAATACGGTAAAGACATCATAAATCTCAACTGTGATTTCCCAGAGAAAAATGATAATAATTGGAAAGTATAGTGTCTGAATTTAAAACTAGAAGAGAATTGATAGTTAGAAGAACTTGAAGGTATTCCCAAATCTACAAGAATACATATTTATAGGGTGGACAAACAATATTGCGGAAACTGATAGATACTATTGAATGCTGCTATTTCGATTAATCGAATTGATTCGTTTCTGTTCTGTTAAATCCACACGAGATGCAACTAACAACTTCACCAAATGCAGCCATTTTTCATAACTGTCTGTTTCATTACAATATTAGTGATGTAGTGAAGAACTTGAAGGTATTCCCAAATCTACAAGAATACATATTTATAGGGTGGACAAACAATATTGCGGAAACTGAGTAGATAGATAATAACATGTGGTTCAACTGTACGCAAGATGTTTTCTGTCCGATGTGTAGTTTTCAAATTCTGCAAACGGCATTTGAAAGTAGAAATCAATATCTACAATTTGTACATCTTTATACTTGAGAGGTGGGATATGTGTTGAAAATGCCACTGGAAGTTACTCTAAATGCTTCAATGTGCACCCGAAGTCGCCCGAACTCAACTCGGGTTGACTTCAGTGCGATTTCGGGTGACTTCGGATGCACTTCGATGCGTTTTGATCAACTTTCAGTGATTTTCAACACATTTCTCACCTCTCAGGTGAAAATCAAAAATATACAAATTGTTGATATAGATTCCTACTTCCAGTTGCATTTGGCGCACAGTTGAACCACATATTATTATCTATCATTTTCCGAAATATTGTTTGTCCAGCTTCAGATTTATAGAAATCATAAAGTTTTGAGAAATTGTCTCTTTTTCGAGGTTTTCCCGAATTTTCTCAGTGGAAAATGCAACGATCCGGTCGTATGAAAATCCATTTCGTAGGTTTTATGTGAAGCGATTATTTGAATAATCTTCGAGATATTTCCTAACAACCAAGGAAGTTGTAATTTTTTTCACTATTACTTGTGTAAAAATTCAACAAAGCGATTTTGCTGGGGCGAAAGCTGGGGTTTTCATTAACTATCTTATAAAAATTAGTATAGGCTATTTCCGTCTTTATAGCTTGGCCTAATACCTCTATTGAAGAAAATCAGTTCAACGATTTTATACCAACACTGCAAATCATCCGATTGCATCCCTCTTTGATGCGAAACATGATCCTACCGATTTCTTGAGAAGTCTGCAAACACCTGTAGATTCCTTTTCCTTTTTTCCTGTTACACCAAGCGAAGTCTAGAGTTTCATTTCTTGTCTGACAAGCTGTCTGACGAGCCGTCCTGACATCTATGAACGTAATGGTGCTATCATTAAATCTATTGCTGATATCACTGCTGACCCGTTAGTTTCTATGTTAAACAATTGCTTCTCTCTGGGTATTTTTCCAGATGCTTTTGAAATTTCGAAGTGAATGCTCTACTTTGCCCCAGTTTGATTTCGAAAAGGGGGTTTCAACTACGAATGCTCTACAAAAACAAAAAAAACAAACTAATGGAATACGTGGCCTGCCTTTTGGAATATTTTAAGTCATATGTGTTTGGAAGATCTCAATATGTTTTTGTTATTGGCCTAAAATCAGACTCGAAAGAAATCTCACATTGTTGTAAATATTGAATAATAGTGGACCAAACTCGTTACTTTGGGGAACACCATAATCGTTGCTCAAAATTCACAGACATATCTAACTGGCATACTATCAAAGAGTACTCAAAAAGGAAGTGGAGTAATGAGTAATTGCAGATATTGTGTCAGTTAGTGACATATTTGAAATTCAACAACACTGTCAAGGACGTATGAACAACTGCACGTTCAAATCATCAAAGGTTTTTTTTTTTGATGAATTTGTTGAGTTTATTTACACTGAACACAAAAACATCGTAGTTTCGAAACATACAATCGAGATCATGAACTAAAATCAGTGTCGACATGAGATAAAATAAATTGCGAGATATTTGAAGTTATTGTTCGTTCGCACGTTGTAAAAATAATGATCGATATCAGTTGTTTCGATACTAATTATGCAAATTTTTATTGAATTGATTGGTTTATCATTACTTTCCAAATCTTATGTGCCTTGAACAATTGCGTGAGCTATTGGCCATTATTCTAGCATTATGCCAAACCTCAGACACTTAGTGAAGTTTTTATGAATAAGAAACAGGTATGTATATTTGAATTGAATTCATTGATTAATGAATACACACACAAAAAAAAGTTTTCATCTTAAAGCAGCCTGCTTTATCCTAAGAAAATTATTCTGTTATATATAATCAAATGTTTGTTTATTCGAAGAAATCTATTTTTTCAGTGCGATTTAATTCAATCAAACATTTTTGCTTTTCTCCGTTCAAGACATTACGTTTTCTCTGTCCATGAAATTACGTTTTCTCTATCCAAGAAATACATTTGCTCTATTCAAGGAATTACCTACTATTGACAACTTTAAATTCTCCGTTTGAAAGAATAATTTTATCGATTATATATAACAGAATTACATTCTTGAAATAACGAAAGCTGCATTATTTCGAAAACTTGTTTGTGTTCATGCAAATCCTATAATAAAAACCTGTTTTTGTACATGTACTGTAAGGAATGATTGTTTTGATAATGATTGTGTTGAAATTTTTATTACAACCAGATTGAAGAATAGTCGATTATTCCAAATGATATTCCTATTTTCTCAGCAACCAGAAATGTTATTTGTCTTGAGTATTTGAAAAATTTCAAATTTAAATCATCAGTAATGTTATCTGAAGATAATGCTAGACAACTAGTATACTTTGAGAATAACATTATCTTGAAAGGAGAAAATGAATATTTGTACTAAAGTACACAAAAGATTCTGACGAATACTTTTGTTCTCTCAATTCAAGAATATTTTCTCAGAATTAGAAAATTGCTCAAGAATATTAAAGTTTTGAAAGAAAACTTTCGATTTGATCACAATAACCAAATTTTCTTGATTAGAAACGATATTCTATCAATTCAAGACAATTGATTCAATACTTTTGAAATTGTTAAGTTGAGAAGTAATTTTTGCTTTTCAGCTTACTGAAATGCAATAAGAATTTTAGTCGGCAAAAATTCCACAGAAAACAACTAACTGCTTACGAAAGATGATTTACATTTATCAGACTTCTTTAGGGTCAAATTTGCAAGTGCTTTATACGGCAGTCTAATAGATAAAGCAGATTTTTTTATTTTTATTCTTTTATTCTTTTATTTGAATTCGGAAACTTCGAACAAAAACATTAGAATTCAGTCTACCGCATTTCAAGCAATTTATGCATGTTTTACTATCTTTTCCACGTTTTTAATTTGGGTTGTTATGTAGGGTATGAATTTTAGATATGGGATGGAAATTGTACTATTGAACCATTGTGTGCTGAGGAATCTATTGGCTATAATTCTGCCATAATGCCAAGGCTCTGAGACCGATTGAAGTAGGTATATCTGAAACACAAATACTTTGTATCCGGATACGCACATGGCCTTTTTTTATTTTGTCTTGACAAAACGGATAGGTAATCAATCTTTTGAAAGAAAACTAGTATACATGTTATTTTATAAACTTGTTATATTATCAATGCATACACGTGGAATTAAAAGTGTTTACTTTGAATTTGGTAAATTTCCACCGTACTTATATGACTCCATTTTTAATAAATATGGAAAATGTTAATCCAGAGTTAGATTTATTTACTATATTTACTGATGAGTTTCTCGAAAACGACAGTAAACAAGTTGTTTACAAGGTATCTCAGGAAATAGTGAATCATGGCCTGTCCAAAACACCTCTACTTATTGTCTCAATTTCTTTTATTGTTCCGAAGTTATGGTTGTGAAGTTGATGACTGTGATAGACGGTTGACTTCTCTTCAGTTAGTTCACTAGCCGGTGAATATGACACCATAACCTTTGCTTTCATAGATTAGTTCTAAGAATGAGATGTACATGTACATAAAATGTAAAGTTGAACCAGGATAGCCGCTTGGCCTCTGAGATGCGCAATCTATAAGCAGAGAGAATGATAAATATATCGATCGCTCTTCATAGGAAAGAAAAAAAAAGGTTTAGTCTAGTGCGCATCCTAATCTCAGAAGCCAAGCCGTCATTGCCAAGCCGTACATTGGTTTCGCGATACAAACGGCTTGATCGTTCAAATATGCCAATTAGTTTACCAATTACCATACCACACCATGAAGAAGTATTCGAAAGGAATTAAATCCATGTCCATGTGCATCGACTGGTTCAGAGTACATAAATAGGTGGATCGGAATAAAATAATTACAATTTAGTCCTCTCAGCTGTAAAGTCGTCTACTGAGAAAAAACTAAAAAACGAACCTTGCAAACAAATTTAATAAATGACTAGTCTTTTATTGTCTGCCCAAGCTGTTATGACTTTCTTGGCAGTGCTATATGCTAAACTGATTACCGCTTCTGGTGCAGCGAACGTTGTTTTGGCTCCCCCTTTTGCTATGGCGTCCGCTGTTTCGTTTCCTTCTAGGCCCGTGAGACCTGGTATCCAGACTAGGGTAACGTTGTTGCATTGTGCTAGTCGGTTTGAGATATCTCCGCAGTTCCATACTGCTCTAGATTCGAAACAGATTCAAGCGCTGTCAGTACTGCTTGACTATCTGAGGATATTTTTATTGTTTTTCGTGTGTGGTGTCGATTTTCCAGCTCCATTGCACACATTTCAATGGCATATACCTTTGCCTGAAATTTCGTAGCTAGTTTACCTATACTGAATGAGCGTTTCACTACTGGATTCATCCCATATATTCCGGCTCCGACGCGTTCCAGAGTTTTGGAACCATCGGTGAACCAACGTTCATTTGCCCTACATAGGTCGGTTTCATTCCGGTCCCAGTCTTCTCTTTCAGGAAAGACCACAGTGTAGGAGTGTAAAGGTTGATAGTTTCAGGCATGATGTCTGAGGGCATTCCCAGAATGTTGTGAGCTATTATGCCCTCCAGCATGCTGCTGCTTCTCATGACACATGCCTGCGGTAGACTTATGGCCGCTATGAGCATACTTACTAATGTTGTAATAATTGAATCATCGATGCACTTTTCATAAAAGTTAATGCGTCATATGATAAACGCTCGTTGATTTTTAATATGACGGATGACGCTCGTAAACAAGTATTTTCTTCCAACAAATTATAAACACAAAATAACAGACATTTTCCCCAATGGAATAAAACAATATATTCTCTGGTGTAAAATATAACTATCGACGAACAAAGCTTCAAATGACATTATAAGCCGCCCTTTACAGTTTCCAATGAATACTTCATCTGTCTTGAAAGCAAGTTCAACACAAAGCGGTAGTTTTCCAATGCAATCTTGACATTGCCAGGCTATTTATTTTCTTTTGTTCAGTAGGAAGCACTGCTTACATCGACTGTAGAATTTTTCTTGCACTTGTGATATTTCTGCTAGCGGTATACAGGATGTAGACTGAATGATGTCATTAATTTCAGGTGGTAATTCCTTGTCATATTCTATGGAAAAACAGTTTAAATGAACGTGTGTCCTAACGTGCTTCGTTTTCAAGTGACAGAGTGTCAAAGTTTTAATAAAAAATCGGTTATTTATTAATTACTCAGAAGTCTTTTCGCCGATTTTCATGAAACCTGGTGTGTTTATTAGCAGATACAAGGGGCTTGTTTTCAGGATGTTACATTTCGAATTATAAGTAGCGAAGGGTCACCTGATTGATAATTATAGTAAAAATCGTTGTACGCCACTGTTTTCTCCAAGTTTCATATTTTCATCAGATTAAACATTCAAAAATACAACTCTCTTATTGTGAATTTGAAATAGCAACACTTTATCAATCGATAGATTTCCCTAATTAATTTATTTCTACCTGTTCTCTTTTATTGGATTTTTTATTGACGGACTGGTTGTTTTTTGTGTTCCTGGGCCTATTATTGTCAACTCTTTCTATCAAAAATGAATTTTGCATTTGTGCATAAAGTTAAATAAAATGTCAAGAAACTTTCGAGTAACTAAAAAAAAGATCATACTTTTTTAATTTTGATGTTTCTTAACCACCATTTCTACGCCACTGACACCATTTCTACGCCACTGACTTTGATTTGACAAAGTTTAGCTATTTCAAATCCACGGCATTTGTAAGAAAGTTGTATTTTCAATCATTTATTCTGAAAATTGTGAAAATTAGAGAAAAACAGTGGCGTACAATAAATATCAAACAGGTATCCATCAGCCACTTATAATTTGAAATATAATTTAATGAAAAGAAGCCTCTACACTATTGCAAATGACGAACTACTGAGAGTCAAAAAAATTAGGGATCTAGTCATTGAGTACGAGAGGATGGCTCGAACGGAGAGCACCGGGTAACCGATATCTGATGCCAAGCAACGCTAGGCGATGTCGGGCTTTCGATGGGTGATTAACGGACCTCCTATCAAAATTCTTCTCAGATCGTTCTAGGAGTCGCACGTAAAAAGGTAAGATCTTGTTACTGGCTCGCACAAGTTTCGAAAAATGTTTAAACAATTCAGATTACACATTGAGCACTAGAAAGATAATATGTGCAAAGGTATTTCCGAAATTGGGATACAATCAAATTCCTTCAATAGTGGTTTGTAAGGCCCAAATTCGAGTACTGTTCTGTAATCTGGTACCCAACAAAAATCGTGAATTCTCACATATTGGAAAAAGTACCGAATTGTTTACTGAGATTTCTCTATATGAAAAAACACAACATTTACCCAGATTACAGAACAATCAGATCGGTAACTGCCCGTAACTAAAAGCACTTCTCAAGATAGGAGTTCCCCTCGTGCCACTGGATTCAAGAAATTTCTGGAAATTCCACTCACTCCCTCAAGTAATTTCTGTTCTCCATCAGGTAATATTCAATGTAAAAAAAAAACAAATTATATTTTGCAGTTATCTGAACTTATACCTCTTTCCCAGAAAAATAAATTTTCAGTGAATAACATTGTAACATGTTTTGATTTAGGTATCTTAAAACATCTTCCGTTGCTTATGCATTTATGTTTACAATACACTATTATCTCTGCTACCTGTAAGTTTTAGGTAAATCTTTCTTTAGATTTCTCATGTAATAAAGTTCTTGTAACTTGTTTGAGAAATAAATATATAACCGACAAGCTCGATGAGTATAATTTACTTTCGATTGTGTTCATTGGTGGTTTCAATTAGTTATCTACCGATTGATCATATTGTATATGTCGGAATATATCTATGTACGAGGATATATTGAAAAATTCTTAGCCTAGTATAGAACCAAACAAAATTTTATTGTCAAAATATTTTATTGCTCAACATATTCTCCTCTTAATTGAATACATTTATTACAGCGAACCTGCAACGTCTCTAGACCTTCCAAAAAAAATGTTTCTTCTTGCTTTGCAAACCAGACCTCCACAGCTTTTATTACCTCCTCGTTGGAAGAAAATTTACGACCTTTTAAACTTTTTTTCAGTTGAGGAAAGAGATGATAGTCGGACAGAGCCAAATCTGGTGAATAAGGGGGGTGTTCTAGTAATTCAAACCCTAAATCACGAATTTTTTGCATGGCAACATGAAATTTGTGTGCAGGAGCGTTGTCCTGCAAAAACAAAACACCTTTGGATAGCTTTCCGCGTCTTTTCTCTTCATTGGAAAATTTACCTCTTTTGAAGCTTGCAGTCCAATTTTTCACGGTCGCATACGAAGGACATTGATCACCAAGGTATATCTTCGTAAATCTGCTTACCTCCTAACCCTTTTAAATACGGGTACTCGATGATGGCTCGATACTCCAATTTTTCGATTTTCACAATTTCGGTGGACATATTTTTTCTTTATTTATTGCGTAACTCTGGTTTACTTTTTTGACGTCAAATGTTACGCTGACACTTCTAATAAGTTATTGTTCGTTGCTATGGTAAAGCAATGTTTTGTTTAAGCAGGGAACTGGTCTAGGATAACTAGATATCAATACATCCTCGTATGTACGTATTAGTTATTTAAATTGTTATATTCTGATATTTGTATTGGTACATTTTTTTATTTTAAAATTTTTTCCTTTTCACATTCTTACATTTTATATTTTTACACTTTTACATTTCTATATTTTATAATTTAACAATTTTACATTTTCACATATCAAATTTTTCTATTTTTAAATTTTACATTTTTACAAAAACAATTGTAGATTTTCGAATTTTTAGATATTACATTTCTACACTTCTGCGTTTTATATTTTAACTATTTCATATTTTAACAATTTTACATTTTCTCCATTTTTTGATTTTTAAATTTTACATTTTTACATTTTTACATTTTTACATTTTTACATTTTTACATTTTTACATTTTTACATTTTTAAATTTTTACATTTTCACATTTATACATTTTTACAGTTTCATATTATACCTATATTTTTACATTTTATATTTTCAAATTATTTCATAACCAATAATGTTTGTTTATTAAGTAATGAAGTCTACTTACTTGTTATGATAGACTTACACAACATGATGCCACGTACAAGCGACAGTCCCTTTGGAACCAAAGCTTCTGTGGAACCTACCACTTGGTTATTTGCTTTTATCATAAACACACTCTTGTAATTCTTTTCTTGGTGGATAAACTTTATTATTATTATCATTATTATATTATCTATTATATAATCCTTTAATTTAGATATAGCTATATCGTCAGCTCACAACAAATATTCTGGGTAAGGTTCTTGAGTTCCTATCAGGACAACTGTGATCGAAGCTTGCTGAGAGATATTCCAGATATCCACGACGGGTATTGAATTAAACGCACTTGCAATTGCGTCCTCTGATGCTTTGAGGAACGTTTCACAAGTAGCTGTTAGATTTAATTCAATACCCGTCGTGGTCTTAGCCAGGGGAGTAGTTGTTTTCTGACAGGTACTTGCCATAATAAGCTTACGTAGTGGGTGTTTATGGGAGTAAAGGGTTCCTCATCGGTCGGTAACGACTGTTCATTAGAAAACTGTCAAAAGAGACATTACCCTTTCTACTTTGTCAGTTCCGCTTATTGACAATTCATGGTATATTCGGAATTTGAAAAAAAAATGAAGTATTGCCTTTACCAAGGCATAACTATGGTTTGATAAAGGCTCTTCTTCAAAGAAATGATTTCCAAAACTTTTAAGCAAGTACTTTGGTATATCATTAATTGTCCTTCTGTTAGAATTTTAACATTATCAATATTATTGGAAAATAAATTCAATTTTCCTGTCATAAGCTTCAATGTTTTTTCTCCCTGCTTACAGATATTTATAACAAACATTGAACCATTCACCATTTTGCCATAGGCTTTTCTTATCTGTAATTTTGAATGAGTTTCTTTGTCCTCCAATATTATATTTGACGAATACGTTTGATTGCATGATTTGTATCGTGCATTTGACGCCACTGGAACCTCGCCTGTGGAATGTTTGTTTACTATCATTTGTTTTGAAAACAAAGCAGTATTTCGACATTGTGTCTCACTAAACCACTGCACTATTTTGAAAAATATTCCAAATGTAACTTTAAGTTGTTTAAGCAGGACAAAAACCACAAACACACAGGAATATTTTAACAACACTTCATCAACACAAAACACTTGCACTTGCGTTCTCTGATGCTTTGAGGAACGTTGCACAAGTATCTGTTCGATTTAATTCAATCCCCGTCGTGGTCTTAGCCAGGAGAGTAGTTGTTTTCTGACAGGTACTTGCCATATGAATGAACTGGTCCAAAATTTAGGAAGGATAATACTCAACAGAATGAACAATTCATTTATAGATGTTGGAGAAGGTTTCTTAACTCATAGGGCCAGTTGCATAAAGAATTTAACAGACAAATAAATATTTGATTTGATGATTACTATGGCAACGCATGTCTAAGCTCACCAGTTATGTTACCTACGTTAACAGAAGGCTTTATGCAACTGGTCCATATTTATTCAAATATTCGTATTGATTCGTTGAAACTTGATCTACACAACATAAACCCCCAGACACCAAACTTGAAATATAGTCAAGGAACTTGTTAAATCTCTCGAAATAATTACTTTAGACCATAAATAATGCTTTATTTTTGATAGCTGAAAACTCCTAGAATCCAACTAAGGAAAGAATATCACAAAACTAATCCGCTATCTTGAATCCCCAAATTTTGATAAAAAGTTATTTGCTGCCAACCCCCGGCTTTTTATTGACCCTAGGAATTTTAAGACAAAACCGCGACATAACTTGTTGCAGCTCACAGGTACTGCATTTGCATAAGTAATTTTGACCCCCTTAAAAAAAGCACGGCACTGTGCTAGAGGTGTTGTGTTTTGGTTCGAATGTCAAAAACCCGAAACAAAACAGTTTCCGCAAGAATTATCTTCGGTTCAGTGAATATAATGTTTACGTAGCATCGGGACGATCTATGTTTACTTATTGATCTGAGGGACACCTCGTATCCTAATCCATGAAAGTTTGACATGAAACAACGCGAAATAGTTTCACAGAGCGGGGTGAATTTGTCATCTCGGACACTTACCAAAAAATTGAGTTAGAAATTCATTGTAGACAACCCAATTAAGGAATCTTTACATTTGACATTGTGACATTTCGATTAAAAAATGGGTTAGACTGCATTCTAGTTTTTATTTCTTGATCATCTTCAGTAATGGAAACTCCAATAAATTCATCCCATAAAAATTGCAGGTAAATAAACCTAGTTTGCTACATTACCGTTACATTTAAATTAAGGTTTATATCCCTGTTCACCTTGGATAAATAAAGTTTTAAATCAGATAACACGCAAGAGCAGCGACAGCCTTGCAGTTTTCAGATGAACTGTGCAGTAATCCGAATAAATTTGAATTATGATTTCGAATTATTCCATGGTGTCACTAATTGTTATATTAATTGATTGCTACCGCAAATTGCTTCTCATTCAGAATCGTTCTACTTGCTGGATCGCGCAGGATTGTTTACAGTGTGGCCGTCAACAATGTTCAAGAAGAACAATAGTGAAGTGAGGAGAATTGATTCGTTTCCAATTATCTACAGGGCTATTCAAATTCGAGTCTATGCATGGGGATTTCGATAACGGTAAGAGATAGAGGGATGGTTAAATGGGAGCAAAGTAGCGTATTTCAGAGGTTAATAATATGGATGAAAAAAATCTGACCTAGCTTCTTTAGTTCTGGAGTTATACAGGAAAAATCTTCTTTTGCCTATTACGAAGATTTTTTTTCAATTTTACCACTTTGCCATAGCAAATTTTTGTAGGCTATCCAAATATCTGAATAAAAATTATATACAGGGTATCGTATGAATCGGGCCACCCTCAACTTTTAATTTTCAACTATGGACCTGTAGTTTTTATTGCATTTTTTTAAATCCCAATAGTCATGTTTCATATTGACGTAGTATTTTCATCTGAATTACAGAGTGTTTTGGAAATATTGAACTATTACCAGTAAAATTACAACATTTTTTAATTCCATTACAACTCTAATTGAATAATATCAGATAAGAGGTGAATCAGACAAATTGATTCTTTAAGAATAATCAATTTCAGAATTTCCAGATTATCTAGTCTCACTACTTGTTCGGAATAACAATAAAATAAAATCAACATTTCCAAGAGACATTTTTCTTCAATATAATGTAGCACTAGTAGAATAATTATTCATCCCCATGTCGATTGACCTCAGTAGGTATGAAGAAGATCTGTTGTGTGTATTCTGCTGAGAACTCACAAACATAATCTGTCACAAACATAACATCGTATTTGATCATATAGCTTTTTATAATTTATAACAAATCACACAAGAACTTGTTCAATCATTATCAAGAATTGAAGTAACATTATGAGTAATCATAATACAAATGTTCAAATTAACGACCTTTCCGTTCCAGAAATTCCAGAAAGCGTTCATGATTTTAATTATTAAATCCTCTATATTTTCAATTTCGTTTTGATATATTCTATTTTTTAGTGTACCACATAAAAAAAGTCTAGTATACTGAGATCAGGAGATCTTGCAGGCCATCTTATAGGCCCATTATTTGCTATCCATCTGTCTTGAAATGTTTCTCGTAAAAATTGATTAACGTCTCTTGTGCAATGTGGGCGAGCTCCATCGTGTTGAAACCACAACCGATTTAAATTAGCAATGGGAATATCATCGAGATTTTTTTTAACTCTTTTATTTAAATCTATATAAGCTGAAATATTTTTATTTATTGAAATATTCTTTGTCAGGTTGAGAATATGTATAAATATTCAAATATTTCTAAAAGATATGGAGACATGTTATGGGTTAAGTGAAAGAACAGTTCATTCAGTGAAGTCTTCTCTGACTGAATTGAACTTCGCCCATTATTTTCATCACAATCAAAATGTTTAGTTTGTTATTTTTTTTTGTTTATTAATGAAAATAAAAAAGGCGTTTATTATTATTATTATTATTATTATATTTACTGAGAGTTCGTCTGAGAAAGTCTAGATAACGTTCGCCATTGAGCGTCCCGGCAAAGATGTAGGAACCTAGAACTCGATCCTTCAAAATTCCAGCCCATACATTTAGACCAAACCGCACTTGAGGTCTGCTTCTCTAAAATTATTTTCATCGATTTGTGACTAAACATGCTCGTTGATCCTATCGAAAACACCACAATTTGTGAATAGAGTTTCATCCGACCAAATAATACTATTCAAAAAGTATTTGTCAGCGCCCAATTTTTGCAACATCCAATTACAAAAATTTTGCCATCTTTCGGCGTCTTCTGGATACAATTTATGAACAATTTTA
The DNA here is from genome assembly GCA_944452925.2 of Chrysolina oricalcia. Taxonomy (NCBI): domain Eukaryota; kingdom Metazoa; phylum Arthropoda; class Insecta; order Coleoptera; family Chrysomelidae; genus Chrysolina; species Chrysolina oricalcia. The sequence continues at coordinate 63,519,516 of OX101812.2, forward strand.
ACTTTATAGCATTTGAATCTGTTTTTTCTCAAAGTACGCCAGACTGTAGTTTGCGGCAAATTCAATTCCTCATCAATTTGTACTGTGGATTTTGATTGATTTGTATTGATCTGAAATATGGAGATTAGCCTAAATAATTTTTTTTTTCAAAAACCGCTTGAAGATGTTTTGCTGTAACTCAATAGAAGTTTTGGTCCTTGGTTTTGTGAAAGATCCATATTCGCGAAGGTTTCTGCCCAAAAGTCTGAAATAGGTGGGATGCGGCTGATGTCTTTTTGGGTACAGATCTAAATAATTTTCAGCGGAAAGATGAATATCATCTGAGATCATATAAGCCTCTGAAGAAGCAGTCACTCACGCTAGCGAAACGTTAGGAAGAAATTCCAAAAAACGACGGCCTTCAAACCCGAGTGAAAATTGTGACACTGAAAACTCCGGCCGCGAAAGCCTTAACCATCCTGTATATATTCTAGCAACAAGTACTTGATGTGTCCTTCCTGGTCAGCTGGGTTGTATTGTCGCTTACGAGAAGAAAGGTCGAGGTATCCCGAGGAGACATCAGACTGGAATCCGAGGTGGGGGGGGGGCTGCCCTCATGGGAGCTGCCTCTCTCCCCATCTGTGGTGCCTAGTAATGGATGAACTCCTGGGTAAACTCACAGATGAAGGTTTCGAGGCGCAGGCATACGCGGACGATGAAGTTGTCCTAATCAGCGGACGATTCATCGGAGTCGTCTGCGACCGTATGCAGGCTGCCTGCAGAATAATTGAGAGATGGTGCGGTGATGCAGGACTCTCAGTGAACCCGACAAAAACAGAGATGATCCTGTTCACTAAACGGAGAAAAAAAGATGGATTCAGGCCACCTATCATGTTTGGGCAAGAGCTGGAGCTAGTTCAGCAGGTCAAATACCTGGGGGTGGTCCTGGACTCCAAACTTTCATGGAGACCGCACGTAGACAGGGTTATTCAAAAGTCGGTAGCAATCCTATGGCAACTGCGGAGAATTGTAGGAAGTAATTGGGGCACCAATCCAGAGATCATGCGCTGGCTGTACACGGCAGTCGTAAGACCAAAGATCCATTATGGGTCAGCCGTGTGGTGGCCAGGCGCACAGGGTAGCACAATAGGCCGAAAACTCACCAAGGTTCAGAGGTTGGCCTGTTTGGTAATAACGGGCGCAATGAGAACGACTCCAAGCGCAGTGTTGGAGGTACTGCTGAGGCTGCCACCGCTTCTAGTCTGGATCAAGAAGGAGGTAATGGCAGCACATTTGAGGATGCGAGACTCGGGAGTCTGGGTGAACGAAGGAGCGATGATAGGTCATGCGGAAATCGAGAAGTGGGCAGAACAGGAGATCCCTATCTCTGCCCTCAGAGTGAAAAGCGCACAAGACAGACTGCGATGGAATAGAGAGTTTACGCTTACTATTCCGAGCAGAGAACAATGGGAAGGAAACACGGTGGAGTTTAGCACATGAAGCCTAATATGTTATACGGAAGGTTCGCGTGTAACTGACAAACAGGCTTAGGGTGCCGGAATCTACCTGGAGGGAAGAGAAGTACGAGAGAGCTACGCTTTGGGCAGATATACAACAGTTTTTCAAGCTGAAGTGTTCGCCATCCTATCCGTAGCTATGAGAGAAGAGGTGAAAGATGGATCCGAACAGAGAATTTATATCTGTTCGGATAGTCAGGCAGCGCTCAGAGCCGTCTGCCATCCTAAACCAAGCTCAGCGCTTGTACAGGAATGTGGAGATGCACTCGAGAAGCTAGCTGAAACGAAGGAAGTTCAGCTGGTATGGGTCCCGGGACACAAAGGGGTGCGCGGAAACGAGGTGGCAGACGGACTTGCCAGATCCGGATCTGCAACGCCGTTCTGTGGACCGGAGCCTGTACTAGGCATCGCAAGAAGCCAAACTTCTTCAGCCCTCGACGAGTGGGCAGAAGAAGAGCTGAATAAACTTTGGAGGGATAACACCGGCTGCAGGCAGTCAAATGACTTCGTGGCCGGCAGAAATCGCCAAGCGCTACGCCTCCTTATAGGAATACTAACAGGACACAACAAGTTAGGTAGACACCTATCACTCATAGGCATAGAAGACAGTCCCACTTGCCAAAAATGCGAAGAAGATGAAGAAAATTCATCTCACTTCCTCGGCGAGTGTGAGGCATACGGGTGGCTAAGATTTGGAACCTTCGGAGTTGACAAACTCCAACAAGAGGAACTAATCAATTTGGAATGGTCGGACATACTGACCTTCATTAGGAGGTCACAAAGGTTCGAAAAGGAAAATTAGGAGGATGAACGTAGATAAGTGGAGAACAGGGGATGGCAAAAAGGGTCCATGAGGGCCTACTTGCCTGGCTGCGGTAGCGGCCTCCCCAAAGAACTACTACTACTACTACTTCCTGGTTTTTATCTTTTTTAAACCTGCTGTACCCTCATGAAAAACCCACAGAAATGTTCGAGAGATCGAACTAGGCATGACGAGAACCTTACCTTTCAACGTGCGATTCCAAGCAGATAATTATCTACACAAGTTCGAACAAAGTTCGAAAGTTGTGCTCATCTCAAAGGAGAGTTCCATATCAAATGAAATTTTTTTTCATTTGATATTGAACTCTCCTTTGAGATGAGCACACCTTTCGAACTTTGTTCGAACTTGTGTAGCATTACTCTTCCCGGAGTTGTGCAGTCGAGGAGTGCTGCTTGCTCTTGGGCTTTGGGTGTTGTCGTTCGTTGGGGGGGACAGGATGACTCTAATGTTGTCTGACCTAACCTAGCACTGATGAGAGGTAAGAACCTTGAAACATGCATGTATGCGGGTGGTCATTTCCAACCGGATGGGGGATGATACGCATTGCTTGGGAGCAATCAGCACTTGCAATAGTGTCCTCCTATGAGGAACATTGCACGAGTAAATGTCAGATGTAATTCAATATTCGTAGGGGGAAGTAGTTGTTTTCTGACAGATACTTGCCTCACGTTTTCCTACTGTGTGGGAACTGTGGAGAGAGGGTATTTCGACTTGGTCGAAATTTTTCATTAGATAATTTTCTGGTAAAGGATTGACTCTCACCGTCACATCCAATGCCATTTGTCTTGTTAATTTAAAAACTTCCCAAAATAAGCTTTAAAAAGCTGAATTCAACGGTTTTTCACCTTCACAAAAGAGAAGTCCTTTTTGGAAATTTTAAAGAGAAAACGTTCCAAGATATGAGTTTGATGAAATATGATTCGATTTTCTAAGCTGGGTACCTATCACTATCTGACCCATCTACTACACTGTCTTCACTTTTTTCTCTCCTCTTGTGCCAGGAGCTATTCAACTTTCCCCGTCAGCTACTCATGATCTATGAGACCTTTCCAGGATTATTATTACCATATAGTACGTACTTCATCCCCTGGAAAGTTATTTGTCAAAACGAATACAAGTTTTGCAAATCAACAACACCCATAGTAAATCGAGAAATGTCAAATACGGAATTCCACAAGGGACAGTTTTGGGTCTACTCCTGTTTACGGTTTATATAAACAGTCTCCTATCGATGACTTTTTCAGGAGAAATACAGCGGTCTTTTACGTTGTAGAATCCTGCAAAGAGCTGAAGGAGAAATCTGAGTCGGAGATCCTGAAAAATACACTGGGCATTCATTTCGCCCCTCATCCACTATATGATATTAGTACATGCAAGAGGAGGACATACGAATATAACTCACCTCAAAGGCCTAATAGTACAACATATCGTGCCAGAACTTTGAGTTTCAGAGACAAACCTTGGCCATAGTACCTGGAACAGAACTGACGTTACGAGATGACAAGAAAATGATTTTTAAAATGATAACTTACCTAAGAGATATAGGACTTTGTCATAAAATTTAAATATTACATAACGAGACAGATATAACGAATTGAAGTTGATATTCTTCAAAAACAAAAAAAATAATATCACTTCTTTCAATTTCTACATTCTAAGCAGTTTTTATTTTAATTTTACAATTCGAGTTTTCAAAGAGTAAATACCTATTTTTCGAGATTGGACATTAATCTGTGGTCTTAGTTAAAAATAATTACTTGTGTTGAAAATGCCAACTGTCACTCGTGGGATTGTCTCATTCTCTCAATTCTCACTTTCTCTCTAATGTGATATACTAGTTCGAAGCTTTCAGCCAACTCTAATTCAAAAATAGCACTGATGCCTTCTTACGATGTTCTCACGATGTTTCCTGATTTAAAAAAATATCTCATTACCTTTTATTTACCTTCTTCTTTCAAACTCATATTATATCTAAGTATACTACGAGGGTGGTCCCAGAAGTACCTGGCCCAACAAAGAAAACGCAAAAATTTTGGAAAAAATATATTTACTTTTCAACGGGATCTCCTTTTAGCTCCACACACTTTTCCCAGCGATGTTCAATAAGTTCGATACCGTCAAGCTCCTCAAGCTCCTCAAAATATTCATTAACTGCCGACGTAACTCTTTATTGTTGGAAATTTTTTGACCACCGAGCCATTTTTTCAAGTCTGGGAACAGAAAATATTCCGAGGGGGCTAAATCTGGCGAATAGGGTGCATGAGGTAGCGATTCAAAATTCAATTCATTAATTTTCATTGCAATAACGGATGTGTGAGCTGGTGCATTGTCTTGATGAAACAACACTTTCTTCTTAGCCAAATGCGGCCATTTTTGCTTGATTTCTTCGCCCAAACGTTGCAATAAGTTCGCATATTACTCGCCATTGATAGTTTTTCCTTTTGCATGAAAATTAATCCCACGCGCATCCCAAAAAACCGACGCCATGAACTTGCCTGCAGATGGAACGGTCTTTGCCTCCTTTGGAACCGGTTCTCCCTTTTCAGTCCATTGTTTTGATTGTTCTTTTGTTTCACGTGTGAAGTGATGGACCCATGTTCTGTGAAACCTTGCCAAACACTCGATGGAAACATCTTCACGACACTGTTTTTGTTCCATTGTAAGCAAACGCGGCACCCATCTTGCGCACAGCTTTCTCATATCCAAATTTTCAGTTAATATGCGATGTACCGCACTTTTTGGAAAGCCTACTATGTCTGCAGTCAGTCGACGATCATCCAGTACCGCTTTGTGGATTTTCTTCAACATTTCTGGAGTCGTCACCTCATTTGGTCGACCACTGCGATGCTCGTCTTCGCAGGTCGTACGGCCTCGTTTAAACTCTGCTACCCAAATTTTACTGTTGATAACGAAGGAGCAGTCTCACCCAGAGTAGAATCTTGTTCAGCTTTTATATTGGTTGGGCTAAGGCCTTTCAAATAAAAGTATTGTATCACATAACGATGACCAATTTTTTACATGTTTACAAATTTACTGAAAACGTTTACTATTGATGGCTGCCAAACAAATACTAAACAACGTGGCGTCTTCAAACTTGAAATATATGCTGTATAGATTTTGTACTTTCTAATACAATGGTATTTTTTAAGAAACTACCGCCATCTTTAGGTCAGGCCAGGTACTTCTGGAACCACCCTCGTATGTGAGCATCTAAGTACCTATATTCTTCAATGAAATGTGACTGTGTATCTTGATCTGAGTTTTTCGGATTTGTTATTTTTGTATGCTCTCACCACAATCTATGTTGTGGCAACACCCTGGAAATAACCTTCATTTCACTAAAGCTCCAATCTACAATTTCCTTTCTCAGTCCATTCAGTATATTACATTTTTTGACCTCTGAAGGGGTGCGTCTCATTATTGATCTGTTTCATGGAAAATGCTATTAACGAAAATAGTATGTGGCCAAAATTATGGCTTGGGCGAGGCATGATCAATGTGCCAGTCAAGTAGTCCAGAAATAAATGTTAGAATTTAGAACATCGTTATAGAATTATCAGTAATTTACTGTGTCTGCAGAACTTTCCTCAACATTTATAACAACAAGAGAAAATAATCGATTCCTTACAAGGACGTCCTGATTGTAAAGATATTGTAGTGAATGAGTCGGGTAGTGTCGATATCTGAGCTCGAGCAAAGGATGACTTCTGGGCATTTGTTTGAAGGAAAAAGTGTAGATTTTTTTTTTTAATTTATTTTCATTTTATTTTACAAAAATAGGTTGCCTAACAGATTTGACAATACTGTTATAAGGCAAATCAAAGAAACAAAATATTATAATTATACTAGTAAACACTCGGTGAAGTAAACTAACTTAACCTAAATATGAGGCATAAGATGTCCGGAGGACTGCTCATTGCTAATAACCTATACAATAGGAAAATTTGGGTCGAAAATTCATCAAAAAACAACTGCTTTCCTGGCTAATGCAACGACGAACATTGAATTACATCTGATGAAATTTCCGTGCAGAGTTCCTATAAGGTTATCTCTGCAATTGCTTGTTGCATCGGAATGTTCATCGAAACATTCGGACCACCTATATATCGAGTTTCCTATTGTATAGGATATTAGCAATGAGCAGTCATAAGCTCATTGTGAACTAGAGATTTCTTTTCCGTTTTAACTTAAATATCTGAGTATCGTGGATATCCTATTTATGTGATGGTGTGACTTTCCATTTTAATTCATAAATCTAAAATTAAGGTTATGACAAATTGAAGTTGTGTGCAGAATATAACTAGTATGTATATGATATTAATGTCAGTTTTCAGTTACACGGCTTTTCATCATGAGTTTAAAATAATGATCCGAAGCTCAGTCGATAAATGTCAATCTCGTATTCATTGAAAATGGAAATATTATTATAATTCGATCTATATTAATATGTGATGAAAATATTCCAACTGGATTGCAATTTATAAGTTAAAGAAATGAAGGCAGTATTCAGAATCTACCAGGTTATTGAAAATTTTGAAAACAAAACAGATATCAAAATAAGTTCTACGGTAACATTTGAGATTGGATGTATACAAAAATTGATGACAATGACGGTTAAATTGAAGATCAAATTTATAATTTTTTTCTGAACTCGCTCAATGCGTGTTGTATATTTCAGAACGGATTCCATATAACTGTGGAAAATTCAATAGTTGGTCTTTTTATTGTGTTGAATAATTTATTGATTGGGGTGAAGTTTTTGATTTCCTTTTGTGTCCTAATAATGAAACCCAAATTTCCCATAGCTTTACGAGCAATATACTCTATATGTTCATCAAAAGTTAACTTCTAGTCCATTAAGATACCCAGATCTTTAATAGTTCTGGTTGACTCAATTTGGTCCTCGTTCAAAAATATTTCACTGTATACAGGAGACAGGGACCTTGAAAAAATAATCGTATTACTTTTCGCATAATTTATCAAAAATGTATGCTCTCGGCAATAGTGATAAAACTGATTTAGATCGGATTGTATAATATCGTAGTCCTCCTCGGAGTTTATTCTCCTGAAAACTTTTAAATCATACGCGTGGAGAAAGTGACTGGTGTACTGAATGCATTTGTCAATGTCGTTCAGACATATACTGAAGAGGATAGGTCCTAGATGGGATCCTTGCGACACCCTGGATGTTACTTTTATAGGACGAGATATCATGCTGTTGATAGTAAGGTGTTGAATTATATCTGTAACATATGATGAGAGTATCCTCAGCAGCGAGCCATGCACGCCAAAATTCTCGAATTTCGCAACGAGGGAGGCAGATGTACCCTATCGAAGGTCTTTGAAAAGTAAGTGTACACCGCGCAGACTGATGAACCCTCATAAAATCGAGGATATTCTGCACATTTATTGGTTACAATAAAGCGTTTTTGTAAAAACCATGCTGAGGTTGTGAGATAGCTCTTGAGTTGAAATAGCCTCAAAGAATTCTCCAGAATGATCCAAAAGTGAGATGTCGATAATTTGAAATTTTATATTTGTAATAATTCTGAATAAAACCTGCTCTAGTAGAATATATTTCAGAAGATACATATCTGTCTTAGACCTCAATCGAAACCTTTTGAACAGAGTAATGAAGCAATATCGAAAGTTAACTGACGTGAAGACCAAAGCAGGAAAATCCCAAGATTTTCGTTCATTTTTCGAAACAATACGTTGCAGTCCAAACTGGTATTCCCCACAGTCGTAGTAGGCTACTAATGAATGTTATAACTGGAATAAATATATCAACTCAGCTGATTATAAATATATGATATTTGTGATTGGGGATTCCAAAGGTGCATTCGAAGCATGTGTGTTCATTCCATTATATAATAATAGTAATAAAAAATGATACAGGCGCAGCAGACATCTATACTAATCCAGCTGAAATCAATTAATCCAAAAGAAAAATTGAAAAGGAGAAAGTGACTTCCATGGGTATGTAATCCAATACCGTCGTGGCATGTAGCAGGTGGGTTTCTTGAAATGGTTTATTGGGTGTTTTAAAAATGGGTTTTTTGACATGGTTATCTGAGTGTTTTAACCTTCCATTATCTGAAAATGATAATGTGTTAATTCGAGGAAATCTGTGCTAGTGTAGAATGGCCAATAAATGAAACAAAACAAAAATAAAAAACAATATGATTTTAAGAGATTAAGTTTTTTTACAGCAGTCTACATAATGTCTTCCTTTTTGGAAACATTGGTTTCTTCCATTTTATTTTCTATAATTAGTTCAGAAGTTAATACCACGCACGGTCATAATACTTCATTCAACATAAATAATAATATATTTCAAATAACTAGAATTTATTGATGAGATTGATAAGTAATCAATCTCAAAACAAGAAGACAGTCTGGTTCCACAGTTTTACTACCGTTTTCGTTTTTCGTTTTCTGCACTAGCATCAAGTGACAACTACCGATTACAGAACCTGTGGACATAAATTATACAGGGTGTGCCAGAATGAAGGGTACAAACTTTGATGGTAGAATACTCACTTCATTTCATTGCTAAGGGTTCCTACAAATACCCTAACATAAGTATTAACTGATTACAGGATGTTGAAAGTTGCAAAAAAATATATGTTTTCCAGACTAACTCCATCGGTTCAACTTTTCTTTATGAAATTAAGTATATAACTTGTCAGCATTCAGTTCTGAATTTAAATGCAGATCACGTGTTTGTAACTCCAAACAGGGGCGTACGGCAGATGGGTGTAATCGCCCCTCCCCAACTTTCACTTATCGATTTCGTCTCCGTGTCCATAAATCTCAATATTTTCTGTACAAAAGGGGATAGGTTTTGTTATCAAAAACATCAACGGTTTTCAAGATATTTTGAGTTGATAAGTGCGTGCGTTTGTTATGCGGAAACAATTTTTTTATTATTTTGTTAGTAGTTTGATTTGAGATACTGGAAAATTTTGTGAAAAAATCCCCTATAAATGCCAAAAATTTTCGAAACATTTGAACTTATACTCATTGTCTGTCATTTTGTTATAAAAAGTTAAACATTCCTTTCAGAAATCAGGAGATTTTGGTTAAATTCTCAAGGTTTTTTGGTTAGTTCCACAAAGGATTTGAAAAAAAAATAGATATTGCGTTTCAGAAAAACGCACACGATGGTAAATCGATAAAATAACTTCAAACAAAACTATATCGTACATCGGGCATTAAAAGTATTTGTCTTGCAAACAATAATTTTGAAAATACACGTGATTACCCGATTAATACTTATAAAGAATCTGGAAATGGAAAAGTTCATTCAGAAGTTTATTTATATGAATCACTACAAAAATTCATACACCGGTGACAAATAAAAGAACATAACAGAAAAATTACAAAATAACACTAAATCGAAAATGTACAAACACATCACATCATGAAAATTGTTCAAATGGACCGCATTGATGGTCTAAGAGCTGGCGACGAATTTTGGGAATATCCTTTTGGCAAATGGAAATTGCGAAAAAACAAAATTTCGTCAATTGGCGAATCCAGACTCGGGGAGAGCGTTTGCGGTTATTTTGTTACTGCGCAGCATATAACATTTGCAAAAAAAGAATCCAAAAATATATATTTTTGGCAACTTCATTTTTTTGTTATCTTTCAATTCAGGTTTTATATAATTCAAGACGAAAAACCCCAGACATTTTTGTCGGTTATAAAGTATTATCGACCCCTCCAAAAATGTTTTATGAATATTCCTAAAATAGTATATTAAAGTATAGTGGATAAAAAGGTCTTTCAAACACGAGCAATTGTTTGAACAAGTGTTTGAAAGACCAGTTATCCACGAATAATTTACGCATTTTTTTTTATTGGTCCAATTTGAAATCATAAATACTGGTATTATTTCTACACAAATGTTAATATGTACTAATAATGTGAAATGTCTTTGTCATGGAAATGAGAAAAACAGAGTTAAATTTGCAATTTGTTATCAAAGATTAATTGTTGTCACTGCAGTGCCTAAAAATCAATTCTTATATCGATTCTTTGAATGGTAAAGCAGAATCAAAAATCGAATGATGCGCATAAAAAGAAAATGGATGAAAAAGCAAAAGGTAACAGATATAAATAAACGAGTTGTTTATTCGACGTTACAAGTTACTGCTGTCAGATCAATAATCAAAAGTTGTCATATATAGACTTCACATTTTTCAGAGTTGTTGATGTTACCATGGTAACTTTAAAAAACGCGCATTTTTGAAAGTTCGATTTAAACACGCTGAGGCGTGCTATAAATGGGTAAAAAGGGGTACCAATAAAAAAATACTATTAAACTGGTGCCTATAATTTTTGTAAAAAGAAAAAGTAACAGGCAAGGACCAGGTGGAAAATGTTGCCAAAAATATGTTTTTTGTTTTTTTGCAAATAACCGCAAACGGTCTCCCAGAATCGCGAGTCTGAATTAGCCAGTTTTCGCAATTTCAATTTGCCAAAACAACCTTCCCAAAAATTGTCGCCAGCTCTCCGGCTTTGATGGTCAATACAAATATTGCAACGGTGTAAAAGAGTCCTTTCGAATATTCGGGGCATATTTTGGATGTGACTACATGTTTGTTGCTAAATCGTCTTCTCTTTCCACTGGAGTTTCATGGAGTTTTCAAATTATGGATATAATTGTGAAGAAAACAACCTCACTGCAACCTAAATGTTTGGGAGGAATATATAAGAAGAAATTGGTTGCTTACCCAATACCTAAACAAGTAATGCTTCCATTTTTAGTTGTCTCAACCAAAAGATGTTGATATTTCAGACAGTAGTGGACAGATGGCGTAAGTTCAGTTGACGAAAGGAAATCATCGAGTCCAGTTTTCGAAATTACTTTCTATTTTTAAAATAACGACACAATTTTTATTTTTTTTATTTATTTATTTATTACACGGGAAGAAATACCCATTTACAATACAATACAATATAAAACAATAAGAAAAATATGTAAAAACATAAAAAAAAGTATAACTACCTATTTCTAACAGTTTTGCACAGTAGCTAGACAACAACAAAACAAATTAAAATGAAATGAGCAATCAAAGCTATAGAACTTGAACTACATAGTAGCTCTCTTCATCTGCCAAAGCGAAGATGAGAAAATATCTATAGCCCTTGAGTGAACATTTGCCTGTCGCAGTAATCTAATCATCCCTATGTTTGCATCATAATTCGATCGATGTGCAACCAAGGAAAATGTGCTATATTCGCGTAGTGCCCTAGGAGGTACAAATATTTTCACTTCTTCTAATAATTCAAGAGCATCTATCAGACCGTTCAATATTTTATAAATAAACAAGGTGTCAGACCCTTGCCTTCTGTGGATCAGACGACTCAAATTCATTACTGACAGCATGTTGGTATAAGAGTAAGGAATGTTCAGCCTAAAGGAGCATTACATAAAAACTCTGCGTTGAACGCTTTCACATTTTTCGATGTGGACTTGAGCATAAGGGCTACAAATAATCGAAGCATATTCAAGATGAGATCTAACCAATGAAAGGAATAAGATTTTCACTGTACTCATATGAACAAAATCTCTAGAATGTCTCTTTATGAAACCCAACTGCTTGAGTGATTTATTACAGATGTACTCAATATGCGAAGAAAATGAGAGGTTAGATTGGAAGATGACTCCAAGATCTTTGATCGAGGTAACTTTCTCAATCACAGTGTTATCAAAACTATAGTTGAAGGTTATCTCTTGCACTGTGCGATAAAAACTGATAATTTTACATTTTATTCACCAAACAACCATGTGAAAATACATTCAAGCTTTTTTGGAGTACAAGACAATCATCTGGATTTTGTATGACATGAAATATTTTGATATCATTGGCATACATGAGGAATTTACAATCGGATATTTCTTTGACAATGTCATCAATGAATATACTGAACAGTAAAGGCCTTGTGGCACGCCCGAAGTGGCATTGTATTCATCGGAAATGCACCCGTTCAACTTGACTCATAGGAGGCGATCTGATAAATACGTTTTCAACCAGTCCAGAAGAGAACCACGAATGCCAATATACGATAACTTCTGGATGAGAATAGCATGATCGACTTCATCGAAATCCTTAGATAGATCTGTATTAACAGAATCAACCTGTAGGCCCTTCTCTAAAGCCGATACAATGAAGTTGGTATAAATCATGAGGTTAGTGCACGTCGATCGTCCATCTTGAAACCCATGCTGACCAACACTTATTTCGTTAGCCAAAGTTGACCAAGCATTCAAACACCTTGGGAATGGCAGAGAGAATAGTAATAGGTGTGTAATTTTCAATGAGAGTAGGATTTCCAGATTTGAGAAGAGGTTTGACGAATGACTTTTTCCAATAGAAAGGAAAAATACCATTTGTCAAAGATTTATTAAACATTAACCACAGCGGTCTACTTAGTGAAAAAGCACATTTCTTCAGGAATACGTTAGGAATGAGATCAGGGCCAGGTCCCTTACCGACATCCAGTGAACACAGACATTCCTTCACTTCTGCTATACCAACAGAGAGGCAGTCTGAATTGATTATCTGATTCTTCGACGATATAGGATCAAAATTATCAAAACTTGAACTTTTAGTTTCATATACAGATGAGAAATAATTAGCAAAGGATCCAACAATGTTCATTTTATCATTTAGAGTAGAATTATTATATTTCATTGTACTAGGTATATCACAGTTTTTTCTTTTATAATTTAAAAATTTTCAAAATGGTTCAGTAGATTGACCAATTAGGAATTCAGTATTGTCAATGTACATACGATAGCATTGTCGAGATAACAATCGGCATTGTGATCTCAAATTTTGAAATTCCGTATAATCAGTATCAGCTTATATTTATATATATATATATATATATATATATATATATATATTTGATATGATCATTTTTTTAAGGAAATTCATTTCTTCAATTCACTACTGAACCAAATTGGAAAATTTGCAACAAGTGTTGATAGTAATTTTAGGAACATACGTCTCCAAAACCCTGTACATAACATCATAAAATACTGACACACATTCATCAGCACTCAACGTAGAGAAGTGAAGATCCCAGTTGAAGTTATTAATAATTATGTTCAAACTGGTATAGTCAGCTCTATTAAAATCAAATCTAACTTCGCGATTGTCCAAATTATCAGAAGTTGTTGTTAGGGAAACGTCAATTTTCAACGCGTATGATAGTTATCGCTAGGTAATAGTTGATCCGATGCCAAAATCATACAATATCTAAATACATTGCTAAAAACAAGATCTAAATATTTATCATATAAAATAGGAACATTATTCAGCTGGTACAAATTACATAGTGATATACAACCTGAGCCGGTTGCAATTATTCTGACTATTCTGATTTTGAACACATTAATTCAGCTATCGAATAAATAAAAAGGAAGAATATTATCAGACTGGCAAACGATCGCTGTAGTCTGCTACCATTTAATTTGCAATAGTGAAAGCTGATCTGCTAGACGAAGCATCTCTGCTGGTTCCCATTTCAATTTTATGTCGCAGGCGCCCCCTTAATAATATAGATCAAAACACCAAGCTGTCATTTTATATTCTATTTAGATCTTCCTTTCCATAAAAAAATCAAAATGACGTTCAGAGCCGCTAACTTAACAGCTATAACGATAGGTGTGCCACCAAAACATGTATTTGATGGTCCCAAAACTGATGTGTACCGGTTCAACAAACATGATCCAAACTGTATATGTCACTTGAAATCTTCACATCCTGTGCTAAATCTGCCCCCATACTTGATATTTCATTCATCTTCTATATTAGGAAGTGATGTAAAACCCCTTTGCCACTCAAAGATAAATAATATATAGCTGCTATGATTACAGAGAAAACTGTAAGAAAACTAATAATTGTTTTTCGATGATAACATAATTGATTTTTTATCTCTCGCGAATTGGTATTGTTTATTTTATTCTAATCGCGATGAGAAGTGATTGTTGATCAGAACGTATCCTCTCGTTGGAGTGAATTGTGAGAAATGTATTTTAATCAGAAGGACCGTAAGTATTATTTTTTGCTAATGAAAAAAAATTAGTATGGGCTCTGATTGAACACAATTGTCTCAACTAACTATAATAAATGATACATTCTTGTCAAGGAAAATTACTATTATTAGTCGTTAGACTATGGATCTAAATTGCCGACTTTTTTTACAACCCATCGGGGTTGAGCTACCTTAAAAGTTTCTCTAGATCTGTTTCAGTTTATGTTAAATCATTACTTTTCTCACGATACCTAGCCAAATCTCGTGTCTATTGCTTCTTTGTATACAGGGTGTTATGGATTGAATCGGTCTATACTTGATGAAAATCCATTGTATATAACTACACTGTAGTTTTATTGAGAGATTTTAGTATTTCATACGAATTCATACGGCGAGTGAAATTATCGGGGGTAATACCACGACTGCTCGCAATACTATCGATAGTAAGTCAGAAATCAATGAGATCAAATTGCTTGGTGACACCACGAATCCTTTAGGGCGAGTGTTGTTACCTCAAAGCAATTTGATCCAGTTTAAGATTTCTTACAGAATTATCGATATAATTGTGAGCACGAGTAGTATTAAGTAAGATAATTTCACGAACCAACAAAGTAAAACAATCCATTGTCGTGAATTCTTCAATAGTTATAGATAATGCCTGATAGACATGAAGTCTGTCGGACTGACATTCATATTAGTAGCAAGATGATATTATATTCTCCGTTGAGTATGGTTATTCTGGACGTTCATTGTCTAAAAAAGAACAAAGGAAAATTCAATTCTTTGCAATTTTTAATCACGACGTTTCAACTGTTAGAATCTACAGTCGTTATCAAGTGTATAAATGCGACAATCTCAAGGATACTTCTTATATATGCTATGGATAATTTTATGTCACTAGCTTGACTGAAAAAGCATAGCATAGCATAGCAAGAAGCATAGAAATCCGGAATGTGTGGAAACCCTTAATTAGTGGCACGGATCAATTGAAATTGCGATAAGAATTAACAATACTGTACCGGAGGGGCCCGGCACTGTAATTAACAAGCTTACCTGAACACTGGCAAATTACCCCTAGGCTAATGACATTTATACACTTGATAACGACTGTAGATTTTAACAGTTGAAACGTCGTAATAAAAAATTGCAAAGACTTGAATTTTTCTTTGTTCTTTTTTAGACAATGAAAGTCCAAATAACCTTACTCAAAGTGAAACATTGTCAATCACTTTCAAACATATTCTCCGTTGTTGTTTGGATACGTGGTATTACCGGCTCAAAAGGAAGGAACTGCGTATTATCAAGACTTAAGTCCCTTATTGGTCCTAATTTTGTAGCAAAAGAGGGTTTCACACGGCTAGTGAAATTATTGGGAGTAATAGCACGAGTGCTCGCAATACTATCGATAGTAATTCTGTCAGAAATCAACGAGATCAAATTGCTTGGTAACACCACGAGTCCTTTAGGACTAGTGGTGCTACCTCAAAGCAATTTGATCGAATTTAAGATTTCTGACAGAATTATCGATAGTATTGTTAACACGAGGAGTATTTAATGAGATAATTTCACTAACCAACAAATGTCTGATAGACATGTCAGACTGACATTCATATTAGTAGCAAGATTTTTTATTAATTTTTTTATTGTAATGTTATACAGTTTTTATGGTAATCCTTGTTTCGTACAGACCACATGTTGGTAGGATGTTATTATTTTTATAATAAAGCTCAAGGTCTTCTAACCAAAGACACAAATGTGTGGTTGGCTTCCTCTTGTTAACTTCCCTTGTTTATATTTTTACATTCAAGTGTTGTCCATCTTCGCACTTGATTTTACCGTACTGATGAGAGCTTAAGCTCGAAACACGTGTCTACGGTTGTACAACTATTTTAGGGCTATACCCAATAACTTTTCTATTTATATGTTTATATATTGCCCCTCGATAATAAATCCATCCTGATTTATATAGTTATATATATATATATATATAAGTGAAAATAGAGTATATTTCGTTTTAATTCCGAGAGTTCTAACCTTTGACAGCTGTTTCGTGCTAACGCACTCATCAGAAAGGATTTATGGAGCTCTCGAAATCAAAACGAATCCACTCAAGAATTATACCGTGAGGCAAGACAGAATATAACAGGAAGTTATTCAATGACTGTGACTGTAGATGTCATTGAATAACTTCCTGTTATATTCTGTCTTGCCTCACGGTATTAATTCTTGAGTGGATTCGTTTTGATTTCGAGAGCTCCATAAATCCTTTCTGATGAGTGCGTTAGCACGAAACAGCTGTCAAAGGTTAGAACTCTCGGAATTAAAACGAAATATACTCTATTTTCACTTAGATTCTGCTTGCGTTCCTCATAACGTATTAGAAACTTGATTGAACCTTGGGTTGGTCAGAACAACGAATTGTTGGCTGCCTGTCAATTTGTGGACAAACCTCTACTTTTGGATTCCTTGGTTCGTGTCAAATTAAGTTTCAACTAGTGACTGTAGATGTCATTGAATAACTTCCTGTTATATTCTGTCTTGCCTCACGGTATTAATTCTTGAGTGGATTCGTTTTGATTTCGAGAGCTCCATAAATCCTTTCTGATGAGTGCGTTAGCACGAAACAGCTGTCAAAGGTTAGAACTCTCGGAATTAAAACGAAATATACTCTATTTTCACTTAGATTCTGCTTGCGTTCCTCATAACGTATTAGAAACTTGATTGAACCTTGGGTTGGTCAGAACAACGAATTGTTGGCTGCCTGTCAATTTGTGGACAAACCTCTACTTTTGGATTCCTTGGTTCGTGTCAAATTAAGTTTCAACTAGTGACTGTAGATGTCATTGAATAACTTCCTGTTATATTCTGTCTTGCCTCACGGTATTAATTCTTGAGTGGATTCGTTTTGATTTCGAGAGCTCCATAAATCCTTTCTGATGAGTGCGTTAGCACGAAACAGCTGTCAAAGGTTAGAACTCTCGGAATTAAAACGAAATATACTCTATTTTCACTTAGATTCTGCTTGCGTTCCTCATAACGTATTAGAAACTTGATTGAACCTTGGGTTGGTCAGAACAACGAATTGTTGGCTGCCTGTCAATTTGTGGACAAACCTCTACTTTTGGATTCCTTGGTTCGTGTCAAATTAAGTTTCAACTAGTGACTGTAGATGTCATTGAATAACTTCCTGTTATATTCTGTCTTGCCTCACGGTATTAATTCTTGAGTGGATTTGTTTTGATTTCGAGAGCTCCATAAATCCTTTCTGATGAGTGCGTTAGCACGAAACAGCTGTCAAAGGTTAGAACTCTCGGAATTAAAACGAAATATACTCTATTTTCACTTAGATTCTGCTTGCGTTCCTCATAACGTATTAGAAACTTGATTGAACCTTGGGTTGGTCAGAACAACGAATTGTTGGCTGCCTGTCAATTTGTGGACAAACCTCTACTTTTGGATTCCTTGGTTCGTGTCAAATTAAGTTTCAACTAGTGACTGTAGATGTCATTGAATAACTTCCTGTTATATATATATATATATATATATATATATATATATATATATATATATATATATATATATAGAATTGAAAATATCTTGAGGTTGCAGTCTGATATTGGATTTAAAGAAAACTCTTTGTCATCTTGCCAAGCTTTCGGAAATGTTTATTTCCTTCCTCAGGACAACTACAAAAGGACTATTTAATAAATGGAGAAAAAATATTGAATGTACTGACATAACTTGAGTAAAAATAGAAATTAGCATGAAAAAAAGAATGTTGTATATAAAAATATTAGACAGATAAAATTTTAATCAATCAACTTCAAAAATGATGAGAAACAATCAAGTAACTCTACTGGGTATATCAGCATTACTATAATTTTTCAACTTATCTCTGTTCAGTTTTAAAATATAAGTGTATATTTTTTTTAATTAGGCTGTTACTCTCTTCATTAATTTGCAACATTTCTAAAAATGTCCTTTCAAAAATGTTGTTTTCTATTCCAAGTACACTAACATTATCAAAACTCATTCGATGGTCAAATTGATTAACATGTTGAGCCAATGCACATGAATTCATATTTCTTTTACAATCACTTTTATGTGATGTTATTCTACCTTTCAAGAGTCTAGATGTTTGTCCAATGTATACTTTATTACAATCGTTACAAGGAATTTTATAAACAACACTATAATTTTGGGTTGTTTCTAGAGGAGTTTTTTATTTTGAAAAAAGTTTACTAATGGTCTTAATGTTTTTTTGTCCAATTTTGATATTAGTTTCTTTAATAACATTCATCAATTTAGGTGTTAATTCTTTAATGTGTGGTAATGATCGGTATTTTGTAATTGATTGAGAATATTCTGGAGAAGCATCTAATGTTGCCCGAGATGTACTCCTTTCATTGAAAAGTAATTTGTTTACCAAATTTTTTGGATATGAATTTTCAATGAGAATATCTCTCAGTTCTTTCAGACACTCAACTTTCATTGAGGGATGGGTAACTTTTACAACTCGCAGTTTCATGTTATTAATCATGTTAAATTTCATTTTAGTAGGGTGATAAGAATAATAATCGATAAATCTATTACTACAAATTTATTTTCTGTACCACCTAGTAATAATGTTATTATCTGTTGTTCTGATAAGTGTCATATCTAAAAATGGAACACAATTGTTGGATTCTTTTTCTATTGTAAATTGTATATTCTGATCATAACTGTTAAAAACTCTCAGTATTTCTTGTGTACCATATTTAGGAACAGAGAGAATCAAGTCATCAACATATCGTTTGATAAATGGTAATTCGGAACTAAGTTTAGGAACAGAAATTTCTAATAGTTGGTCAAGTACGTAACTGGATAAAATTGGTGAAATACTCGAACTCATTGGTGTCCCGAAAATTTGTTTATAATATTTTCCTTGAAAATTAAAATAATTTGAGTCAAAAATAAAATCCAGAATTTCAAAAAAAGTATTTTTATCCAGTTTACAGTATTCTGAAATATCATTCCATTTTTCGTGCAAACTTCTTTTAACTAACTCTTTAGGCAGGTTGGTGAAAAGTGAGACTACGTCAAAACTGATTATAACATAATTTGGGGGGGAGAACGTGGTATTATCGTCTCAAAAGGAATAAACTGCGTATTATCGAGACACACGTCCCTTATTGGTCCTAATATTGCTGGAAGGATGGTTTCATATGGCGAGTGAAATTATCCACATAAATCGCTCATTCTTTCACGAATAATCATCATCAGAATCGTAAAGCAACATTAGGATTTCATTCACTAGATATTTGCGAGATGAAATATTTCACCTTGTTTGTTAACAAAATCTTATTTTCATCGAAAACGTGACATGTTCATGCTACGGTACATTGAAAGTACCCAATCGATTCGTCATAACAGGTAATTCACATCGTTTACTGGTTCCATGAAATGAGACGATTTAACATACAAACATACAGCGTTTCTACGTCCACTTTTTGACTGAACGAGTGAGCTAAATATAATATTTTACATTGTCACGACAGCAGTGAGATGTCTCAACACCACCAAGCCCCAAAACATGCAACAACTCATCATGAAATGAAAATGAGACCTGCAAGGTTCAAATCTTGGCCCTCTCCTCTTTATAATTTGTATAAATGACATCGACTCACTAGCATCAAGGTGTCTACTAATGTAACATTTCTAATAGGATAAATACTACATATTAGTATAACCAGTTGCAGTTAGATTTAAAAGTAATAAAAAATTGGACCTTGAAAATATGCAGAATTATGATTACCACATAGTCAATAGAAAAAATCCAGAATATCAGAGATTATGGACCTTGGAGTATTGTTTCAATGCAATATGGAATTTGATAAGCATATCTCACCAATAATTCGCAATGCTCAAAAGTTACTTGGATTCCTCAAATGCTTCACTTAAGAATTCAGGAATATAAAACTATACAAATGTTCCGAAAATTACTTTCAAGAAAGACATTAATGTACGTCAATAACTTAATAAATTCGTATATCTAGTATGCTTTAGGTCAATACGTTTTTTCAACAAACATGTACACGAAATGAAAAATTTAAAATTGTTTGTTAAAATTGTTTTTTTCTGTTAACCAGCTGTCGTCCCCTTACGAACGGCAGCCCTCAAAAGTCGAAACTTGTGCGAGCCAAGGATTAACGAGGTCTTACCTTTTTACGTGCGATTCCTAGCACTTTCTCGGGCCAAAAAGTGGACATGCTATTAACTTATTGCTGGAAGGTACTGAAAGGTATCCCAACAGACATTATCCCCCTTTTCAACATTTTCCCTTTGTGAAGAAACAACTGAGACGAGAAACTTCCAACCATGAAACTTTTATCATTGATGAGGTGACGAAAATCAATGTTTTAGGATTTGTAGAAGTGATTCATACTGGATTACTTGCATTTCGGGCTTCCATCGTCTTAATGGTTGAAAGATTTCTACTTCTTTCAATTTTTCACTACGTTTCAAGAATCTACACGATGTTTTATAGGTCTGCAGGTATGATGTAATTACAACGTGAATTCAGCTGCACCTGCAGACCTATAAAACATAGTGTAGATTCTTAATTTGTCAGTTTTCACCTGAAGACGATTCAGATTCAAGCAATTGAAACGGAGTGAAAAATTGAAAGAAGTAGAAATCTTCCAACCATCAAGACAATGGAAGTACGAAATGCAAGTAATCAAGTTACTACACAGTCTCCTTCAAACAAACGTGAATCATACTGCTCCTACTAGAGAAATCAGCTATGAGTTACAAATCAGTTATGAGTCTTCAAGAAAGATTTAGTAAAGGTCATTCAAGTATCAAGTGCACCAGAATTTATATGAAAGTGATGGAAACTGAAGATAAGTTCATTGCGATTGATTTTTTTCAAAATAATAAACTAATGAAGAAGGATGAAATATAGGAAAATTTTCCAATTCTTGGGTCCAATACCCCTGCCAAGTTTGAATCGCATAGCTTTGTAACTCTCGAAACTATGGCTTTTCGAAAGAAATCGTTTACACTCGGTATGAGAACCAATAAAGCATCATACGCGAAGCCGTAGAACAATATTTCATAGATCTCAATTCGTTCAGGAAGGAAAGTAACAGAAATGAAAAAATTAAGTAATCGTAAATCTCAATAACCTAAGCTGTTCATAACATAAAACCATCAAACTTTAATAATGATAAAATGAGTGAGACAAAATGATAAGTTCAAAATCTTCTAGAAATTGTGGAAGGTATGAGCGAGGAAAAAACATCCTTGTAGAGAAAGATCAACTTGTTGAAAAACTTATTACCGTTAGACTTACACCACTCACGAATTATTCACTGAGTGCGGAGAACAGGGTACGATAAAGAAGAAATGCACTTTGAAGTATATGCCATTTCAGATATAGCAACAAATATTCCTATGAATATATTCATTACAGGTAGGTACTGTACAGAAATTCAAACACCTACGTATTCATCATCATCTATTTTGGCAACAGTCACTTAATACCTTCCACACGGCAAGGCAACTGAGACAGAAATCAAGAGAGAAATAATAGCGACGTGATAATTTACTCATACTGTCACACCACCTCTGAGAGAATACAGCAATCCGCCATCCACTGTTCGCTATCCCCTCTTCAATTTCTGATAGATTTCGGTTCTGTACATGTGGGTTCTATCATTTACATTTCTCATTAAATTCAATTTGTTAATTTTAGGTCTTGTTATTTGAGGAGCCTACGATTTTTTTTCTTATGACTTTACAAACTATTGGTTTTGTGATCTAGCTGGTTTGATGAGATAACGGTCTTCATACTTGTGTTAATTTTCCTTTGATGGAACTAACGATTTGATTACTTTTAATGTGGCGTTCGTCGAATTTTGGTTCTTCATAAGTCTATTATGATCAATTCAAATGCTGAGAGAATTTTTTTGTGAAGAAAATAGGTTGTTGCAGTTTACTGGTTTTACGAAGTCATCTTCATCTCCCTGTCTTCAAAGTTAAATTTTTTCTAGTTCGTTTCTCAAGGATATCGTTAAAGTATGTTTTTGGTTCGACCCTTTTAATTCATATACAAATTCAGTTTGACATTTTATCGTTCGGATGGATTTCTGTAATAGGATTGACGATGTTGTTACCTTTTAACGTACGATCCCAAGCATGGTCGAGAATTCCTACTCGTACTAAAAAAGTCCGTCAAAAGGGCTTTTCGGAAACCTACTCGGGTTAATTGAGATCTCTAACCCGCGATCGGAAATTTTACTGTTGCATACGCCGATCACTGACTCGGGTTAATTTTTTGGATCGGGAGTAAGTTTCCGAAAAGCCCTAAAGTATGCCAGTCGCCCATCTAAACTTACTTTAACCGCTCCAAAGGCTGCTTGACTTTAAGATCGACCCCGCCCACGTATCCACTACAGTTCTCTTCTCGATAATCCTCATATTCAAAATTGAAGTGGCTAGATATTTATAATTATCGCCTGAGTTCAGTGATTAAATTCTCAATTTTTTAAAAATTAGGACATTCAACAGATAAGATATGATAAGATAAGCGAACCTATGTCCTTTAATAGAGTAGCGCAAAAAAGCACAATACCATGAGCATGGATTCTAATGCATTGTAGAGGAAAACAAAATTATTCAACCCTTTCTCAATAAACCTATTAAAGTCAAAATATATAAATCTCTAAAATTTAAGAAAAATAGAGCATCAACTGGTCTATTATTATGCAGTGGGGCAGATGGCAGAGAACATTCACAATGATGAAGAGCCTGAGCAATAAGCGTCGGATATAGAAGCTACTGCAAGTTAATAGTTATTTTTGTATTTAGTGCGCGAAATGCTACTTTGGTGATCGAGAACTGATTTTTTTTATCGAGGCGCAGCCGAGTTAAAAAAAATAGTCGAGATTACCAAAGTATTTCGCGCATGAGATGCAAACAAAATTTTTTCTACAAACGTCAAAAATATTGTTCTAAAATAAGTAATAACTATGAAAAATAGTATTGAACTGGCTTAAATAATTTTTCCAAATCAAGTAATTACTGTAACTATGGAAATAAAATGGCATTTGTTGACAATTATTTCAAAGTGACAGTTCTTGATAATTATTTTGGAGTGACTTTTTATTCGCGTCAATTTCGTGCGTGATATTTATTATTGTAAAAGAATGGAAATTTCGAGCGACGATGAACTAAGCAGTACCCACCTAACTTGATAGATGCGGCCAATTCCGTAATTTCCAACCTTTTACCGGAGAAATCGAGGCGGCAGTATGAAAATGCATATCAGCAATTTAAAGAGTGGTGTTCAAGCAAATAAAGCCAGAAAACTATCTCTCACAATTTGAAAGCCTTAATTATTGTTCTACATTAATGAATAAACTATTTCTTGTTTTTTGCTTGATTGAGGAGTTGAGGACCATATAGGTTAGAATATGAAAATCCCATATAGTTTACATGCAGTGTGCGAAATATATTTCGTACATTACTTCGCGCACGGTGTCATGGTAACGAATGAAAATGAAAAAAGTGCCACTTCGCATACTGTTGTCAATGCGCGAACCTTGTCATTTTTTGACGTTTGTAGAAATGGTGTATTTTCTACTTTGTCTATATACTGTATGTCTGCCTATTTTATATCATCATATTTGTTTGTTGAAAGTGATTTTCTTTATATTCTTATGTTTTTAGACGAACTATCTATACCTAATCATCATCAAAAATTTAATCGATCTCATATAATAGATCCTCTCAGTCATCTGATGAATCAGTCCCATTTGCGAGGATATTTTTCCACTGAATTTGAAAAATCTTTATTAACACCTATATAGAAAAGTGATAGAAATGAGATTGATAATTATAGAGAAATCCCCTGTCCATGATCTTTGAGAAAGTAGTAAGTAGCTAGTGGAACAGAGAAAATGGGTGCCCCTCAAGGCTCGGTTCTGGGTCCATTATTATTTGTGCTATTTGCCAACGACTTGTCTGAATACATTGAAGACTGCCAAATAACTATGCTCGCTATTGATAGATCACAGTTACAGGTTCTAATGTTGATAATGTAGTGGATAATGTCCAATTTAATTGAGACATTTGCGTCTTGGTGTGTTAGTGTCTCTTATACAACTCTGAATTGAAATTTCGAATAATGTTTTTTTTTTTATTTTTCCACAAATTTATATCAACAATTGAGTTCATTTCAAAACAAAATATTTTCACTTTCGAATTATTGCTTTCTACTAGCTTGCGTATAATACTACGTTTCAGCCACTAGTGGAGAACTCAATTTTTTTGAACTACTAGAAGGATAACATAATATTTCCCGCAACCACACAAATTTAAGGAAGAAACAGATTCTATTGACTGAAAATATCCACTTCAACTTGGTTAATTTTAAAGAACTTTTTCGTCACACATTCTCACGAAGTGTTTAATCTCACCGATTTTCTGGAAACGATAATGAGGTCGAACATTTAATTATGATAATAATGGGTGTTCATGATACTTATAGTAACAGTTTCAAAATTTTCATGTTTCATTTCCTAAAAAACTAGGCATACCCAAGTACAATGAGATCAACGGAATTTAATGAAAGGGAATACAAATAACTAACTTGTTCTACAACCATGATCAGGAATCAAAAAATGTTCGGTTACATTCGGCTAAACGCATTGCGCGATCTGTCCAAGATCGAAACCATGGAATTCTACATCAAGAAAATGTCGGAAAATTTCTATATTAGATACTTTTATTTTGGGAAGTCCTCTAATAAGAGAAATGACCAGAAAATTCCAAAATAATTAGAATACCATTGCTGTAGGCACCTCAATATCTAACCCCAGTTTTTTGGCTGACTTTTCAGGGATTTTCATGGCATGGAAAAATGAAAATCACAACATAAATGATGGATTCAATGAAAATAAACCTGTTTGGTGTGAGAGTTAATATGATAGCAAAAATATTTTGAACTGGCCTTCATAATAGTGAAATTGACAATATCACACTCATTATGTTACCATGACTGTCTGTTATTTCTATGTATTTTGCATTTATTAGCTCCTAGCATCATACGGTCTGAGGTCTAAGGGTATCAGAGGTTATACGAATGAAAGCTGTTGTAGTGTGCCTGGAACTGACGATGGCGTCATAGCTAAAATTTCCAAATGCGATCATTAACTGAAAATAAATCAAAAGTTGAGTTGGATATCATTATTTTATCTACTTTGATAACTGATTCACGCAATTCAGATTTGAACATCAAATATACGTTCTCTCAAAGTCTCTGATATAAGCTATCATTAAAAAATATAGAATCTTGAACACTCATTCAAGTACCCAAAATATTTTTCAGCTGCCCAGGTGATTCCACCCAGTTTTATGTACTTGGAATTAACATAATTTTTTTACAATACTTTGCGCGTGTCTATGCGTTTGTGGTTTCTGTAGTAGTTTCAAAGAACCACAAGAACAATAAGAAAGTAAAATGGATAATAAAACACATTTTTATTGAAAATTTAATTATTTTGAAAATACAGGTATTCACAGCATACTCTCGATGAATTTTATGGTAAAGTTCGCTATTCAGATCATTCAATAATGTTGACGAGTCTGTAGACAATTTCCACTCATTTAATATTTCCAATTGAGCTGTTGCCATCAGGTTATTTATTGAAATTTTAATATTAGATTTAGTTAAATGCGCTACGAAACATGCATCAATTTGATCCTGATACTGATACTTTGTTGGCAAAATTGACATAGTTTTTGGAAAATTTTTCATCTGTTGAATTGTTTTCACACCAAAAGTTCCAGTATACATATAGACCGCCAGATAGTGACAGATTTAGGTGCCCCATTTTCACATACAAGCCTCGAATAGGGTTGAAAAGTAAGTCGATGTTGAGTTAAATGAAGGGAAATTTACGAGTGGCTCGTGGGGAAAACCTATGGAAAAATCAAAAAGAATTTCCATTAAATTTTCCAACGACAAAATCTACTTTTCCATTCGCGCCACTCAAGCCATTATGTTTTTCGGTCTAGTGACGATGTAGGTTTTCATAGTTTCGATGGGCTTGCGTGGGAAAATCTGTTAAAATTTAGATTTTTCTTTACAAGATTACAGCCTTATTTTAACCCTTTAGCCACCTTCAACACTCAAGCCTTTGATCTTCCGAAGCCAGGTTCTACTAATTAATGATTAGATGAACACGGCTCGCGTTAAAATATGGAAAATCGAATTTTCCATGGAAAATCGAATTTTCCATATGTTTTCCCCAGGAGCCACTCGTAAATTTCCCTCCATTTTACTCAACATCGATGTACTTCTCAATTCTATTCAAGGCTTGTATGTGAAAATGGGGCACCTAAATCTGTCACTATCTGACGGTCTAATATGAAAGATATTAATTTGAGTTTGATGATGATCTATCTTCATGAACATAAACATTCAATACTTAAATGATTTATTGTTTCAGCGATGTCGACCGAAACGGAAGGATTCAATGATGAGTCAATACGGGAACGTCTCAACGAAACAGGTGAGTTCAGTGTAAATTACACTTTCTGTTATTATCTTAAGGTTGATACTGAACATCCTGTTTCTTGTTTTTTTTTCTAATTTTATGAGTACGTCAATGTTACTTGTATTGAAAATAATTTGATTAATAATAAATCAATCATATTGAATACTCTTGCAAACCATACTATTTGAAATATTTATTTAAAACCCTTTGAGTCCGGATTAAAATTGAATTAAAAAAATTATTCTTTTTGCAGGAGTTTCACAGTAGACCTAAATAACAATGGAAACAATGTCTCAAATAATTTTTATCAAATGTATACAAAAACTGGTGGTCCAGATGGGGAACCACCAGCTCAAAAAACTATTTCGGTTTTACTGCAGACACAAGGCCACCTTACAAATTGCACTCTGTAAGTTTTGGGCCACCTTTAGTGCTGAAGAAGTGGCATCGTCGTTTGATGGTAGAAAGAGACATGTGCAACTTATAATGACTAGTCTTATTCTCTTTGAATGGACTTCCTCTTCTGGAGGTGACTCCTGGATTTGCCTGTATCATTCGATACCACAATTTTTTACTCTTCCAATCCAGACATCAGACTTATCTACTCCACCCGTATAATGGTAGTAATCCTTTATTATTTTGGGGCATGGGATATGTCACTTGGGTGGCAATGACGCCATTTGGTCCATTTCTCACAAAATTTATTGACTTTGGAAATCCTCAGAAATGAAAACTCCACAGAAATGAATGCATCCCCATCAAAATAACAAAAACTGCATTCGAGTATATATTTTGACTTCATTATCTTGTTAAAGAGGAATCGTTTTCAGACTTGCTCAAAATAGGAAAACTTTTTGCTTATTATTACTCCCAATGTTTTGAGTAAGGTAGTAGAAACGTGTTTTTATAATAAACCATGCTACGACCCTAATAAGGGTCTAAAGGGCTGAAACTTCATATAAGTTTCATTATTTAACCATCTAAAGGGAAGGCCGCCAACTAACAGTGAAGAAAGGCGCGGGTAAAATGTTGAAACGAGCGCCACCCGTTTTATCACCCCTTTAGGACTCATTCAAGAATTTTACAAGATAAAACAAAACGGGAAATTATCCAAAGATAATAATCAAACTTCAATTTCGTTTGAACGATAATGTATTACAATAATTGATGAAGTTTCATTCAGTTTTCGACTATATTAACAAATCCTCCTTATTATACTTGAGAGCACTTTGTCAAAAGCCAATCAGACTAAAATTTATCGACTTAATATTTCGAGTGCATATGGTAAAAAAGTATTAAATAAACCCGAAAAAATGTATATGGCTGAATAGAGAATTGAATTCTCTTTTCCGCGTCATATGACCCCAACCATTAGAAATTTTGAAATTGATCCCCCAGTCCCCACAGCCCCCTATATCGAGCAATGTCTTTTATTTCAAAAAGTAGATCAGATATACCGTTCGGTTTTGTCCCGTGTTGGTACATCGAACCGTTCAAAATTTAAAAGGGGGAAAGTCTAAAAAAAGACGAACTGTATAATGATAATAATAATAAACATCTGTATTACTTTTCGCACTGATGATGGCCTAATATCCGAAAGCGCTTTCCAAATGCAATAAAATGTACACGAAATACAACTTTTTCATTCAATTGTACTACTTTTGACTAGCATTATTAGATACATTCGGACAACAGTTCATTATAATTCAAAATTAAATGGAGGAGTTCAGTTCTGTCTCAGGATGAATCCGTCCACTAAAACTGAAAATTCGTGAGTATGAACCAATACTTTTAAAACTTTTTCATTAATTGTCTACAATCGTTATCGCGTTTCTTGACCTCCTCACACTTGGGAGTATTATAATTGTTAGAAAACACGGAAGAGACCATCGACATCGCAACACGCTGTCTCGAAGGCTGGTCTCAGACGATTTTGATTGAATCGTTAATCAGTTATAAAATACTTTCTTTTTTCATTTCGACCTTCTTTGCCATTGTTATTCACACTTTGGCATTAACGTCAGAGGTCGTACGGGGAAATGAGAGTACATTGTGAACGACAGTAAAAAGTGGGAACTGAGAAATAACAAAAGTCACTGACAACGCGCCAAATAATATCTCGAACAAGTTAGACAATTCTGTCAGTAGAAACGGAAACCTTCAAAGACCATCATTTTACTTCTTGTGTGTGTGTGTGTTATAATTTCTAATCCGCATCAAACTTTGACCATGATGTTTGCAAATGAACTAAAATCTCCTTGAGTAGGTATTTGTTTCGGTGAAATTTCGGATGTGTTGAGTAATTCCTAGTGCATACTTTTGGTTAGATGCCTATGTTCTCTTCTATGAAAGGGAAAGCTCTTAATCGCTGCTTTCAGATCGTACTTAGTTTTATTTTTATGTTTCATTTGTATTTTTATTGTTTTTATATTGTATTTTGTATATTATGTACATGTTCTTATACAGTGTATTTATTAGATATTATAACACACACTTCCAATTCCACATGTTGAAATATTCATTCTAATGACATGCTGAAATAAAAAATGAAATAAAAAATTTAAAAGGTGCTCATAAGCATCCATTAAATATTAAGAATTATATGTCAAGTGTTCAGTGTTACGTATGTTTTGACATCCACAGCTGAAGACTAGCAAGCAAGTATCCAATTATTCAGAAATAATTTGAATTACGATAATTTTCAATAAAGGTGACAAGATGCAGTTTTTGGATAAAATATGGAGTTCCACAGTGGACACATACATGAGTTAAAAGGGCATAAAAATGCACAATTCTGCAGCCAGGAACAACACTGCAATACTGGACACGATACAGTGATACACAGCAGAATTAAATTTTTGATCTGTCCTAGAAATATACAGGAATTTATTGAGTACTTGTACATACTTCAGAGGAGACATCTTTCAGGGATAAAAGTTTATCCGATAATGTTTCGTTTCGGGTGTTGAAGTTGAAATTTTATTTTCAATTATTTTGAATAACTTTTGCGAAAAATGAATTTTTATGTAGCTCTTAGAGGGCGCTGCGTAAGCTATCTTCATTTATTTCAATTTGTCTTAACTTTTTTTATAGTAAATTTTTGTAATTTTTTAAATTCAAATCCTATACCTACACCTTTTGTAAACAAAAAAGTTATACCTGTTCGACAAGCGTTTTTGAGAAATTTATAAATTTCTTCTTCGATGCAGGTTGTGTGCGCGCCAGATGAAATTGCTCAGAACTTTACAAAGACTATCTGAGAGATCTCGCCAAAATAAATAACTTATTACCACGAGTCCTTTAGGACGAGTGTTGTAACCTAAAAGCAATTTGATCGAGTTCAAGATTTCTGACAGAATTTTCGGTAATATTGTGAGCACGAGTTGTATTTATGGAGATAAATTCATGAACCAACTAAGTCAAAAAAGTTCCATTGTCGTGAATTTTCCAATAGTTTTAGATAATGTCTACTAAACATGAAGTCTGTCAGACTGACATTTATGTCAGTAGCCAGTAATGGTTAAAGTAAGTAATTTGCATGATAGAGTAATTTTTCTACATTTATTTTAGAAACGTACGTCATTTTAAGTTGCACCAATTATGGGTGTTCCAAGAAGCATGTCGAGGAAACAAATTACTTGAATTCACATTTGGTTCCTACATCATACTAGATTTGATAGGATTATGTCAAACAGCTGCGAAGCTATGTAAAAAAATTTCCCCAAAATTCAAATACTTAATCAGTGCGTCAGACACTTTTCGTGTGTAGTCTAACGGCTATTTGCACCGGTTATCCTTAATAACAAACCCAGCTAAGTGGAGAATCAGCTTAAAACTAGTCACAATATCGCCAAGAGAGCTGCGTGTACATCAGTTGATATACCCTAACCTGACCTGGCTTACCTCAGGTAAACAGAATAGTCATCCAAAATGTTACGACATAAAGATGGAGTTAACAATTTTGGATGAGAAAATTTGAAAAGACTCGCCATACCATTCCTCCAGTACAAAGCAACATATTTTCAAGTAGGAACGTATAAGTAATATAAATCAACAATATATCAATGGAAATTTTGTATTGAGATATAGGTACAGTGTTGAATCTGAAAATGATTTTTTACTTTCACATTATAGGGATTTTCAATTTCAGCCTCAATCAGGTTAATTTAGTACTATTTATAGAGAGCTGTAGGTAGAGTGACCAAACCTACCTACCAAAGCGAGGGAAAATGTAAACTCGTGAAATATGCAAATAATATACTTACTCTCTCGTACACTTGTCTAGGCACATCATGAAACATTTTATTCAAATTTCAAATTCTAGGTCGTCATTTAATATTGTGCGTGACAATTTGTTTCAAACATGAACAATCAGAGGCCCACAAAAATTCAATCACATCAGCAAATCCAGACACACTTCTCGAAATAATTCAAACATCAAGAAAATAGGAAAATACTTAATTCGTGTAGGAAAAGTGAGGTTACGTCGTTAAGCCTGGAAAATCTGAGGCTTATCTTGACTAAGGCTTATATTGTCCTCAAATAGCGGTGAAAACCAAAATAGTAATGTAAGGTCCACTTAAGTCGTAAGGTCACCTTAAGTTGAACCGGTGCAAATAACTGTAATCATGCAGACTCGACATACGATGAAATGTTTCAACCATTTCTCCGCAGCATTTTGACAAAATCCCATCAAACCTGGCACCACGGGAGTCGTAATGAATATCGCAAGATATTCTTGTTACCTCCCGTAAAATATAAGTAATTTTTACTCAAATGAGTATAACCCTGTATAGTTTGGGTGTGGTTCAAAGACAGACACTTCGAAAAATTAGATCTATGCGTCCAAGAATTATTCCAAAATATCTTCATGATCAGAAACAATGAATTCATTCCATATTTTATTTGAGAGAAATACTGTATTAAAAAAAAACAACACATAATATTATTATGAGGGCTTATTTGACATAAGTATATACGGTTTACTGGTTAAAATCCAGAAAGTCATCAATAATAAATAAACTACAGAAACTATTTTAGCGATAGTTTGTACGTGGTGACGATATAAAAATCGGTCAAAATCTAAAAAATTCAATCAAGAAATTCAGTACATAAACTCAACATAATATAAGTGATTTGAGCTTATTGAGAATGTAAGTCGTTGTTATGTTCACTGAATCATATGGAGAAACCTACGAGGAAAACACCACAAAATTTGAGAACTGGGCATATTCCTTGTTTAAACCACTCAAATTTCCCATTCAAGCGCCATCTACTGGTATATTGTCGAGAAACCATTCTCCTCGGTCAATTCTAGTACGGCCACGCTCTCTTAGATGGCGAAAGGATTCCACTTCAAATGTACCTTGAGGCTTTTCTATCTTCTCATAGATGGCACAACGAATGAAGACGTGTAATTTACAGTTTTCATTTATACGGTAGAAATTAGTTGTGAGTGGAACTCACTAGATGGCAGAAATAGATTGCAAACAGGATTGAAACTCAATTACAGTTAGCCTTACTTTAGGAATTAATTAACTTTGTAGTTGAACTATGGATGTGTAGGTGTCGCGATATGATCACTCATCGTGTTCTCGAAATTATAATGGATGAAATCAATAGATTGTTTTAGATAGGTAGGTACTTTGTTTTGTACAATCGCTTGTAGTGGCATTCAAGGTATTCAAGTAAGCTACTCAAAAAAGTAATGAAGGACGATTGGGATTCAAAAATAGAATATTAGTTCTAACATTAGTTGCATACATGTTCAAAAAATGCATGCCAAAGTTCAAATACATTTTGTTTGGGGACAAAGGAAAATAAATTTACAAAATTGAGTTTAATTGAGTTTGCTTTTGATATTTCAAGAGTTTATCGTGGTTTAGCTTTCAATGAGTATTGTGAAAATTGTGTAAAATATTCTGAAACATTTTGGGGCAGTAGGTACCTACGTAGTTACAGAGTTTCATTAAAATTGGAAATGGTTAGTTTGGTATAAGGGTATAAGGGCAAAGAATAAGTTTCTACCCTAACTGAAGAGTGAATGAAAAAGATCCCTCCAGAGATAAAAATTTAATTTGTGCAAATTCGTCCACAGTAAAAATGCCTAATCATACTAATTAAACTACGAGTCTGCATTGTTGGCATGGAACAGAATGATTTGAGAGTAATTATTGAATAAAACATTACTTGTATGACCAATTGATCTTTTCCTTTGTTCTTGACCTCTGCATCTAACGGCGTGGCGTGAGCTGTTTCAGTTAAGTCCCATGCATATTTCTTCTTGACTAGTCGGAGTTGATCAGGGGTCAAATTCATGAAATATGGCATATCGTCGGCCTAATTCAAGAAGTCATTGACTAACAAAAATTTACAAAATGAGTTTAGAGTCACTAACTACTCTTTACAATATCCCCTATACAGTGTAAGTCTTTATAAAGTGCAAATATTGAAAATAATGAATAATTTTATCGACGGAGAAATTTTAAAAAAATTATTTGTTTTGGAATTTTTTTAATTTTTGTTCGCTACCGTTACCTCTGTGTGAACAAAACGGTTTAACTTACGAACTAAATGATCTATCACGCTGAAACAAACTCCGTAATGATTTGAAGTAATTGGGTGTCCTCATATGAGAATTGGGAAAAAAACTACCCCCAATTGAAAATTAACATGTTTTTCATTTTATGAGGACGCCCAATTACCTCCAATCATTATGGAGTTTGTATGTAGTCATATCAGTGTAATTTTGTACCCCTTCCATAATTTGAAATATAAAATAAGTTGAATAATTGACAATTTTTCAAATAATTTTATTTGCGAAATCTTAGATGAAGACTTCTTGCACTAAGCCAACGATATTGGTGTTGAAAAATGTGAAATCGGTTTACAGATAAAGTACTTTAATTCTCTCAAGATGACAACATCTGAAATTGTACTATTCGTTTCTGTTTTGACCTCTTCAGTCTCCACATGTAAATTATTATTATTTCCAAATGATGCTGACATTTCTGAGACAATGTGGCTACGAAATATTCCCTGTCCTAATCTTCGTGGGACACCCTCTATATTGTGAATACAATACTTACGGGTATGACAGCCATACTTGTGTGCTGATTGTCTTTTTAAAGTATTTGAACACTATAGTCTTTATAAAGCTATGAAAATACATATTTCTTTTTAAATTTTTTAATAAATCACATACTAATATTTCAACATTCCAAAATCAATAATTAATGTCAATGAAAATAAGAGAAATAGAAAATATATTCGGATAATAACATTGAGCTTTATTGTTTTTACAAGAAACAAACAAATCAATAAAGATCAAATCAAAACTGTGCTTTATCGTTCAAAAAATATAATTTTTATTAACAAAGCAGTGAAGAAAATAACTAATTCATGGATTATGATAATTCGTGAAACAAAGGTGTACATTTCACTTTGAACACATTGTTCTTGATTTTCCCAGGCATTTTGAAACTTTGCACCTGGCGTCAAACTCATGATCATCAAATTTGGGAAGATGATCCATTGCATCGATACGAACATCTTCAATGGATCTTAGGTCACTTTTATACCTTGCAGACTTAGCCTTTAGTTAATCTTCGTTGACGAGTCGAAGTAACGCCCTCCTTCCATATTATGTCTATTTTCTTCGTCAAATCATTTTCCACAAATGAATCCACTGTGTTTTTAATAACTTCATTTGTAACTGGCCTAGCATTGTTTTGCTCTTCGGGAACTTCTTTGATGACTTTCGCAGGTTCTTCATTGGGATTTTCGTCTAAAATATCATAATAATAATAATAATACCCCAAGGAAGAAATTAACGCAGTTGTAGGCTCATTTCAAGAGTGAAGGGCGCCTTTTTATAGCCCGGGATTATTATTTTTGAACGGTGTTTACAACTTGGAGTGTATTTTTAAATTCTTGTGATATTGGCGCATATTCCAAATGGGACTTTTCCATTGTATTGACTCTGGCTGGATATGAAGCAGGTGTTACATCATTTATTTCAAGTGACATAAGTTCCAGAAGTTCATTTTTATTTATTTATTATCTGTAATTCAACAGAACATCAGTTCCAATTAAATTAACTAATTATTAGTATGGAACTGACAAAATTAAACTAATAGAAATTTAACCATAATTTAATATAAAAAGAGCCGTTTTTTAGCCGAGCCGGAGTGTTATGAAACAAATCAATATGGGGTAAAATAATTATTATGCAGTTCTTGAATCAACATTACAAGTAATTTTTTTTAATTTAAGCCAATCAGAGGATTCTTCCATAACAAAAATACTAGTAGGAAACCGACTATGCCATCACATGAAAAACATTCCGTAGTTATATTTTGTTATGTTTTGGTCTCGCATTTATTTATTCATTTATTCCTTGGTAATAAACATTTAAGTACATAAAAATTTGTTTTCTTGTGTTTTGCTTAGAAAATGAAAACTAATTCTACAATCTGGTTGTTCCAATGGAAAAAATTATAGAGAATTGAAGAAGGAACGAAATGAAATTTCTAACGACCTGATCGGATTATTTGTAACGGAGAAAAACTGGAAAACCCTGAAAATTTGCCGATTTAAAAAAAAAATTCATTACTCTCTGCCATTTGTCATGTTGTACAGTTGGCCCTTCCCATTAAAGTATTGACCATGTTCACCGTCGCCATACTGTTATGCGACAATACCAACTGCCCAGGATTCTCAACTAGGGTTAAAATAAGAATATTTGGAATACGCATTTCTTTCGAATTAAAATTCGTTACTCAAAAATGTAAGTAGAGAGGAAATAAGTTCAGTATTTTTATTTTTATTTATTTATGAATTGTTAATAGTTGAATATATAATCTTATATAAACTCTATTTCACAAGTAAAAGTATATCGAGTTGATTTAATTTTTGTTTGCAACAAATCGGATTAATCACAATGGCATTACTTTAGGATGTAATCAAACTTACCTCTGAGATGTTTTAGACAGAATGTGAGTATTTTGCCATGATATCCTGTAGAAAATATTTTGGTGTTTTTTTATTCTTGGATCTGTTTCTTGCCGAACACTTACTGACACCACAACTGAGGCATCCATTATACTGATATCTACTCATATTCCTCCAATTTCCTCTTATAATTTTCTGAAACTCACAAAAACACGCGCAACCAAATACAAAATTCAAGAAATGATTACTGACAACACAACATCTAGCCTCTTCCAATCCTTCATATTTTTAATTTTCGCGGTTTTATAATACATAAATTGTATTTTTAACCGTTGGTTACACTAAACAGTTGGTATTGTCGAATGACAGTATGGCAACGGTGAATATGGTCAGGGGCGGCCTTAGCACTTGCGAGGCTCCAGGCCAGTAGATATTTGCGAGGCCCGTGTTTTATAGAATTAGTGATTTTTTACTTTTGACGAGAAATGCAAATTTATACAAATACAAGAATAAAAAAAATCATTCGAAATCAAAAAAAGATAACAAATTATTAATACTGATAGTGATAAAACAAGCAAACTAAGGTGCATTAATGTCTTGAAATAATCAGGGATTTAGATTTAGAAATTTTGTTTACTACATGTGCATTTTATATTTTTCTGAGACTGAAATCATGAATTAAATCATGATAATCTACCTTTGATGTGATTTTTTGAGAAACATGAAACTGTTACAGATGTCGTGGCTATAATTCTCAGGACTACTTCGATAGTGGGGTATATTTCGGTTGAATCTTTTTCTTCTATATATTTCAGCACCGAAATTATGTCATCGTCTCCTTCATATACACGGATAAACATACTCAGTTCTTCATGCAATTAATTTTCATCAGTATCGGATGTATCCTACTGTCACAGATAATTGCAAGTTACTACATGTGCATTGCATCAAAGGTTAACAGTCAGTCAGTTAACTGGTTGGTAACTTGCGCGCACACTGTCGACAATTTAACTAAATAATAGTTATTTATCAAGGGCGTAAAGTAGGCGTTTATGGCCTGCGGCGTGGATGATGGCCCGATGGCGTTAGCCGAGGGCCATCACATGCCGAAGGCCTTAAACGCATTTTACGCACGTGATACATACAAAAATTTATGGACTAGCGGTTTTATAGCGCGAATCACAAATACTGACTTGAATTGCAGTGGTCTACACGTTTCATACGTTATGCATACAATAATTAAGGGCAACATAATATGATGAATGTGAAACTATAGTAGCTGAGTGCTATATTGGAGAATCTATTTCAAATAAATAGATCATCACCGAAAAAATTGAAACGATTATGAACAAATGTTAGAACTGAAATGATTCTAATTCGTGTTAGGAATTGCATGAAATGATGTGTGAGTATAGACAATTTGAGAATTTTGTCTACTTTACGGCCCGCCGGGCCATAATGCGCCCACGGGCGGTAAAGTGCCACTTTACAACCGGCGAACCGGGCGGTAAAGTGTATAAAAGTGCATAAAAATAGTTTATTTTGGAAATATCTTCTGAAGATAATTCAGGAGCTTCATCCACCCCTTCGTAATCAAAGTATCATCTGCAGAAAGAATTATCTTTGCCGTTATGTTCTGCCTGGTGATATCATTTATATATAGCTGAAACAGGGTTAGACTGAGTACTGACCCCTGCAGATTTTTAGGAGGCGATAGAAACACAAAGGGTTCATTATAATGGCAATATTAGTCACGAATGTCCAATCAAGAAGGGGGTACCGCAGGGATCCACACTGGGCCTTTTCCTTTTTTTACTTCATGCAAATGATCTACCTTCATATATGTCCATCAAACGTGGGTTACTGATGATTCTATATGCAGATGAAACTTCATTTTTTTTCATATTGACAAAAGTATTGATATTGATGGAATTTCAGCAGATGCTACAGCCCATACCAAAGCGTGGTATAATGAACTATTTTTGAATGTTACTAAGAGCCGGTTGTACAAAACAAGTTAACCAACAGTTGAAGTAAGCTCGCTTCAGTTGCTAGGGATTAGCCAATGAAATTTCTAGTTCCTCATCAACTGTTGTTTTGTACAAAAACAGAAATATATTTATTTCATTATTTAATCTGCGCATTTGAAAAGATTTGCCCTTAAATTGTTTAAAATACAATTGTTCAAAAACTACACATCGGACAGAAACTATCTTGCGCACAGTTGAACCATTATTATTTTTATCTAGAGCTTGCCCTAGATACAATTCTACCCGAAGAAGACTGCTGACTTTGATTATTTTCCTCTCTCAGATTTGTTACTGAAGTGGAATGATGCTGTGAATCTAACTGAAGGTATGGCTTTAGAGCTTGATAATTTTTTGTTCTGAGACGCTTTGGCAAGAGTAGAAATAGTGCTAGCCCTATGTGAGTGATTAGTCATTTTATTTTTTAGATCCAGACCAATTTTTTCTGAAAAAACTCTGGTCCACTTTTAAATTTCGTTTACACCAATGGGCATATCTTTGTACCACCCCTTGTCATTTTCATTTTCCCAAAACAGATTTGGTGTAAGGACTTACTTTCTCTGCCCTTTCATCTCCACCTTGAGCTGATTTAGAAAAGACCGTGTTTTACGTCACTCTACCTGTCAATGTTCAATTTTTTTTTTTTTTTTTGTGTCTTGGCATCGACTTCTATGGTTATTAGCCACGTGTTCTGGATAGGCCTTGTTACTAACTCCATTCGCCACCTTCGGAGCAGCACTGTTAATTGGAACGCAACAGTGAACCGTGCAGGACTCACCCTAGTCCAGCCACGAGATTTGAATAATTTAATCGGTCAAATTAAATTTAAAAAATCTCAGCCGCAACTGGGGCTCGAACTTCGGACCTTTCGACCCAAAGTCGGACGCTCTAACCACTTCGCCACGCCCTGACATCAATGTTCAATTATTGTATTTTTTGGCTTGGACGTAATAAATTTCACACTGAGCACTTTCATCACCTCTTCGGAATAATTCAAAAGCGTCGATATGAAATAAATTTTTTTATGTTCCATTGGAGTATTTTCATCGCACTGTTCTGCCTTTTTTATAACTTTTTATTGACTTATTGCTATGGAACTTTGTATAAATTGCTTTGCAGTTGCTTGTGTTTAGCATTTTTAGCGGTTCTAGCGGCTTGAAATGTCACATCTTTGAATGGGTCAAACACAATCTTATTATTGAAAAAGTATTTTTCATGCACAATTTTGGCTACAGTATTCCACATTGTTTAAACTACTACTCCTTGTAGTCATTTCCGTCTGATTTCTTCATATTATACGCCCAATCTGCCAATATGTTTGAGATTACCGGCTGTGACGTTGAAGGTAATGGTTCATACCCCTTCTCCCGACAAGAAAATTCACGTTGCTTTCAAATTGATGTTTTGGTTTTTTTGGTGTTTTTTGAAATGGTGTTGTTAATTGCAGTATTTATTATTTCAGTACTGGCACTACTGAATCTACCGTTGTCAAAAACAACACATTGTAAGAAAAATTGGGAAAATTTGTTGACGTTTGGCTTTGTTGACAGCAACGCGTCCTAGGGTACAGCGAGCGGCTGAAACAAACTCATAGGAAAATTAAAAATTGTTGCCGTGTTGAAGGTAAATAAAAGTGTATCAACTTGCAAACAGTTACGTTCCTATTTATCCGATATCAGACTGCCAAAACTGATGTTTCTTATGGACGATTGTATTTATACTTGAGTTAAATTATCTACGTAAAAGACGTCGAATAAGCTTTATTATGTCCAATACTACCTTTGTTGAACTGGAACAGCTATATTTATCTCATGACTTTTCTTATTATATTCCAGAAAACACCTGTATACACACAGTTTTTTCAATGAGTCACTCCAGTTATACAATCGTACCAATTAAAAATAGTTGATGCATAAATTTTCAAAGTGTGCTGAAGTATGGCGCTTGTGGCGAGAGAAAACTCAAAAGTGTATTTTCAGATGTCCCTGGCTTATTTGAATCTCCAGCCGAAAAAATAGCCTAATTGACTTTAATTGTCGGGCTGACTTTCAACTGGAAAATTTGGGATTAAAACGGTGAAAATATAACTTTCACAAGTCACAATTTTTTTGTGACGGCCAGTTTCACTTTGTATTCCCTTTAAATAGCTCTGCCGACCTCAAACGAAATGAACCCGAATTTATGGGTCTGGATCTAAATTTTCCGCTCTTCGCGTTTATTACATTTGTTTGTCCGAGTTATTGACGTCATCATTGCTACAGCATTTTCCATATAATCCGGAAAACCCACTTATACAGGGTGTCCCGTAAATAATGGATAACATTTTAACAGGGGACAGTATGACCGTTCAGAAAATACATTTTAGTGTAGTGTAGAAAATTCTTCGATTTTCAAGTTACTTGAAATTTTACTTTTTTACGCGCTATTGCCACAAAAAAAAAGAAATATTGTCAGTAATAATTTTTATGATATTCTTGATCAAGTGTACTGTCAGACTCATACCGCCCTTTCAAATTGTGAAAAAAACGACGAAATGATAACTTTGAAAATTAATACGGAGCTAACCCCAGATTGTTTTGCAAATTTTAGGGGCTGGAAAGATTCTTAGGATGAAGTTGGCGTTTTGTCGGTTTTTTCCCATTTTGAAAGGGTAAAATCTTGCCCGGCAAAATATTTCGTGCTAAAAGTCTTATTCACTGCCTCTCTAAGAATCATTCTGGACCAAAAATTTGTCAGAAAAATCAGCGGTTAGCTTCATATGATTTTTCAAAGTATCCATTTCGTCGTTTTTTTCCAATTTTGATATGGCCGTGTGAGGTAAAATCCTGCCCGGCAAAATATTTCGTGTTGAGAGTCTCATTCACTGCGTCTCAAAAAATCTTTCCATCCCAAAAAATTCGCAAAAATCCGCGGTCAGCTTCGTATGATTTTTCAAAGTTAGCATTTCGTCGTTTTTTTTTCTAATTTTGAATGGTAGGTAAAATCTAGCACGGCA
Organism: Chrysolina oricalcia; assembly: GCA_944452925.2. Classification (NCBI taxonomy): domain Eukaryota; kingdom Metazoa; phylum Arthropoda; class Insecta; order Coleoptera; family Chrysomelidae; genus Chrysolina; species Chrysolina oricalcia. The sequence continues at coordinate 63,560,408 of OX101812.2, forward strand.
AAATATTTCGTGTATCAGGTTTTATTAACTGCTTCTTTAAGAAGAAGAAGAAAAAATTGGAAGAAAAATCTGCGGTTAGCTTCGTATGATCTTTCAAAGTTAGCATTTCGTCGATTTTTTCACATTTACAATGAGGTAAAATCTTGTCCGGCAAAATATTACGTGTAAAAGGTCTCATACCTCTCTGAAAATCCTTCCAGCACAAAAAATTTGCAAAAAAATCTGCGGTTAGCTTCGTATAATTTTTCAAAGTTGGCGTTTCGTCGGTTTTTTTCCAGTTTTTCAATGAAATCAACTTTTCTCAATAATTCTTGTATCAAAATTTTTTGAAGATATCAAGATATTTTTTCCGAAACGTCGTTGAATATGTCATATGATGTAGCATTGCATTAGGCATGAAAAATAATCTTCTTAAACAATGAACAAATAACAATGAATTTTTTGATGTATTTGAAGAAATGACGTCATTGATGGATGCAATCAGCATTGAAAATAGTCTTCGAAAATGATATCTCTGAATTTTTTTTAATTGATGTCCCCAAAGAAACGAAACATCAAATCGGTAAATCGCATACGCCATCTTGTAGGAATTTCAACAAAATTAGAAGTTTACATTTCTCTCAAATATCTTGAAATCGACTAGTTATCGTAGATTTTCATTCAACATTTCACTCAGTAAGGAATTCCGCAAATTTGTTTCGATTAAATCATTTCAGATTGGAATTGTTGTTTTTTTTAATTTATAGATATAGCTATCAGGCCAAGGGTTTGTTTTGTCTTCACTCGCTTTCAAGTTTCTCTTTTATATGCTCTCCAGAAGTTTATTTGACTTTTTATCACGTTTACTATATTTTTGGTGCAGCAGATTTTAGCAATCGTTTTGTATCCAATATCATAACGTTTCACTTTTTTCACTGCTTCTTCTAGAACACTGCTTGATTCCTTTAATGGTATTTTCTTCAGTGTCGAGGCGTATATTTTCGCAAAAGATCATGTTAGTGTGATCCCTATATGTTTTTCCTGCTATTTCCTTTTCAAATAAATCAGTCAAACATTTGTGGCTGCTCTTTTTAACGTTACATTCATAATTTCTTCTAGTCCATGTAGGTATGGATGATTCTATAATGTTTTTGTCATGTCTGTTTATATGGACTATAAAATGTGTTTATACTCTTCAATTCGATTTATTGAGAATTTCTGTTTGATGATCTTCGTCGTAATTTTTTTATTCGATAGTCGCCAACATAACAGCCTAATAAATTTTAAAATTAGACAGCTTTGAAGTGCAGCACAAAGTGTCTATTAAATCAATGTATTCGTTGTGAGATTTTGCACGTTTACATGATATTGAAGCTCGTTAAAAGTTCTTACAAACATAAAGTTTTTTCTCTATATTATATATTTTGTTTTGAGAAAATATAAAATGTGTTGTTGATCATGAGTTATTTGCAAAAAACGGTTCGTATTCAAAGTTGAGTTGAGCTTTCTCTTTAGCTCCATTCTTTCTTTCCATCCCTTTCGCTCCACCTCTCTTCCTCTCTTCCTCTCTTCCTCTCTTCCTCTCTTCCTCTCTTCCTCTCTTCCTCTCTTCCTCTCTTCCTCTCTTCCTCTCTTCCTCTCTTCCTCTCTTCCTCTCTTCCTCTCTTCCTCTCTTCCTCTCTTCCTCTCTTCCTCTCTTCCTCTCTTCCTCTCTTCCTCTCTTCCTCTCTTCCTCTCTTCCTCTCTTCCTCTCTTCCTCTCTTCCTCTCTTCCTCTCTTCCTCTCTTCCTCTCTTCCTCTCTTCCTCTCTTCCTCTCTTCCTCTCTTCCTCTCTTCCTCTCTTCCTCTCTTCCTCTCTTCCTCTCTTCCTCTCTTCCTCTCTTCCTCTCTTCCTCTCTTCCTCTCTTCCTCTCTTCCTCTCTTCCTCTCTTCCTCTCTTCCTCTCTTCCTCTCTTCCTCTCTTCCTCTCTTCCTCTCTTCCTCTCTTCCTCTCTTCCTCTCTTCCTCTCTTCCTCTCTTCCTCTCTTCCTCTCTTCCTCTCTTCCTCTCTTCCTCTCTTCCTCTCTTCCTCTCTTCCTCTCTTCCTCTCTTCCTCTCTTCCTCTCTTCCTCTCTTCCTCTCTTCCTCTCTTCCTCTCTTCCTCTCTTCCTCTCTTCCTCTCTTCCTCTCTTCCTCTCTTCCTCTCTTCCTCTCTTCCTCTCTTCCTCTCTTCCTCTCTTCCTCTCTTCCTCTCTTCCTCTCTTCCTCTCTTCCTCTCTTCCTCTCTTCCTCTCTTCCTCTCTTCCTCTCTTCCTCTCTTCCTCTCTTCCTCTCTTCCTCTCTTCCTCTCTTCCTCTCTTTCTCTCTTCCTCTCTTCCTCTATTCCTCTCTTCCTCTCTTCCACTCTTCCTCCCTTCCTCTCTTCCTCCATTTCTCTTTTCCTCTCTTCCACTTTTTGTCTCTCCCTCTCTTCCTCTCCTCCTTTCTCTCCTTCTTTTCATCTCTTCTTGTCTTCCTCTCCTTCCAGCAGGATGAATTAAATATGAGCGAATCGAAAAATCATTAAAATTGATAATTTGTTTGAGTTATCAGTAGCTACGTTCAACATTATTTTTCCTTAATAATTTCTTCTATTATTCAACAATCAGTGACAGGACGATATTGAGACATTTTTATCAGAAGGAGAAACAGTTGTTCGTACAAAATGTTGTGTTCCAGAAATAGAGAAGAAACGCAAATAGCAGCGTCTGAATCTGTCGTCATTGTTTTTTTCCGAAAATCATCACATGATCCCTTCGAAAACAAATAATGTCGCTAAAATAATTTTACGTAATTGCACACGCCATAAATCGTTTTGCGTTCAAAACAAAACCGCCACTTGTTTTGCTTTAATGACCACTTGAGTTTTTCATTCGGATTTTGGAAGCGTTCCACGCAAATCCGTGACTTCCGACGGTGGCGTGGAAAATTAGTTTTCAGTATGTTATTAAATTTTTATGTGAGTGAAAACAATACGGGAAATTTAACAATCATTGGAGCTATGTTAAATTGTTTGGAATATAATCGTCAAGGGGCTGTTGAGATGGTAGTAATGACTGGAGTGCATCATACTTGAGAGACAGAAAACAAGTAATGTTCAGCAAAATAAAACTCGATAAAAAAATCTTTTGGGAAAAAATATACATCATGCTGAAATAATTATTAACAAATCCGAAAACAAAATAAAGACTCTATGGAACTTGGCAAATAAAAAAAGAATAAACCAAACATTAACAATGTAGTAGACATAATGAAAGATGATGAGATGATCTCAAATAAAAAAATTGTCTCTAACCTATTTGGTGATTATTTCGCCCACTCAATAGTAAACTAGATCAACTCTCTCAACTTTATCGGTAATGAGTGCACAAAAATTAATGCAAACTTCACTCACTCCATGTTTTTCGCACCTGTGAGCGAAAATGAAATGAAAACAATTATTCTCAACCTAAAGAACATTGTAGTGGTATTGATGGCATACCTGAGAATGTACTCAAAGAGTGCTGAGATGAAACTGCGCTTCCTCTCACTAATATAGTCAATGCCTCAATCTTACAGGGTCAGTTCCACGGGGAACTCAAAGTTTCAAAGTTCATCCCTGTTTTTAAAATGGCGGACTCACATAATATAGAAAACTATAGGGTCATATGCCTACTTAACTGTTTTTCAAAAGTAATGGAAAATACTCTGTATAATCAAATCACCCAGTACCTTCATTCAAATAAGATTTTAACACCGTGTTAGCATGGGTTTAGACACGACTATTCTGTGGAAACAGCTTCAGTAGAACTAGTACAATAAGTTCATGACAACCTTGACGAAGGCCACAGCGTCCTGGAAGTATTTTTTGATCTCTCCAGGACGTTCGATACAATGAATCCATTTTTTTTGCAAACCAAAATGGAGTGCATGGGGATCAGAGGTCCAATCAACTCATGGCTTATATCCTAAGTCACAGGTAGAACACTAATGGCCGATTTCACTGATTCCTAAAGTTATAAAATACTTAAATCGGATTCAGGAATACCCAAGTGCACTTTGTGTTTCATCACACGTTAAGTAATGCTTAAAAGTGATAGGAAATGCCTGACGTAGGTACTTCCAACGCTTGGTGAAACGCAAAATGCACTTTGGCATTCCTAAATTCGATTTAGGTATTTCCTAACTTTAGTTACCCGGGAAGTGTTGATCTAAATACTGCCGAACTGGCCGAAAATAGTGCGGAGGAGCACCGTCTTATTGAAATATCAGCTGGCACTCCAGATAATTTTGGTCATTTTCAATAATGTTTGTTAAAATAGGTACAATTGTGTTTTCAAGCAGTTTCATATACATTTCCCAAATTAGATTGTCTTCTAAAAATAGAGGGCTATCGACACGATCACCAAAAATACCAGCCCATACGTTTAATTATTGAGGATGTTTTGTATGTACCTCATGAAATATGTGGGGATTATAGAATCAGTCCAATATCGACAATTACGTCGATTAACAGTACCATTTAAAGAGAAAGAATCGTACATTCATCACTAACACAGATGTTGAAAAGAAATTTTGGATTTACAATCGCCATCACCATCTTCATTCAGTTCTTGCGTTAATTTGATTTTGTAAGGACGAAATTTTTGGAGATTCAAAATACGCTGAATGCTGGTTCGTGAAAAAATCACAAAAACAGTTCATCTCAACTGAAAAATATGTACACAGTTGTTTAGAGAATTTCAAACGATGTGCCACTCGATCTCTATTCCCTATTCAAATTTTAGGGGTCGTTCACCCCACTGCAAGTTTGAAGTGAGGGTGCAGCAGTGTAGGCCAGCAAAATATCCCCATCGAAACTAAAATCGACCTATCCGAGCGTTTTTTCACATATTTATCCAAAACCCTCATGTTTCGATGGGCACCCTGTATATACTTCCGTGGACTGATTCGTGGATGTTATCTGGAATATATATGGAAGAGACATCAATTTGATCTATTGGACATTTCAAACCGTATAGAGAATAAAACTCATCTCACCAAAATTCCATTTTGTCTATGTTACGTTTACTGTTACTAATTTATTTAACAATATTTTTACTGTAATTTACAATATATTTTTAACACCATTTGTCATATTTGTCATGTAAACTATATTTTATATAATTCAATATTAGTATTGTCGCTTTTATGACGTGTTACAAACATGTATTTGTAATGTAGTCAAATAAAAATACTGCGAATGATAGAATAGGTACATTTCCATTGACATTTTGAAGTAATTTAAATAGAAAAAAGCTGATCCATAATTTTCCCTAACGTTTCTGACAAAAATAACTTATACGTATTTTAATCTAAATTTGATCAAATGTCTGAAAATATATTTTATGATGTAAACAATCAACAACGTTCGTAACAGTTTGAGCTACGTTTTGACACAATTCTTACGCGCACTCTATGAAGAGGTCATGTTTATACCAACCTCCTGAAATAGAAAACCCATCTAAAAATAACATATCCAGTCACTTTTTTATTAGTTTCCAGACCGATAATATTTCACTCGAGGAAGATTGATCACTGGGTTCAAAACACTTCATTATTAATTTTATAGGCTGGTCAGTTTTTTTAATTTACCAGGATGATTTCCAGGACCCTTATGAACTTGGAAATGAAAGGTACGCACTGTTGTTCCATTTTTTTTCTGAAACTGTTTTTTCTTTGCTTCTATTCATTTCACCATATCGAATTATAGCGATTGGCCTCAGGAGGCTAATTATATATTGACCTCCCAATTGTAGATTCTGTTGATGATCGAAGGGATCACATCTGATACATAACCCTCTTTTCTTCAGAGCTCCGATATCAGCTATTGAAGCTGAAAATAAATAAGGAAGAAATGTGAAACCTATAAAGCTATAAAAATGGAGATGTCAAATATTCTGTGTTCCAATAACTGTGTTGAATCGAATATGAACAAAACCCTGATCTGGTTACAATTTTTAACGTCATTTGTTTATAAATTAGTTATTAACAAATGAAATATTTATTTAAATAAAGCTTTCCTGGAAAAACAATTATTTGAAAAAATATTTTTTTCCTTAAATACATTTTTTGGTTGTTTATAGTAATTTGTTTTATATTTCGATTGTTCAAATAATTAGTTATGAAATTATTTCCTTCTTAAAAATCAGGATTTTTACTTCTCAATAGGTAACAAAAAAAAAGTTTTTCTCTCCGAATAATTTCATTGTTCATTAACTTGTTATGAACAAATTCCTACAACGGTTGCATTTTTCTTATGGAACTAAAAAAAATCACAAAAACAAACAAAAAACAAAGTAGGAAAAACATTTTTTATGTTTTTTTTTCATCACTTTTTAATTCTATTTTTAATCTATACCTATGACTGTTTTTCTAATATTTTTTTGTTAATAATAATAATAAATAAACATTTATTCCTCATCAAGATACAAATCAATCTTACAGGAAGTAGTTTGGTTGTTATTGCTTAAAACATTGTGAGCATAACCTAATTAAAGGGTGCCAAACAATATATACTTATATGTAGGTGTTATTACTTAAAACAATATATATGACCATAACCTTGTTAAAGAGTGCGAAACAATAGATGCTAATATGATGTTTGGTATATGAAGTACTTGATAAAAAACTAATAATAACGGAAAGTCGACAATAGGTATAAGAAAGTAAGTTTGAATAGAGTCGTGAGACCTTATTCATTCATAACAAAAGCTCTTAGTTTTTAAAGCATTCATGAGTTACAGTAAAAAAATAAACCGGTTTTAATAATTTGTTTATAACAAATTGTTACGTTAATCTATGAACTTATTTATAAAGAAAAATTTATTTTTGGTTACCCATTGAGAGTACACATTATGGTTTTTGAGAATTAAATAAATTCCTAAATAATTATTTAAACAATCGAAATATAAAAAAAACGATCATGAACTATCAAAAAATTTATTTAAGAAAAAAAAAATTAAATCATTGTTTTTCCAGCACAGCATTATGAAAATTAAAAATTTTCTCAAATATTATATTTCTTTATAACTGATTTATAAACAAATGACGTCAAAAAATTGTAATTAGTATTATTTATTGCCATTGTTAGATCTAAAAACAGCAATAATAAAATATTCGTCAAAAAAAAATTATTTTACATAATTTTTTGGATATTTAATTTTTCTTTAGTTTTAGAAAATTATTATAAACAAAATAATAAACTTTTATAAATCTTTATCGTGTGATCTTGTTGAGTATCTAGGTATGTTAGAAGGGTTCCAGGAAGCCAACAATTTATAGGTCAATTATTTGAACTTTCACGTCGTTATTTATGAAAAAATTTGTTAATTAACAATAGTATATCTTTTTGAATAACAGACTTACACATTTCATTCCAATGGGGATTTATTCTTTCAAGTGTCCATATGATATGATAATTTATACAAAATTTTAAATTTACATTTAATGCTATAGAAAAATTATTTTCTCCACGATCATCACAGAATTTGCCAATTCTGAAATCAAATTTGATTACAGAATGCTGGAATTCTCTCTCTTGAGATTGAAGAAATATTCTGCAACACCTCTGCCCCATGCAATTTAAATGTATTTACATTATCTCTCTTGTGATAGAATAATATTCTCAAACTGGTTAGCAATAATAACATTAGCCTTGATGCAGTTGATTGTCATCGTAGTGGCAAAATTCGAGTAAGTGTCAAAATTATTGCTGTCACGTTTTCTATTTTTGATCGTGGAGAAAGTATAGTCTGCTACTCGGTTAGAATGAAAATTCGTGATGCTCGTGGTTCCTCACGCTCGCCTTCGGCTCGCGCTCGGAACTTTCAACTCGCATCGAATTTTCATTCTAACCTTGTTAGAACCTTGTCATATACTGTCTTTTGTAGCAGTGCTGTAACGGCCTCGCGCACTATTTTCAGCGTCAAAATAAAATTATAACTAATGGAGATAGAGTTTTGGATGTCGGGACATTTTTATTGAAAATTTCCTCCTCTTCTCGAAACTATTTTCAAAATTCCTTAAATATTAATAGTTTTTCAGTTATTAGCAGAAAACTGAATACTTATTTTTCATCTTATTTTGATAATAACAATAGCAATTTTTTACGTGCAGTAAAATCCTTAAAAATCATTTTTCTAGTGGCCATTCCAAATCTAATGAGCTATCGCTCATATTTTTAGGAGCTTCAACTCTATTTCTCACGTTTTTCAATATGTTGATCAGACCATCATTTTGGTACCATTATATTCATTAGTTTAATTCTTATATATTTTGATTTCAGATTCAGAGCTATCGGATCTATCTCACCTCGGTAAGTCTTCGCAATTTTAAAACGTATGTAAATCAGTTGATTCCTCACAGGACATGAACCTGTGATAATAAGAAAGAATGAGTAAATCAACCGCATATCATTTTCGTCGAAAAATATAGTAATGTCATGAGTGTCTCTCATTTCTTGACATCCCGTCAAGTCATTTGTATGATGTTCTCTCTTCAAAATCTATTCGAGATGTTGTCATCGATGAATTGTATGATGAACATTAAAGTAAACAGCATAATCTTTTAATTTATAGTTGGTTATGAATTGAAATGTTTACAAGAATGTTTGAAACAGAAAGGACATGTTACTGTCTAGAAAAACAACTCTGTTTTTTCATGGAATGGAAAAGTATATTTTATTGGCAAACTCTTTCATTTCTTCAAATTCTTTTGTCCCTGTTTTAATATTTCTATACAGGGTTATTCACGTTATTCGACATGAAGCATTATGGCTAAATCATTTGATTTTTTGAAAGTTTTTTCTTTACGATTTATAGGGACCTATTGGCCCTACATTTTAAAAATATTTTCATGTTGTACAAGGTGTGCCAAAAACACGAAACGTATCAAAGTTGTTATTTTTTAAATGGAATACCCTGTATATTATTTCATTTTCGGATTTTACGATCGAGATAAAGGCAAGTTTCATTAAGGTTTAATTCACCTAAACCTTATGGTTTTTGAAATATCTCTTATTTTGTGAAAATGCAGCATCAACTTTAATGCTTAAATTCTCAATCAATGTTTTCTTGTTTTCAACCAAATTAATGCTAGATGCTACTAACAGAATAATTTTCATATAGCAGTTGTGAAATATTTACTAACTTATACAAGGTGTGTAAAAATTAAGGCAAAATAATCACAATCTTTGAACGGTAATAACTTGTTTAATTTAAATGGAACGCCCTGTATTTTATGTCAAGAGCAGATGTCAAATTTAATTTTCTGTCGAGTACTAGTATACATTCCTATAGCTAACTCTTCACGTTTTCAAGTAAAACGCATATTTCCATTTTGCAAACTAATTTTGAGAAATTTATTATTCATCAAGTCGCCTATGGCGTTTTGACAAATCAAAATTGATTTTGATTGAAATAAGCACCGAGATTTAATAACAAATGAGTTTATTTTTCAATATTTTAAATAATAGGTAGGTACTAGTTTAAATTATGAAGAAAAAATGGTGGATATAAAACAAGAAATATTTCATATCAAGTGTTCAAAATGGCTACCATCAGAGTCTAGACACAAACGTATCCTCTTTCTAAAACCTTCAGCAACATTTGCTAACATATGAGGGCTAACATTCAAAAAAGCTTCTCTGATACGCTGTTTCATATTGTCGGGTTTGGAGGTGTATTATGAACGATTCCTTTAATGTATCTCCACAAGAAGAAATCAGGTGACGTCAGGTCGGGTGACCTTGGGGGCCAATTTTGGAATCCGTTCCTTCCAATCCATCGATTTCGGAAATGAACATTTAAATATTCACGAACCTGACGATGGAAATGTGCGGGAGCTCCATCCATTTGAAACCACATCGTTCTTCTTAAGTCCAAGGGGATGTCTTGTAATAGGACCGGAAAATGATTTGTTAAAAATTCTAAAAACAACATTCCATTTAAATGTTCTTTGAAAAAATAAGGACCAATTAAATAGTGACCCATTATTCCACCCCACACATTCACTGACCATCTGTGTTGATTATGTTTAATTCTAAATTGATGTGGATTGGAATCAGCATAATAGTGGAAGTTATGTCTATTAACAGTCCCATTGTTATGAAAGGTGCACTCATCACTAAGTAGAACAGAATTGAAAAAGTTTTCATCATCTGCAACTTGCCCACTTACAAAATTCAACTCGTTTCCCATAATCGTTTTCGGAAAGCTCTTGGTGAAGCTGGATTTTATAAGGATGGTAACTATATTTTTTCAGAATTCTTGATACGCTTGCTTCACTAATGCCAATATTTTCCGCCATTAAGTTTTGACTTGTATGGGGATTTTCAATTACAGAGGCAATCACCGCGAATTCATTTTCTTCGTTTTCTGTTACAGGTTTCTTTTTAATGGGTTTTTCATACTGAACACTCCCAGTTCGTCTAAATAGTGTCAACAATCTTTCGAATGCTGTTTTATTTGGATGATTTCTGTTGGGAAATCTTTCAGAGTAAATTCGTGATGCTAGAAAACAGTTTTGAAGACATTCTCCAAGTATAAAAATCATGTCGATTCGTTCTTCTTTTGGATAAACTAGCATTTTTATAACAAAATGATGATAACAAGATCACAAACTACCTCTATCACTAACAGGATGATTTGGATTTAAACACTTATAAATAACTGACAACCATAAGTAAATAATAATGCAACTTGTCAAAACGTCATAGGCGACTTGATGAATAATAAATTTCTCAAAATCAGTTTGCAAAATGGAAATATGCGTTTTACTTGAAAACGTGAAGAGTTAGCTATAGAAATGTATACTAGTATTTGATAGACAATTGAATTTGACATCTGCTCTTGACATAAAATACAGGGCGTTCCATTTAAATTAAACAAGTTACTACCGTTCAAAGATTGTGATTATTTTGCCTTAACTTTTACACACCTTGTATAAGTTAGTAAATATTTCACAACTTTTATATGGAAGTTATTCTGTTAGTAGCATCTAGCATCAATTTGGTTGAAAACAAGAAAACACTGGTTGAGAATTTAAGCATTAAAGCTGATGCTGCATTTTCACAAAATAAGAGATATTTCAAAAACCATAAGGTTTAGGTGAATTAAACCTTAATGAAACTTACCTTTATTTCGATCGTAAAATCCGAAAATGAAATAATTTACAGGGTATTCCATTTAAAAAATAACAACTTTGATGTGTTTCGTGTTTTTGGCACACCCTGTACAACATGAAAATATTTTTAAAATGTAGGGCCAATATGTCCCTATAAATCGTAAAGAAAAAACAAAAAATCAAATGCTTTAGCCATAATGCTTCGTGTCGAATAACGTGAATAACCCTGTATATTTATTGCCCCTGTTTTACTCAGTTATTAATAATTGTGAAATCCTTTGATTTTTGTGTCGTTATTGTAATTGTAATATTAGTTGATTTAAAATTCTCAGTTTTGTGACATTTTTAACTATTTTCAATGCTATCATAGTTTGGTTTAATTTTATTAAGTAAAACTCTTATTGGAAATCTATAAAGAGGATTTTGAGGTTTATCTTATATTCAAAAGTTTTTCCATAACCAGTTTTAGTGTATGAATCACGTCTATGAGTGATTTCCATAGTGGAAATCCTCTTCAATATGATCCTATTATGTTTTTTAGAGTCTTTGCCAGCATTGTTTCTATAATAAAGATCCTCCAGGGTCAAATAATGATATATGACGAAGAAAAATTCAGGTAGGTATTTTATAATACATAAAGTATGAGAAAACTTTATGAGCCGTTACTCAACTGAACTAGGACGCTAGTACTATAGTACTATAGTACCTGCATTGTAAAAATTAAATAAATATTGCTTTTTGGAAGGTATAGAATCAGAAAATTGTGACATATTTCCAAATGGAGGTTTATTGAAAATTTCATAGAATAGAATAGAATAGAATAGAATAGAATAGAATAGAATAGAATAGAATAGAATAGAATAGAATAGAATAGAATAGAATAGAATAGAATAGAATAGAATAGAATAGAATAGAATAGAATAGAATAGAATAGAATAGAATAGAATAGAATAGAATAGAATAGAATAGAATAGAATAGAATAGAATAGAATAGAATAGAATAGAATAGAATAGAATAGAATAGAATAGAATAGAATAGAATAGAATAGAATAGAATAGAATAGAATAGAATAGAATAGAATAGAATAGAATAGAATAGAATAGAATAGAATAGAATAGAATAGAATAGAATAGAATAGAATAGAATAGAATAGAATAGAATAGAATAGAATAGAATAGAATAGAATAGAATAGAATAGAATAGAATAGAATAGAATAGAATAGAATAGAATAGAATAGAATAGAATAGAATAGAATAGAATAGAATAGAATAGAATAGAATAGAATAGAATAGAATAGAATAGAATAGAATAGAATAGAATAGAATAGAATAGAATAGAATAGAATAGAATAGAATAGAATAGAATAGAATAGAATAGAATAGAATAGAATAGAATAGAATAGAATAGAATAGAATAGAATAGAATAGAATAGAATATTTAACTACGTTACATGTTATAAAATGTGTGTAGCAAGTCATGTTTGGTTTATGTATGAAAAATATATAAAAATGTAAAAATTTAAAATTGTAAAACAGAATTAAAATTAACAAGTAAACAGCGTTACAACACAACTTTACAAACACAAGAACTCTGTAATTATATTTCTTCTTAAATTAAAGAGAAGCAGTGACATGTGTGTTACCACAAAAATGTGTTCTGAATTCATCGACAGAATAGAAGCAATACCTCAACAAATAATTTTTCAATTTCCCCTTGAAAGTTTTCAAACTGAGCTCCTTGAAATCTTGAGGCAGGATATTGTACAGAGAATAATCTAGTGAATTTTTTTGCGATACGTGCAGACGAAATCGATTTATTCTAATGTGATGGGGGTTTCGTGTATTGTGTCCGTGAATATGAGATTGTTTCGTCAAGGATGATTTCTTCTTATGTATTTCGATCAAAACGAAATATAAAAATAAAGTTGGCAGTGGCATAATTCTTAGTTTTTTGAAAGTTTCTTGACAGTGATCTCTGTATCCAATATTAGCCAGTACTCTCAATGCCTTCTTTTGCATCCTAAATATTTGAACGGAGTGACATGAATTTCCCCAAAGTTGTACACCGTAACTAATATGGGAATGGAATAGTGAAAAATATGAAGTTTTTAATATATTTGTGTTAGTGATGTACCTCAATTGGCGAAGGACAAATAGAGAACCTGAGAGTTTTTTCTTCAGTAGGGAGATATGTGCAGACCAGTTGAGTCTATTATCTAATGTAATGCCAAGTAATTTAACTTCATTAATTTCACAATTAGAGAAAATCTGATTATTAGCAGATATCTGGATGTATTGTGTTTTCTCACCATTTAGTTTCAACTTATTAGATAAAAACCACTCATTAGCGCTATTAGTTACCTCGTTGAGTTGAAACTGTAATATATCATTACTTTTATCCGACAGAATAAAAGTGGTGTCGTCCGCAAAGAGCACTGATTTGAACGGCATCATATTATTGCACAAGTCATTTACATAAATAACAAATAAGAGCGGGCCCAAAACGGACCCCTGCGGAACACCATGCTGTATGGTTTCAAAGTTTGATAAGTTACCGTTTATCATATAAATATAAATATAAATGAAATCCTGTGGTGTCATTCAATGAGGAAAAATAACATTTTTCCCATTACCACAAAATGATTCCTAATTATCATCTTCTGATACTATCTTGTAAGAAAAACAAAAATAAAACAGCAAACTTGAAAGATTAGTATCGGCTCGAAAAGGTTTTCAACGTATATATTTTTTTTGTGAAAGATTGAGTCTGTCAACTTGAATAGTGTATTTTCTTGTCAGTCAATATATACAGTGTGTTCCACTTTGAGCTGCAACAACCTAATTTTTCAGTGAGAATTTAAAAAGTGGAAAAATCATTTTTTTTCAAAAATACCTACGTTTACGTCAATGAAACATTCGTATATCCATTTTCCACTGCTATGACCAATTGCAAAATGAACATCAAACATCAGATTCTGGTCAAAATTCCCTATAACACTCAGATTTCAATGCTTCAATCAATTGATTTATAGTTGTAAACATTATTACAGATTAACAAGCATAAGGATGCCTCTAAGATGCGCGAACGATAGAAAGCGTGAGTAGATGTGCGACAAAGATCGACTACTGTTTAATAAGGCAGAGAGAAATTTTCTCCGTCCCAAATATTTTGCTTTTGAATGAAAATCATTGTTGCTTTTGTAATAAATTTTCTATTCCTTTGGCTTCAGATGCTTTTGAGAGAACATTATTAACTTTGTCTCCAGTCCTGCTTGGTTGACTCTTGTCTCAAAACCATAACCACTTGATACAAGGTCCAAATGTGTTTGGTTGACATAATCTACCTCAGCTATCTTCGCCATGCATGAGCTCGGGTCTACCGGTCTACCCGAAGTTTGCCGATACCCATTTGAATTTGAGCAAGTCGCAACGACCTGCGCCCGCGCAGCGGGCGCAGGTGCAGGGTGCAGGTGTCAGCGTATCAGTTCACTAGTTAGCGCCATTCTGCCATTGTATTTTCTTATGTCGAATGTCGATGAGTTGATGTTGATAAATGGTGTTTGCCGGCAAGATTTGTGTTGTGAATAGGTATGATGAGTGAGACCGGTTTAAAAAAAAGTGGTATCGGTGATACTATTCAAAACTGTTTTCGTCCCATGTGTGTACGTCGGACCGTTCAAAAGTTAACAGGGGGGGAGTATTTACGTCCACACTATATAATATTACAACGTTAAGCTATAATATGAAAATTCGTCAATGTAGGTAGAAATTTATTTGTTTTACTTCCTTTACGAGTTTTATGATTTTGGTGGTACCACCTAGAGTTAGTTTTGTTTTGTTCCTTATTCACCAGCAATACCAATTTTCCCCTGATTTGTGTTCAGTAACCAAAGTAACGTGTTATGTGTTATTATTTAAATAAATACGTTTTTATTAATATTTGTTTTTCTTTATATCCCTATAAGTTTTTATGAATATTTAAATTTCAATTTTGAATTTGATTTTAACCAATGCAAGTTTGTTGCTTTAAAACTTTCCAAATTTTCACATGAACTATTATTATCTTTTAAAAAGATCCTCAGGAAATTTGGCCTTGACCATACACTTTTTGTCACAAGATCTTTTAAAAAAGAGTAAATTTTTCACTTGAGGACGCAAGGTTTCAAAACAAGAATTCCACATAAACTGTTACGGGTTTATTTTGCACTAGAAAACCCTTTCTGTTTTAATACAATAACATCAGAAATTCTGTCATTGATATACACTTTCCACTCTGTACGCCACTGTATTCTTCTTCTTCTTCAGATTTCTCAAAATGACAACTTGATCGTTGTCATGTATAGCTTGTTCCGAATGTTAGTACTTACCTTTGCCGCTGGTAGTGCTCCACTACGGTTTATTGCTACTACTCTGCTACGGTTTATTGGAGTTCCACTAATGTGATTGTTCCACTGTTTCGTTGCTATACGATTGTCTTTCCACTGTTCCACTTCTGTGATTGTTCCTGCTCAACTGTGGTTGTCCCGCTGTATA